>JBAKGM010000200.1:23924947-23938284 GCA_037177215.1 Asparagus racemosus
TTTTCCTTACATTTTTTGACGAAGGGGTTGTCACACACCCCCCCCCCCCCCCCCCCAAAAAAAACCCAATTTTCAAGGAAATTTCAGCATTGCCATGTAAAATTAGGTGTTTGCACTTTTTTTTTCTATGTTTGTTTCACTCAAGGCTTTCAGGGAAATGGGGCAAGAAAATCCCTACCACATCATTTTTCCAAGAAACCTCACATCTGAGCTTATAGCTTGAAATGGGCAGGAAAGCATTATAAGCTATTAGAAAATAGATCACTAGCCATTCGAATGCATTATCTTTGAACCAACTATGTTTACAACTCAAGTGTTTGTCTTTTTTTTTTTTTTTTTTTTTTGGGGGGGGGGGGGTCAAACCAAACTGAAAAAAGAGATGAAAGACATTCATCCTATGTTTTCCATGCGAAATAAACACTTGCAAAACTTTTCCAAGAAACTCCCATAAATATTCAGAAATGGGTTCCCAGCATCACTTTCCATTTCCTATTTTTAGGGAAATGAATGAACCAAGGACTAAACTTAAGGTGAGAGATAAAGATAAGGGAATAAAATAATTTAGGGGGACAAATTTATAATTAACATAATTTGGGGAAAATTTTAAATATACCTACAATTTTGGAGGTATATATAAAAAAATCTAAAACTAAAGTTATGAGTAAATTTCATGAAACCCCCGATCAGTTTAGGTATTTGTAACTGAATCACCAATATCTTTGAAACACTCCGTAACCGTCCAATAACATTTTACAAAACCCTCAAAATTAACATCGTTTGTTCATGTGTAACAACATGATCGAAATACACCCAATAAAGTTTGGCAGAAATCCCAATAAGTTTCATGTTTTCTTACTTAATCCCCCAATACGTTTTGGCAAAAAGAAACCCCAAAAAATGAATGTTTATAATTTTTCAGATTTATTCAGAGGTTTGTTTGTAATTTTTAGATTTTTTAAGAGGTTGTTTGTAATTTTTGGATTTTAAAGGGGTTTGTTTTTTCATATTTTTCGACATGTTGTTTTTATTACCTTTAGGGGGCTTTTTCATAATTTTTTAATTAAAAGGTCTATTGCAGCTTTTTGCTTTTTATGTGGCTATTTGCAATTTTAGAATTTTTTTAGGATGCTATTTGTCATTTTTTATTTTTAATGAATTTTTGTAATTCTTTGAACTTTTGGATTTTTCGTGGTTTTTGGTGATTGTTAGATTTTTCAAGGGTTGTTTGGATTTTTTAAGAAGCTTTTTATAATTTATAAATTTTCTTGGGGGTCATTTATAATTTTAGAATTTTAGGGTGTTTTTGTATTATTTAGAATTTTTAGGTTTTATTACAAATTTAGATTTTTTTGGGGGACAATATGTAATTTTTTTAATTTTTAGGGTTTGTTTGTAATATCCTGATTTGTTAAGGACTTTCTTATAAATTTAATAAGTTAGAGGGGGTTGTTTGTGACTTTCAAATTTTTCTACATGTTGTTTTTAACATGCAACTAGGAATGATTTGAGGGGTACATTTGGCCTTGGGGGTTAATTTTTATCAATGAAAAATTATTGGATAACCGCATTATGGAGATTAAATGCAAAATGCTAAATGCCCAAGGATATGGGAGGTTTATTGATATTCACCCTTTAAAATATTTAGGAGAGCTGCATGTCAATGTTTTTTAGATTTTTTTAATTATAGGCAGTTATAATTTGATTAGGATCAACTAAGATTTGGTAATTAATTTTATTTATAGATAGAATTTTTTTAATTATGGATATGAATAGTTTTAATTTGATAAAGATTATTAGGAAGATAGAATTAATTGTACGCATGTCATCTTCTAATAGGATAGAGGGACAAATCATTTTTTAAGGTATTTGACACGTGGCACTTTTTTGTACACATAGCAGACATTTGTGCTTTTAGTATTAGTTCACCATTTTCTCTTTATTATAAGGGGTTGTTTGGTTCACCTATTTTATAGAAAAGTTTTGAGAAAATACCTGACAATAACATTATCGTGAAAAATAAATTTCTGTAAATTTCTATAAACTATATTTGATTCTAAAAAAAATTTATAAAAATATTTTCTATAAAGTAGGGAAAAGTGTACAATTTTTTAGAAATCAACTTCCTCCCCAAATGGGTGGAAATTGGTAGGAAATCTGACATTTATGTTAAAATAGTAATAAAGTACACCCGTACTAATTTTCCATAAAATTTGCAATTGCCTAGAAATTTAAAATTGCTTATATTCTTGTATGAGTTTCACTTTTCCATAAAATTTTATTTTCCAACCAACAAAAAACAACGTATTTTCTATAAAGTTAGGAACTCATTTTCATGTTTTGTACCAAACAAGGAAATAGCAACAAACAAGAAAAGTAGTACTTTTTTAGTTCTATAAACTTCTTCTACAAATTTTTATAGAAATACAAGGAAATTAATTTCTTGACACTTTTCCTTTTCCTTTTTTGTTATAAAAATCGAACCAAACACCCCCTAAAAGCGGATTCAACTACCGCACTATCTTTCATATCATGCATACATCATATGCAATGGAATACAAGTACTATTATTTAAAAGATGCACGCTTTTTGGTTTGTGCGAGCTTCAGTTTTTGAATTTTGAAAGTGCATGCCATATATTTGAGAGAGAAAAAAAGGAGATGGCTCACACTTCAAAAGTCAACGGCAATGCTTAAGTTTGGAAAAATCTAACGAAAACTACCAAGCTGTTTGTTCTCTTGACAATCCGACTGCAGCATTCTCCGAGTCCCAAGTGTTGTGCATTCACGGGAAATGCTAGTAATATTTAGTTTTTTTAAGAGATAGGTGAGTAGGTGTATACAGTCTGCTCTCGTTATTGGCTGAATTTCACTTAAATATCTTATAGTTTCCCTACTTTGCATTTATATATGTAGCCTCAATTGTTTTTGGTTGAATTTATATATGCTAAAATTATTTTAACTTACATTTATATACTCTCACTTTTTATAATACTTAAATACCCTAAATTTTTTAAAACTTGCACTTAAATACACTCAGTTGTAAACTCGAGGGTACTAATTAAGTGTAAGCTTTAAAAACTTTAGTGTATTTATGTGTTACTTTCACAAAAAAAAAGAATATTTAAGGGAAATTTTAAAAATTAAGAGTTTTTAAATGCTGCTAAAAAAGTTAGGGTATATAAATAAAATTTTTAAAAACTTTAGTCTATATAAGTGCGAAGTAGAGGTAACTATAGATTATTAAAGTGCAATTAAGCTCTCATAATTTCGGTCCCTCCCTCATTCAATTCGTCTAACAGTTACCCCCAACTACACGACCCTGACTTTTTTTTTGAACTTTTTACTTTATTTAAACGAACAAGCCCTAGTCAAAAAAAAGAACCACCACATACTGTGAAAATGAGGTTGCTCATAAATCCAATAGTCTTCTTCTTCTTCTTCTTCCACCTTAGTCCTTCTGAGGTTGAAATCTTAGCAATGGCTAAGGATTCTCCTTCAACTGCACCGCTTGTGCCTGCACTAATCGTGTTCGGGGACTCGATCATGGACCCTGGAAACAACAATGACATTAAAACCATCATCAAGAGTAATTTCCCACCCTATGGTGTCAACTTCACTGGTGGCAAGCCCACTGGCAGATTCTGCAATGGAAGGACCCCTTCTGATTTTATTGGTACATATATAGACATAGAGTTCTATATGGAGCTTGTTTGCGCTGTTAATTCCTTTTTCCTTCCAAAGTTGTCTTGGTTTCTATGTTTAACTCCTACAAAGTTGTAAGGTTATTTTTCGTAGTTTACATTTATGTTAACTTCCAAATATACTTGTCAAATTACATTTGACATATAACTTTTTTCTTTTAATTAATCATTTTATTACACACAAAAATAAAATTATTAATTTTTTACATTTTCTCTTTGGCTTTAATTTTTAAAGTAAAGTTTGTAATCTCAATCGTAAATCTAGAATCATTCTTGAAGTTTTTTGGATTTGGATCTTCTCTGCTACAAGAATGTAGAGGGGAGATCACTACGTTTATCACAATCCCGTGTTAATTTGTCTAGTGGCTGCGTGGTTGTTGTGTTTCATTTCAAATCTAGTAGTCACCATGCACCTATGAATTGAAGTTGTTTGTAATTCACGCTCAGAGTACAAATTGTACTTATCGACTAAACAAATTAACCATTCGCATAAATTTGTAGTTCTCCAATTCCTGCTTGTGTGTGGGTGTGTAGCGTGTGTTTGGAGGATTTGGATTCAAGTCTTTTTAACATATCAAGTACAACAATAATGGTTATGTGGTTACCCAAATTATTTTTATTACTTAACGTGAAAAAAGGTGGGGTCATTTGCGTCCTGTTTCATTAATTAACGAAACAATGGTTTCCCAAGTGAGATGGTAAATACAAGCTTACACATCAGTCAAATATATGAAAGGTGCTTAATTTAGTTACAATGACTAACTAATTCCTTAATGCAGCTTCTAAACTTGGATTAAAGGAGTACTTACCGGCATACGTGGGCGCTAACCTAGCCCCTGAAGACTTAATCACAGGTGTAAGCTTTGCCTCAGGAGGCGCTGGATATGATCCTCTTACTTCAAATGTTGCGGTATATAACCTCCTTTAATCACCTTAATTTCTTTTTTTTTTTTTTTTTTGGTTACAAATATACATATTAATTGTTAATTATGTTTCAGTCAGTGATATCACTTGATCAACAACTAGAGCTGTTCAAAGAATACAACGAGAAGGTAAGAGCTATCACAGGAGAGGACAGAGCAGCTACTATCTTCTCTGAGAGTGTGTACCTAGTATGCATAGGGAGTGATGACGTGGCAAATACGTATTTTCCTACGCCTTTACGAAAGACGACCTACGATATACCATCGTATGCCAACCTGTTAGTAGGTTTTGCTTCTGATTTTGTGCAGGTAAAACTTCGTTTTTCCCAATTAGATAATTTACTGCACTAATTAATAATTAATATAATACATCAACACATGTCGCTTAATTACTGGGCTTTATCTGGTATATGTAGCAGTATGATGTGTCGAGTACGTAGTTTTATGTATGTATTACGAATCCCTATCATTTAATATGTTACATGTTCCTGTTTTATGTGTCCTTTCGACAGATCCCCCCCGCACCCACCTGAACGAACAAGACGACAATACTGAAAGAAAAAGTTGCCATCATGATTATTTCAACTGTAAACACGTGAGCCTTTACTTACGTGGGCCTGTAATTGAGCCCCCTGTCTCTGTCTACATTCCATACGTCATTTTTGTTGACCACGACCCCTGTCTTTTTTTTCCCCTTTTCTAATTATTATTAAGAAATATTATAGAGATCTATTAGATTAAAAATAATATATTAGAAATATGTGATTTTTTAAAATATTTGAAGGTTTTATATCATACATATTTTGTAATATCCTTCTAACCTCTATTTAAGAGAGGTTATGGTTAGATGAATACTATTTTGGCATTATCTATTTTCAACATGGTAACAGAGCCAAGCTATCAAAGCTAGAGAGACCCCATTCCTTCTCCACAAACTCGCCCCCGCCGAGGGGATTTTGCCACACTACATGCTTCCTCTCTGCAGTTTCGACACCGACCTTGACTACATCAACTCTCTCTCATCGGCCGCGACATTGTTCCTTAGTCGCGACACCGTTCGTTCTTGTAATATTGTTCACCCTAGAGTACTATTCATCACCGCAGATCTGAGAGCACTGTTCATCCGACCCAAGTCTTGCTCTTTTAAGCTAATAATTTGGTTTAATCTAATAGATCCTCATATATCTTAAGCCTCATTTACCTTAATCTAATAGATCTTCATAGATCTTTAAGCAAGCTAATCATTTGGCTTAATCTATTAGATCTTTATAGATCTGGAGGTGAAAGTACTGTTGCCGGTATTGTTCATTCGCGGTTACTGATTCACCATAGATGTTGTTGGGGGCTACTGTTCATCCATGGTATTGTTGGCCACGAGTTACTATTCATCCAGGCACCTTCATGCCTTAAATCCTCGCCTTTAATGATTGATCCCGCATAGATCTTGATGATTCAATCTCGTCCTCATCATCGACAATTGCCTCCTTGTCGATCGTTGCTCGAACCCAAAGTCAAGTCCACCTTTTGGATCATTTGTTTGTCTGATTCATAAAGAATGATCATTTGTTATTGAATCCTTTAAAAAAGAATTATTTGTTGTTGGATCCTAAAAAAGATTATTTATTGTTGGATCCTTCAAAGAAGGATCATTTGTTGTTGGATCCAAAATGAAGGGTAATTTGTTGTTGGATCCTCTAAGAATCAATTGATTGGTGGAGTGTGTGCGCTTTATTTGTTAACAAGCTAGACATGTATATCATACATGCTCCAGTTTGAGGGGAATGTTAAGGAATATTATAGAGATCTATTAGATTAAGAATAATATATTAGGAATATGTGATTTAGAAATATTCGTGATGTGATTGGATGTGATTTTATATCATACCTATTTTGTAATATCATTCTAACCTCTATTTAAGAGATGTTATGGTTAGATGAATAATATCTTGGCATTATCTATTTCTCAACAACCATCAATGGGGTGCTCTCTTTTTCCCCCCTTTCTCATGATCTTCAACAAGTGTGAGGATGTATCATATATAACTATATATACTGTAGTCTAGGACTTATATCATTGTTTTATTAGACACAAAAAATATGAGTTTTTCTTATAATTTGCAGAGAAAAGTTCTTAGTTTATATGGATTAATTTTCCTTTTCCTGCTTGGTAGCATAATGGTCGTGTAATTTTTAGCAAATGAGTATTTTCAATGTGCTTCTAAAGAAATTAAGCATTTTTTGGCAACTCCATGCTAATCTGGAAAATGCCTTTAACATGATTAGGATTGAACCAAGGTGGCGGTAATCCAAAGATAACCTAGTTAAGGATCTCTCTTTTTTGAAGGGGAAAAAAGTAGTCCAATGTAATACAACTTTTTACCAAACATATTAGGCCTTAGCCAGTTAATTATATTAACCTAGTTTGTGGGTGAGTTGCCAAATAGGTCCTAAATATTGTCAAATAAGATGCTTGCACAATGGGAGTCAAGGACAGATCTATTCTAAGGGCCTGTTTGTTTTGCCAACTATAAAAAATTGAAATTGACGGCATCATGGAAATCATATTTCCATGCATTTCTATAGATCTCCTTAAAGTAGTTGTTTTTTATTTGTTTCACATAGAAAACATGGGTGTAGAAATATAGGGCCCCTATATTTCCTCAATTTCCTATGATTGGTTGGGGAGTTACAACTTGGAAAAGAAAACAAGAAAAACTCAATTTCCAACATTACCTTTGTTTGGTTGGAGATCAAATATGATGGAAATGTAGAATGTGCTCACCATGGTAAGTTCACCCCCAACACCTAACACCAACAGCCACTATATTGGCTGAAATATGGATACAAAACCAACATAATCATGATTAACATCTGATTAAGGCCCAAAAAATAGATCAAGCTGCTTGTAATAGCCTCAAATAGGCTAAAATTTAGCCCAAAAAGCTACAAAAAACTGACTGTGACCGGCTCGAGGCCAAAAACCAACCACAATCTGGCTGTAAAAGCCGCTAAATAGCTATAATTTAACCCAAAAACCAATATAAACATGAATATCACCAACTCAAGGCAAGAAAACCACCATCAACCTGATTGTAATGGCGTTAAAACCTAACACCCAACACCAACAACAACAATATTGGCTAAAATATGGATACAAAACCAACATAATCATGATTAACATTTGATTGAGGCTAAAAAAATAGATTAACCTGCTTGTAACAACCCCAAATAGGCTAAAATTTAGACCAAAAAGCAACGTAAACCTGATTGTAACCAGCTCGAGGCCAAAAACCATGAAAATCATCAAAATCTGATTGTAACACAAGCTCGAAGAAAAAAAACAACATCAAAACCCGATTGTAACTGCTCTATGTTAGATCGAAAATCAAAAACTGACATTAACATGAACATAAAAGCATCACAATGGCTATATTTTAGCCCAAAACCCAACACCAACAGCCACATACAAGCACCCCAATAGTTATATTTGCCACAAAACCTATATATACAAGCATCCAATCTATGGATAGTGCTCAAATATATCCAATCTCTCCTCCAAATAAGTAATAAAATTCTTGTAAATTTTTCTCTTATCAGCAGAGATAGCAAGATGAATAGAGTTGAAGGGTCTCAACAAAATGAAGTTCGATGCTAGTGTCAAATCCCAACACCACTTAAGATGTGCAAAAATGATAAGAATAGGGGCAAATATTTTTGGGGTTGTGCAAAATACCCAGATAGGCAATGCAACGTTTTTACTTGGGCTCAAGATGATAGTGAAATGAAGAGCGTCAAGCCAAAATACGATAGAATGGAGATGAAAAATCAAGAAAGTTCCAAAACCAAACCGCAAGATGAAATAAAAATGAAGAGAGCAATGTAAAAGTTTGAAAATAATTCATCAAAATTTGAAAATGTGGATGTAGAAGTGAAGTTTGTTTCAAAAGCCAAACAATTGAAGCAAGAGTTAAAGCAAGCAAAACGTGAACTTGATCTTTGGAAAACTTGTGCATTTTTTGCATGTTTATTTTGTATGCTTCTTATATTATCAAACATTGTAATTTGTAGCATGATAAAGCATTGAAGAATATATTAAGGTTTGAGCAAATGTATGAAAATATATTTAACAGTGAATGTATGTGCTCAGAATTGGTCATTATCATCATGGTATGCCTCGTCAAAGTTAGTTGTTGCTTACATTGTAGGCTGCATTACTGCCACACCTATACAATGAATCAACAACTCATGACTGCATGTATCTAATTATGACAATCATCATAGCAATATACAATATGTATTTTTGAAAATTTTTGAAAGCATGCTCTGGAAATAGTCAATAGAAAAATCATGAAATGCCATACCCGTGCAATATTATCATTGCAGGTTACAAATCTAAAAATATGATCATATTAATAAGTTCCTCATTCTAGGAGCATGTTCTTAAAATGTACCTACAATTAAGAATGTCATCACAACACAATTATTGATATAGTCTAACAACAAGTGTTAAAAGGAACTACAAAAAAAACGCATCTATGTTACACACACAATTATCAACTATATAAATCATATGACTATTTTTAGACAAAATAAGACTTAAACAATCCCTTTAGCTATACAATACTTTAAATGGCATCGAACTTAGAGTTGTCAAACAACATGAATATTGTCAAATTTTCAAGAGAGGAATTTGGTTGTTACCATCATAGACAATTAAAAAGCTAGAAAAACAAATAGTATATTACTGTCTTTAATGATATCACCACATCTTTAACATCATTTGGAGTACAAATACTATTAAAATGATAATTAGTTGATCTAAACAGTTGATACATCATAAGCGCATAATTAAGTCACAGATTGTGATATTTAATCTTCCTAAATCTTTATTACCAACTGACAGTTGTGATTAGAGGACTAATTAACTTAAGAAAGTGTCATGTTTAAAGGGTTGCACAGGATATCTTAATCAATGAAAATTATAACGATAAACAGGCAAGTTGCAAATATCCAAAAGGGAGACAGAAAAAATGAACATGAACAAGAACACGAATTCAAGATTAGCTCTAAATTTAAATGCTCAGTTAGAATAACAAAATGAACCAGAACACGAATGCATTCATATTAAACACACAATTGGCGATAGTAGTAGCACAATAACACAAACATCGACAACCGACAACCATCACAAATGAAAAAAAATTGCAGCAAGATCCCCAAATAAAAATTTAACCTACCAACCAATAGATCCCTCCTCCCTATTAATCATCGAACCAACAACTCAATCAAAATCCCCAAAAAAAATAAAAAATTTCAGCATATTTCAACTAAAAAAATAAGGCAAATATAGAAAATTTAAAAAATTGGATTTTTACCTTCGATTTGGAAGCAACAACAATGGAGGGGATGAGATCGACATTGATCGAGCAGTGAATACTAGATCTCTATAAAACTAATTGTTTGTCGAGAGAGTAGAGCAAAGAAACCCCAACTTATTTTGACCTCACAAAAATCAACGATGATGTCATGAGAAATAACCAGCAAATCTCAGATTTAAAGACCTTTTCCTTGACAAAGGTGGGAAGAGAAGAAAGTCGACGAGAGAGGCGGGAAGGAAAACAAGAGCAGAGAAGATGGGGGGAGGAAGTGATTTTAGAGCTCCGAAATTTCAACGATTTTGTCCCCCACGCCCCAAAATTCCACCGCAATTTAACTCAATTTCAGAGCTGGAGCAGAGGAAATGATATGAGGGAAAATTGGTGAGGTGGCTAGGGTTTTCAGCTGGATATTTCTCCAAATACCAATCCCAACCAAACTAGCTATTTTGGAAATGGCCCAACAAAAATCTGATGTCGCAATGACCCAATTTCCATATAACCCTATTTCTAGCCATCTTTTAGCAAAACAAGCAGGCCCTAAGCAAAATGGTGTAAGTGTCATCAATTTGTTCTAGAGGAACTATGACTTCACCCCTACTAAAATTTAAAGAACCTATCCCAATTGAATGAATTCACATGATGTGATTCTATAATTTTTCAAAATATGAAAACTTGTTGGGAACAATTGTAAACTTTTAATTATTAATATAGTGACATCCCTTTCTAGAAATTCTGAATCCGCAACTAGTAGTCTATTCTTTTCTCGCACTATTTTAGTGAGCAAAGCCCTCGCCAACACGGAATATCCAAGATCTAGTGCTAATAAACATTGAAAAATTGCAACCAAAATCCACAAGCTTCAAACAAAGAACATAAACAAGATAACACAAGTATTTTATGTGGTTCACCATAATGGGCTACATCCACGGGCAAGGAAAATCAATGGATATTCCACTATTTTAACAATAATGTACATGATTTATAGGTTCATGAGAACACTCACAATCAGTTGAATACACCTACCAACAACCCTTATCTACAACACTAGTAGCAAAAGAAATAACCCACCAAGCCAAACAAGTGAAATATCCACTAAAATAACCAACAACAACCTAAAGAGAAGAAGATAATTACCATGAACCCAGCAAACCATCCCCCCCCCCCCCCCCCCCCCCCCCCCCGGTTCATCTTTTTTCCTTCACAAACCCTAGAAGAGAGCAACTGCGGAGGTAGAGAGCAAGAACTCAGCACTTGGTCATACGGCCTGTGGAAACAAAGAGACCAACCCATATATACCCATATGAGCTTCAAAATAACAGGAAAAAGAGCCTAAACTTGTTGATTTAGCATCACTAAACCAACAACTATCTAGTCTTGTTTCAATTATTTCTTGCTCAATTTCTTTGATTGAACAAACTTTGAAAACCTTTACTTCGTCTAAACAGTTTTTTTTTTTTTTTTTTTGGTTGTCGTCAGTTGAGAAAATTGTGTTTTGCAGAAACTCATTAATATGGGTGCAAAGAAGATTGCCGTTGTGGGAATTCCGCCGATTGGATGTGTTCCCTCACAAAGAACTCTAGCTGGAGGAATCTTCAGAGATTGTGCCGCTCCTCAGAATCAATTAGCAGCATTATTTAATTCAAGGGTCAGCATGGAGTTCCAAAGAATCAAAACAAAATTTCCTGGGACAAGGTTGGTCCTAGCTGATATATATGGCATCTTATATGACATCATTCAACGGCCAAAAAACTATGGTAAGTCAATCATCTTTGAATATTTTCATCTAATATTACATAGCGTGTTAGCAAAATATCTAGATTCAGAATAATGCCGAAGTTGATAGTCAAGTACATTTCCAAACTTTTTTGGGTTGTCTCAAAATCGACCAAACTCCTCGATGGACTTAACTTGTGCAATTTACCCAAATATCTAACTACGAAAATTTCTTGAATATTAATCAAATATACTAGGTTTTTATTGCTAAATTTACACTTGTAAATTTCATATATATAGTTTTTTTCAGAATATGGGTTATGTTTGTTACTCACCTTGTTGTTGTTGTTGTTGTTGTTGTTGTTGTTGTTGTTGCTGTTATCATATTTATTTACCTTTTTTTTTTTTTTTTGAAAAGGGCATTGTAACTGCTTTGATTTCCGTAAATTCCTCTCCAAATTCATATTAATTTGTCCTCTCTATTTAGGAGCTACTAAACTATAAAAATGGGATGGTACAAAATTAAATAATAACTAATTAGAATTTTTTTCCCTCAAAATAAGTGGACAATAGGGTAGGAGTCATGGGACTAACCAAATTCATCTTTACAAACATTGTTTATTACATCTTTAAAAATGTTTTCATCACTTGGCATACTAATCCCCTTTTTTCCCCCTTTTCTTTTGGGTTGTTTTATGCAATCTTTTGTAGGACTTGAGATTTCATTACAGGGATGTTGTGGTACTGGAAAATTGGAGGTTTCTGTACTATGCAATAGTCTCACATCGTCAATATGCTCAGATGTCTCAAAATACGTATTTTGGGACAGTTATCACCCAACCGAGAAGACGTACAATGTTCTTGTGGACTTCTTGTACAAGGAATATATTCACAAGTTGATCTAGAATTATTCGTGTGGTAAGCTAGAGCCTAGAGAGTGTGCTTTGAACTGGTTTCCGATTTCTCATGTATCATTGTTTTCCCTTTGATTCAAATGTGCGTGTGTCTAGAACAGTACTGTCAGTTATGTCAAGGATGAAGTATTCCATAAATGTCACTTTATTTTTATCCTTCATTTTTTTATGCGCTTATGGCACCTGAGTATGAATTGGTCCGCTAAGAAATTTCTTTGACCTAATTATACTATTGTTACCCACTGAGGGTGATCTAGATAATTGAGAGGTTCCAATATGACTCTCACTGTTTTTGGTTCAATTTCAGACTGGATTATCAAATACATTGGCAAATATTGTTCTAGTTTTAAATATTTTGTGTCCATGTGTAATTTGGTGAGTTTGATTCCGTAAAGTTTACTGAATGAGGATTGCAAATGCAAATTAATCATAGATGGCCCACCATGATAATTGAAGTGAATTGTTTGTACTTTGATATACGCCCATAAGCCGAAACTCTTATGAAACAAAAGCCTAGAGCCCTTATCATCGTATTCCCCCAACCCCCAAATGAAAAATATAACAATTTATGATAGCATTGACTATAAGAATTCTTTTCAAGGAAAAATAGATATTATGATGCTTTCCTACGTCTTGTAACACCCGTGATTTTTCGATATGTATTTCTGTATATTCGATACGTATTTTATCTTAAAATACTTTGATACGT
>JBAKGM010000200.1:23954601-23969122 GCA_037177215.1 Asparagus racemosus
ACTTAATTTATGCGGGCTTTCTCAATAACATTCTAACATGTTCTTGTGTGCGACCCATTAGGTTTACATGATGTTGGCAGTGGGCCAAAATACTTTTCGGCTCACAAGTCATAAGCGGACCCCATAAGGACATTATGACTACCCAAATCACGTAAATATCATCTCAGATGAAACCTAGTCCTCAATAGACATATGTTGATCTCTTCATCACTAGATATCTTGATTGAACGCAAGGCAGGAAATGTGTCACCCTTGTACAGTTCAACCTTTAATTTCTCTCACCTAAAATTAGACCGACTTCTCAATAGTTGACTATCAACTAATTAGGCATGACCATGCACTTTCTCAGTCTATATTCTTCGAGGGGCCCAAAGATATCATACTTGTAGGCGTTGAAAATCGCTTATCAGTACCCGAACCAGACTCGTGAAGGTGGGTTCGCAACCGACGAACCATCGACCGACGCGACCAGGAACAGCTGACGATGCAATCACGCCACAAAAATGCATGAGGCGAGTCGACGAACATATGAACTAAGTCGACGAGGCGTATACGTCAACGGAACGAAATCTGACGATGAAGTTCCAAGTCAGCGAGAATTAGTGAGAGGAGTCAATCAGACTCGAACATCAATGCAGCACGGTTAACCGAATCTAAGCGGCGACGCAGTGCCAATCCAATTCCGGAATCAACGGAGCAGCCAAAACAAGGCTAGAAATATTGGAATACGGATCAGAGTTGATAAAACGTCAAAAAAATGGCGAAACAACAAAATCGTGCGGGAAAACTTCGACCAAGATGACCAAAGTGCTCGGCCAACACTTGGCTGAGCACATCTTCCCCCCCTGATGCTATAAATACAGGGGGGTGCACAGTAAAGGGGTTGGAAAATTTTCAGAGGCTTGGATCTTTGTGCGGGAGCTCTGCAGAATTCAAAACTTGCTGACGGTGAAGATCGTTCTGCTGCAAATGCCAGATAGTCATCACCCGAGCTCATCCCCGCCAGATCTAGGTCAGGTTTGTGGTCTAACTTGCCTTCAAGTCTAAGCTGCGTCTTAGGCTCAGGGCACCCTCAAGTCTAGGCTGCGTCCTAGGCTCAGGAAAAGCGTGTGATTTCTCCTAGTAGATCTCACCCGCTCCGGTGATCATCCCCTTCGTGGGCTGATCCCCATCAGGTGTTTGTTTCCTTCGTGAAACAAACCCCTTAGATTCACAAACCTAGCATCTGGATCATCGATTAAAGATTAGGATTGCGCGGTGGTCCACGGACAGAATAGAGTCCCCGTCACAGGCAATGATACCCACACAAGCGAGGGTCCGATAAACGGGCCCCGTGTTTATTCAAATTGGAAATCGAAGTTGTATTTTTGATTTGATATTTTTCATTGTAAAAGCCTTATAAAAAGGTGAATTATTGCTTGGATATCGTTGTAAATAATAAATTTGTAACGAGTTCAATTGCAGATCAATGGAAATGTCTACTACTTTTTTCCGTGCGAACATTCAATACATAGCCAGTATCATTACTGACTTAATGAATTGTTAAATCTACACCTGTTTATGTGTAGTAGGTGTTATTCCTGTCCTTAAATTAGGCATAAGTCAGCGTCTAACGGACGCTGCCGAGTAGTCAATACCCGTGAATATTAACTGAAACTACGTATTCAATATCATAGTACAAAGTCTAAGAGAATTTATTCTTTTAGCACAACATTACATGTAGAACAGACTTAGATAATTTACATGCTAGCCCAACTTAAACGGTGGTTGTTAAAGGCTTTTCAAATCTATTGATGGCTGAGGGTTTGCTAAAAATCCTATTAAGATTCCACAGGTTCATTTAAAACAGAATAGTTGGCAAAATCAAAATTCTTTATTTCTTGAATAGTGGAATACAAAATATTGATTGTACAATAAAAGTTTTAAAAAAATATATTCTAACTAGGCAACCGGCGGCAGTTGATGCGGTCTGCGAGGCTTGAGAGTTCCTCCATGTATTTCTGCTCTAACTCATTCTCCAAAAAGATTCTTGAAGAGTCGTCGGGAGTTAAAAGGTGAATGATTTCAAGTTCTAGCTCTGTAGACTTTTCTTCAGTAGTCTTCATTTGTTCATTCAGCTTAGAGCAAGACTTTTCAACTCCAGCTAGCTCAACAGTTAGAAGATCCCGCCTTTCCTCGGTATCTTCAATAGCTTTTCTTAACCGGGTGAGTTCGATATTCTACAGTTCAATAGAATGATGCAAGTCGGCTCTGGTTTTCTCTTTTATATCCAGGCTTGCTTTGATATAGTCAGACTGAGACTGCAGTTGATGCAATTCCTCTACAGTGATTTCTCACCTGGCTTCCTTGGCCTTCAAAATTGACTCGACCCGAGAAGAGATATATGAAGACGCACCCTCGGATCGTAGTCTGAGAAGTTCATTCAGTTCTTGTTCGAACAGAATTAAATCTTCGGCAAGGGAGTCAGCCAAGTCGTTGAAGCCTTCTTCTCGAATGCTCGTTAAGTGCTGGTTGAGAAGCCGCCTAAAAGAGTTAAATGAGGAACCCTTGTTTACAACTCTATCAATGAGGTGGTTGATAAGAGTGGCGAAACTCGCAAGCTCTGCACCAATAACCGCCTTTTCTGGATCTTCATCCGACACTAGTGCCTTAATAGAATCGTACAAAACGGTCGGAGGCACTGTAAAATAAAAAAATTTAAGTGCTGGGAATTTCAAATTGCAATGGTTCATAAAAAGGGTTTAAAAGATATACCGATACGGCTTGAAGATCCTTCGGTTTATACTGTATGTCCCGCCCTGATTGGTTCAACCTCGAGAACCACCAGAGTTGATTCAGCTTCGGTTCGAGTAGCCAGTGGTCCGAGTTGAATAGGGGAACTTTCAGCAACAAGCAGGACAAAAGTAATCTCAGCCTGTGAAGCATAAGGCTGAATCTCTAGATCAGGAGACCGGGATTCTCCTGTTGGCTCTCCATCAGTAAAGAGAACTTTATGAAGTTATCAAATCTTCATTAAACAAAATTTAGGAGAATCGGACGCTTACCTGCAGAGGGGCTAACTCCTGCAACAGATTTTTCTCTGAGTCTATTCCGATAGTATATCATAAATTAAATTATGATCGGATTCAGAAACAGAGATCATCTGAGCCAAGCTTGATTCAAAGCCGCGACTCTCCTCCTGTACAGGCTCTGCTTCCATTGGCTCTTCTGCTGTGACATTGATAAAATATACTAAGTGTTAGTTTATACGCATTTGTGTATATTGAGATTATACAGAAAGGGTATATACCGGGAGTCGGTTCCACGGATTTAGTAGAAGCTATGAATGATTCACTCGGGAGCACTTCTTCTCAAACCTGTGCCTCTTCTGCATCGTCTACTTTATGTTAGAGTTTCAACATAAAGGAAGAGGAAGTTTTACAAAGATAAGATTGAATTTATACCGATGATTGTCCCCGTTTGGCCAGCGCTTGCGTCTACCCCTTGAAGTTTTTCTAAAAGAACATGAAGCGCAGAAGCGATTCGCGGAGGAACAAAGTCGGACTCCTTCAATTTATTGAGTTGCCACCCAAGCGAGGTGTTCATACCTGCAATAACAATTTCAGGGGCTGGAGGGACATCAGTTTCAGGTAGGGTAGTAGCGTCCGGTGCCCCTTCATCCATAGCCTCATGCATTTGTGCAGTGAAACCTGGCTCTTCGTAGATGAAGGGTGAGGGAGGAGTAGCTTCAGTTTGAATTTCACCCTCTTCTATGTTTCCTGAAGAAAGTAATATAAATCACCAATGAAATAGTTAAGTTGAAAGAAAAAAATGTTGAATTTTACCTCCTCCCTCGATCGGGAAATCAAAGCTTTCTGCTACGGGTGATGAAGGTCGTTGGCGACGAGGCCGATGTACAAGTTTTTTTCGGCGCATCAGTGCTTGAGCAATAGCAGTAGCCTCTAGTGTTATGGTGGAGGGACGCCTCCTCTTCCAGAGTAGAGGTTCAGGGGAGGCTTCTTCTTCCTCCTCGCGAGTTTCAACGCTCATTTTGTTTGGCGAGGTGAACAGAACATTCATCCGAGGCTGTTTTGTAGGACGGCGAGGGACTTGAGCTGGTTCTTCTCGGACTGGAGAACGGCGAGGAGGAATCACTACTTCACTCCTTATCCTGACCCCAGGGAGGTGAACAGTGCCTCCTGCTTCTTCAGAAGTTGGCACCGTGTCGTCAAAAGACTCTTCATCGTTGTCTTCATGAATAGCCTTCTTTGTGCCCTTAGATCACCGGGATGGCTCAGCTCGGGGAGGGGAGGTACGAGTCGAAGCTGCTTCTCTTCTACGATCTATTTCGGCTTCTGAAATTCTAGAAGTGAAAGTATTCACTGCAATGAGCCACTTACAATATAAAAATGTCATTTGAAGTCGAGGCTCGGCAGCGGGAAGGCTGAACTTAGTGTTTGTGCAACCACTGATGCTCTAATACCAAGCACGTGCGCCATCAATAAGGCCACCATGGGTCTTCATCCATCGGTTCGGATTCCCAACAAAAATTTGGTCATAACTAAATTGACGGGAGAATCGACAGGGGAGATAGGGCTTAATGCTACAGGAGTTATTGACCAGGAAAACTAGGTAGCCGGGGCGAATATTCATTAGCCACCGGAAACATCCAAGATCCAGTATAGTCCGGTCTCCGTTGGGCTCAGAAGCGTCCACGAGCACCTCATCATATTGACCCGAGAAGTGTAGGAAACACTTAAAGAACTCCCAACACTTAGTCACCCTAAATTGTCGAGACGCTTCATGCCATTGTCATGCTCCCCATTTACATTTCTCCAAAGTTTGCAGCAAGGGGAGTTCAGGATCAACAGCCTCGGGTGCTGTCATCAAGTCCGAGCGATGTAAAACGAGCTAGGTCATCAAATAAGTATAATGAAGTTCAACCTTAGTGACTGGAATCTCGTCAGAGGGCTTCTTTCCCTGTTGTGCGAAGCTATGGACTAAGCGTCGAAGCTCGCTGTGGATGCCAGCCACCATCGCTGGTAGAAGAGGAAGTCGACGGCCAATAACTAACTCAACGGTCAGAAATAGAACCTCCAGCGGCATTGCTTCGGAGACCTGGTGTGGGACCACACACTTCTTTAGCCAGATGGCTAGGTAACCTGCCAAAAGAGTCTGGGGTTTTATCTGCTTTTGAGCATGCCATAAAAAGGTCTCGAGCTTGGTGCCCTTGGGAATCTTGCCCTCAGCATAAGGAGTAGTATATGATTGAGCCTTGATCATCTCGATTAATTTGTTGATATCGGAGGGGTTCAGGGGCTCCAGCTCAACTATCTCTTCTGAAGTTTCTAAATTCTTAAACAAGTAGTCAGCAAACTGCTTCAAGCTGACTTGTGGCCATTTCCTTGCCTTCACTTCGGTAGAAGCGATTGCTGTTTGATAATGACAAGTTAGCTCCCACAGGATATCATATCCTACATACCCCATCTCTTTCATCCGATTCAGCTGACGGTTGGTAGGAAAATATTCCTGATATGGTGCGTCTCCCATTGGTAAACCAGATACTTTCATCATTTCATGGAGGAGTAGGCCCAACTCCCTGTTCCTTGTCAAGAAAGTGTTAGGATCTGGGTTATAAATTTCTAAGAGCACAAAGAAGTGATGCACAGTGATGAGAAGCCCGTACACGCTGGCTCGAATGGGGATGTATAGTCCTTTCTCTTGTAATTCTGCACCCCGTCGATCAAGAACGTAGTTGGTCATCCTAGACCACCATCGGTCACCAAAAGAATGTACCCAACCAAAGCAACGGTACTTCTTTGCAGGAAGTGCCCTTCCTACTCTTGCCAAGCGACTTTTCACAGTGTTGGCCTGGATCATGAACTCATCATGAGGAGGGTTATCCTGGCTAGCAATCCCGGGATAGAGCCCCCGAATATATCCTCTGTCGCTAGAACCTGGAGTGGTACCTTGGCTGACATATCCACAATGTACACGTTCTTGGTCGTCTGTCAGTCTCCAGGGCATATTCCTCCTAACTGATAAGTTGCGCAAGTGCACCAGTGAATGGTTGCAAGGAAAAGCCGGCAAATGAAGACGAGTGCCGTTGCTTTCATACAACAAGGGCTCGGCGCGGGAGGAAAGAATCTCTAGGTCTTCAATGGAATCCCTGAATAAAAAGCTAGCCTTCCTTATTACCTCAGTTGAGCCAGCACTTTTCATCAACGGAGCGTCAGTTATCATCCTCCGTAGTGTGCGGCGATCCCCTTGTTGAAGTAGCTTTGACAATTCTGGAGCTGCACTAGGGCCAATTAGAGAAGCCTCGGCTATCAACGGTGCCTCGCGAGAAGAGGTGAAAGCGGTACTATTTAACCCACTCGACTCGCGAGTGGTGAGCGCCGTCGCTGGGAACTCAACTGCAAGAGACCAAGGAGATATGTGTATCAGAACAGGTCCAAAAGGAAATACTAAGTAAGCTACACTTAGTCGAAAATCAAAAAAAATGAAGAAATTATCTCGCTCAGTAGGCGAGACAGTTCAAACTGTCTCGCAGGCAGCAAGACAATTCAAACTGTCTCGCATACACGAGCCAGTCAAAAACTCAATTTTCTGATTTTACAAGTATTTCGACAATGGGAAATACTTGTTTCAGTCCAGATCCTCACCAAGGAGGATCTCAACTCTTCCCGAATGCCTTGCAAAGGAGAACAAACGAGGATTTTTACATAAAATCCTAGTTTTAATACAAAATGCACATTTTTATCAAAACAAAATCAAGAAATACGCACCCTCAAATGTAGGAGGGTTTGATTCTTCAGTTTCAGAAGATTGGGGGACAAATTTACCCCTGGGGATATGAGATCTCTTGGGAGACATGATGGAAATAGGATAAAAGTGGGATTTTTGGTTCAAAAGCTCGGGTTTTGGATGAGTTTGATGAAGATCGGGACGAGAAAACTTCGAAAATATCAAGAAATTGAAGAGGCAAGGTCGGATTTGATGGAGGATCAAGAAAAACTCTGTTTTTCGAAGGAAAATCGATCGAAATCAACTAGATCTAAGCAAAACCGAAAACCCAAGATCTCAAAGGGATTTTGTTTAAAGTAAAGGTGGGAAATTTGTTAAGGGAGAGTGATTTGCGAAGATTTTATAGATTCGAGAGGTGATTTGGAAAGTTTTTGAATTCCAAAAGGCGGGTTAATAGTTGAGAAAAGGCTCGAACCGTCAGGTTTATAAAGGCTAGACCTAATGTTGGCCCTTCGAGCGAGACACCAAAATGTGTCTCGCCTGAAGATGGCCTAGCGAGACACATTTGGTGTCTCGACCAAAGACATATGGCGAGACACCAAACACTGCCACGCCTGAAGAGCTTCTAAAACTGTCTCGCCAATGCAAAATTTGACGCTTAACCTCCGCATGTGATTTGAGATATTTCACATGAATATCTCCACTATGATCCATGAACAAAATTTTTCAAATGGAGCACCAAAACAATTTGGTCCCACGTTACAATCAAGAGTTTTATTAGGAGTGTATTCCTGCAACAGACAGTTGATCACAAAGGCTCAACGAGTTGGAAGAAGAATCATATGTCGGCAGCCATCTCCCACTGTGATGAGATGGAGTGATACTCCTGCAAATTCAACTACAGCCCGGATGGCAATCCTCAGAATGAAGATGATCAGTTCAAAGTCAACTCAATCATTTCAACCAATTCAAATGCAGACGCAACAGTTATTGATCCCAAAGTATGGTCAGCGACGTCGCGTAGCCAGGGTTTAAAAGCTAAAGCCAGATATGTGCCTCTTCTATGAAGTTCAACGTTGAACAGAAGTAGGGCCTATCTTATCCAAAGTTTCTAGACTTCCCGACAAAATACAGCGGAGTCTGAAAACTTTAGAAGGGGTATCTGTAGGCATTAAAAATTGCTAATGAACCTCAAATATGATTTAATCATGAGAAGATTAAAGAACGACATCATCAAGTCCTAAGGAAATCAACCACGGGGCTAAAGCTGACAAATACATGCCTGAGATACTTTTGTGTCTCGCCCAAAGGCGAGACACTTTTTGTGTCTCGCCCGAAGGTGAGACACTTATTGTGTCTGATGTATTTTGGCACATATATAATTGCCATTAATGGAGCCTATTTGACTGTTTTAACACGTGGGCATGTTCATCTGCATTAATGGGCAGTTACACCCTTGAAAAAAGCTCACTAAATGTAGTATTAAACGTGTGATTAAAGAGGAGAAACGGTTACAAACATGAAGGGGAGAAGCCCTTTGGTCGAGACAGTCAAAACTGTCTCGCCAATAGGTGAGACAGCCTTTGCTCGAGACAGTATAAACTGTCTCACTCAAATACAATCTTTTTCAACTATTGTACTTCCCAGAAGCTATAAATAACCCCCTAGGCCCGTTGTTTAGGGGGACTTCTGACATTTTGCTGACTTTTGGAGAGATCTTGAGCCTGAGATTTGAAGAGTAAGAGAGAAGAAGAAAGCCTTCGAGATTTCAAGAACGTTCGTGATTTTCGAAGACTCCTCGAGTTTAAGCTTTGTCTTATTCTTAGGAAGAGTTGATATCTTACCTTGCTAAGATATTTGCTTAAGTGTTTGTTTCCTCAGAGAAGCAACAACTCAACCTTTTTTTAGTTCAGCGATCATTGCTTGGTGGTCCACGAACAACATGTCCCCGGCACAAGCAAAGTACCCACGAAAATAGGAGGTTACTACGTAGTGATTCTTCTGTTCGAGTTTCTATTGTACAAGAGTGAGACTATTTTCTTTGTATTTGAGAGAACTACATGTGTAATCTTTCAATTGTAATCATTTTAAAACATTTTTGAAATGAAAACTACAAAGAACCTCGTTATCGGCGGAAACAGGGAGAAGTTAAAGTGACTTACATCCCTACTGCAGATACGATTGCTGATCCTTTAACAAAAGGAATACCAGAGGAATTCTTTATCAAACATGTAAATTTGATGGAACTTAGAAATAAATAAGTCTAAGTAAATTTCATGAATAATGAAATGTGAATTACTCTTCATGAATACTGGGAGTAATGATAAAAATAAGATATTTAATCTCACGGATAGTGGGAGGTATATTATTTGGTTAATTTGGCCAAGTGGGAGATGTTAGAAATGATTGACCAAATTAATCAAATTATACACATGTTTGATGGGTGATAATTGGCCATTAATGGAGAATTAATGGGTTATTATCAGAATTTGAATTAGGACTGATAAATGACCTTTAATTGTATTTATTTGGAGGCTGATTCTGGGGTAGAGATGATTGGGTGAAAAGCCTCTATAAATTGAAATGTTTTCTCTTAGAAAATTTACATAGAAAAAAAAAAGAAAGATAACCCGCTTACCGGAGCCCCAAAATCAAAAATCCTTCCCTCTTCCTCTTAGTTCTTCACCAATTTTAAGCTACTTATCGAATTTATTAGCCATAAAAACAACTCATGATTTATAAATGCCAAACCAGGAAACATTGTGGTATTTAAGAGCCATTTTAGCCTTGGGAATATTTGAAAACACCGTGTACTAACTAATAGTATATCAGTGAAGATAGAGGGAGTTCGAATGAGTTCTGATTCTATTAGAACCTACCGTATACGAGAATTCAATCCAGGCTTTTCACAGGTAAAATAGGAGGGCTTTTGGCTCTTGACTTGCTCTTGACTTCTTTCAAAGAGTTGGAAAGCTCAAATCTTTAACTTGGGGCATTTTCTCTAATCTCGTTTGTTAATTCACGACTCTTGATGTGATAAACTTGAATCTTCTGATGAACGATTCAGCAATGAAGGAAGCTAAAATAAGTAGCCTTTCATTTAGAGATCATCGTACTACAAACATGATTTCTTTCTTACTTGCTAAAATATGTAACATTTGTTATTATTTTGTTAGATAACCCGCGGTCTCAAGTTTTCTTTTTAAATTCTCTTTAAAAGAGCATGTGCAAGTCACGTGCACATTTCATTCCCTAAATTTCTCTCTGTTTCTTTCTTTTAACATATTTACTTTTTGTCTCGTTCTAATTCACAAGAATCCCTTGAAAAAGTCATTATGCCAGAGGGGACCTGTTGGAACTGGGATGCAAGCCTAGAGGAAGGGGATTGGGGGGGGGGGGGGAGGTTGAATAGAATTGCTACAATTTTTTGGTTAAACTCAGAATATGTAGCGAAAATACAATACAAAAAAACTAAAAGCAAACCAACACAGGAACACATGAGACTTCTATAGTGGTTCTGATCAAAATCCTACGTCCACTCTTCCTTCTCGGGAAGGGTCTTCTTCACTCTAACCAGAGTTCTCTTAAATCACAACCCGATTTGATAGGCTTTACTGACAGAACCTTGAAATCTACCCGAAACTAGTTAACTAACCTAACTCCTCACAAGACCAGAAGAAACCTAGTCCTAACTAGCCAAACTCACAATTATCCTTGCTTGAGTACACCAGTCCTCAATTACTCTAGCTTGAATATACCGTCAAACTTACAAATTTGAATACAAAAAATAATTAAAGCACAAAAAGAACAATCTTACAGCCCTTTTGATTAGCAAATCATTGTCCTAATGATTGAAGTGTAGATTTTGAAGAATGATGATGATGATGAAGTCCAAGGGCAACACTCCTTGAAGGTTGACGATCAGATGATGACGAATGACGCCAAGGATGCGATTGATGAGGTGTCGTGGGATAAAAAGCTCTCCTTGTTCTCAAAACTCAAACCCTAGATCACCACCAATCAGTGATCTCTTCTTTCTCTTTCTCTTATATAGAACCCACAATAGAACAGGAAAGAGATATGCTAGACTTGATAGAAGTTAGAGATCAAATGGGTCGACGAACAGCTGAGATTAAACCTGAAAATCTGCCAAAACTCATTGCGACCATCAATGTTTGATCACGATTATCGATGATCCATTAGTTGACTGTAGTCTATTGATTGTGCAAATTTTAGTTTTGGATTTCTGCAATTGTTGACTGTAGTCCATCGATGATCCATGCGATCAATGATAGTTGACTGTAGACCATCGATGGTTTGATTTTTTACTTCTGTTTCTCTGATTATTTTCTATAGTTCATTGATGACTTGACTCAACCATCGATGGTGTCTCGTGACTATCGGTGGTTCAAAAACTGAAATCAATGTTCGTGTTGATTTTTGCATCGTTTTGACCATCGATGGTGTCTCGTGACTATCGATGGTTCAAACGCTGAAATCAATGTTCGTGTTGTTTTTTGCATCATTTTGAACCACAACTTATTTGTACATGTTTATATCTGAAATATATCATCTCACAAATATATCAGTAGCAAATGGGAGTTTGTTATTTATCAAACAAGAGATATTGCACGAACAACGTTACACCCCGAACAATGTTCTAATAGGACCATGGTATCAAGAGATTGGATTTGGATCCTCTTCAATGTGAAGACCACTATTTTTAATTACAACCAATAATTGTCTTAGTAGATGATTATTATTAATTCTAAATTTAGCACTTATCATACTCTATAAATTGTACTCATTATTATTTTGCACTCAAGAAGAATAATCACAAACATCCACTAAATAATAGACAATTGAGATCGATGTAGTGATCTGCCCGCTAATTATTGGTAGCGGAGAGGATCCGAACCGAAGAGATTACCTCGGACTTTGACAGATTGCTTATGGGAAACAATTTGTCATTGCCATTTGGATTTGATGTGAAGAAAGGGGAGAGGGGGTGCATATAGGAAGAACAGGGACATTGCGGTTACTAGAGGAAAATAAGCACGCTTGTGGCATAAGTAGTTTGCACACCGCACACGCTATATTAAAGTCAACTTAAGCTGTAATCTTTACTTCAAACAATGAACAGATCTCCCTTTTGGCAGTGAACAAACTCCCTCGTCAGTGATAAAATCTTCATTTTGTGTTGTCCCACCCCTCACCCTACCTTACCTCATCTCCCCTTCGAAAACCCTCCTACCAAACATGATTTTCAGTTTTATCCCACACCTCACCTTCCCTTCTACCGGATTATGCCTAATCGTTGAGTGTTTCCCCAAATTAAAGAGCTAATCAAGGACAGGAAGTTTCCTCTTCCCTCTTTTTTTAATTAAAATTTCAGAACGTTTGACTAAGCACCAATCAGCATTTCCAACTATATAACACGTTAGCAAGCAGTATATAAGTGGGATAAGCATTTAGAAACTAACAAGTCAGAAATGGGACGCAACAAGAAGTTAGTGAGATCAAAATCAACCATGCTCTCTCTCCTCATGCTTCTCCTTCTTCAAATCCATCAAACCCTAACCCTAGCTACCAATGAGACTAGCCCTAAGGTGCCAGCCCTCATAGTGTTTGGAGACTCAGTTGTGGATCCTGGGAACAACAACGCAATCATAACTACAACCAAGTGCAACTTCCCTCCATACGGCAAGGATTTTGTTGGCCATCGAGCCACCGGAAGGTTTAGCAACGGGAAGATTCCCTCCGACCTCTTTGGTATGTATCCTCCATCTCCTCTAAGTAAAGATATGCCCCTGATGTTAATTCTAATACGAGCTTCTCGGATTGTTCCCAAATGTTCGTTTAAGATAGCTCCTACTCTTCCTACTCTAATTGAACTAAAAAGCTAACAACCAGTTTTGATAAGCCCTCTCGATAATATGTAGACCACTTCTGGTATCATTATCGATGAAGCTTAAGAGGGCATCAATCTGAATGTTGCCTCAGAGAGTGAACAGTATGTCCAGCCACTTTGTATAACGTATAATGTAGAAACATTTGATAGAAGGGCACGATTCAAGAATTTGAATTTCACTGACACAATGTACTAAAATTCCAGCGTCTCAACTGGGGATAAAGGAGTACTTACCAGCATATCTCGGGACGAAATTGAGTCGCGAGGACCTCCTCACTGGCGTAAACTTCGCATCTGGCGGCTCTGGATATGATCCCCAAACTGCCCTTTTAGTGGTGAAGTTCCTAACCCTCATAAACCAAAGGAACTTAGTTTTTGCGATTTCATAAAATCCTCAGTTGGATATTTGTTGCTGCAGTCAGTTTTAAGTGCGACTGATCAGCTAAACCTATTCAAAGAATACAAGGAGAAGCTGAAGATCATTGCGGGAGAAGAAAGAGCAGCAGACATCATCACGAAGAGTATATATCTCGTTGTCTTGGGAACTAATGACTTATCAACCACTTATTTTATCACGCAACTTCGAAAATTGGAGTATGATCTTCCTTCTTACATCAAATTTTTGGTTCAACAAGCTTCCAGCTTTTATCAGGTACATCTATCCATTTAGTTTGTGTTTCGGAATTCCACAAGGTAGCTTGCAAAAATGTTAGGCTTTTGTTTTCGATGTTAGCGCCCCCACATCTTTCATATTCTAAAATTAGCCCCCAAACACTTGATATTTTGAGATTAGTCCCCCAAATCTTTTATATGCTTTGAAATTAGTCCTTCTAGTTAGCAGCTACTTAAAATATTTGGGGACTAATTTTGCAATATTTAAAAGATCTAGGGGACTAATTTTGAAATACTCGAAAGATTTGGTGACTAATTTATAAATACATAATGATTTGGGGCACTGATTTCAAAATATCAAGATTCGGGGGGCAGTAATTTCTAAATATGAAAGATTTGGCGAACAAATATCGGAAAAAAGCAAAACTTTAATATCCTTCCTATCCTTTCAGGAGCTTTATAAATCAGGGGCACGGAAGATTGGAGTCTTAGGAATTCCTCCTATAGGATCTCTACCATCAAAAAGAAGAGGTATAAAAAGGGACAGCGTGCCTCTTTATAATGAAGCCTCCATGATGCTTAACAGAGAGCTATCCTTGGAGATACAAAGGCTTAACGGCAAATTACCCGGATCAAGGATAATCTATATAGATATCTACACACCTTTGCTTGATATGATCTCGAATCCATCTGCCTACGGTAAGATACTCAGTAGCAACCCGATCATTAATCATTTTATAAAATTTACCGGCTCTTATTCATAATTTTTTCATTCACAGGTTTCGAGGTATCAACATTGGGTTGTTGCGGAACTGGAACTTATGAGGTCACATTAACATGTAACAAATTGACTGCAGATGTATGTGATGATGTTTCCAAGTATTTATTTTGGGATAGTTATCACCCTACAGAGAGAGCCTACCAGATTTTGGTGACCGAAATGCTACAGAAGTATGGCTCCCTATTTAACTAACAAGCTTCGGCACTACTTCTTGCCGCTACTCTATTGCACTTGTTTTTTCTTAAGTACGGACTATACATAAGCTCCGTTGTATTGATGTATGTCAGGATTGCCTCTTCTTAATCAAAATACCATGCTCTTCTTGAATCATCTGTTTTGTACCCCATTGTGTAAATTGAATGGTGCCCCGGGTTCTCTTCCAGGAGACTTTCCACGAAACTGTTCCATTTCTTCTTTAACGAAAAGCTGATTATCACACACACACACACACACACACACACACACACACACACACACACACACACACATAT
>JBAKGM010000200.1:23969222-23981640 GCA_037177215.1 Asparagus racemosus
ATACTTGTGATCTCCCTTCACAAGGATTGTCAACTTGTAATCCTTTGTTATCTGGAGGTATCTGTAGTGAAAGTTGTTAGTTTGTAACCTTCGTCAACAGTATTTCTTGGATATTGGCTGTCTTCAGTAATTTTTTTACAGCCTACAGCAATTAAGCTTCAATTTCTCGCATTTGCTCCTAAGGACAAAACTAAGAAATGGTTGTATAGCATACCCACAAATTCTATCTCAACCTGGGAGGAATTTGTTATTATTTTTTGAAACAAATTTTTTCCAATCCATAAGATGGTAAAGTTTAGAAATAGCATTCAAAATTTCATCTAGAAAATTGGCGATTATGCCAAATCATCTATGAAGCATTGGATTATTCTTCAAATACTTTCTTAGAATCTATATGTCAAGGTGCTTTTTATGAAGAAAAATGCCAATAAAGTTTGAAAGTTTCTAGAGAGTTTATCTGAAAAAACCACACAGTGGGAACACCGTGATGAAAGAATTTCATCAGTTCCGTCAACCAAAACCAGTGGCCTTTCTCTAGGGTTAAACATAGCCTCTGAAGCAAAGATAGCTAAAATCCTACGTAGGTTAGAAACCCTTGAACCCAACTCAAATCAATCAAGCTTCTGTCCTAGGATGTCATAACTATCTTTCTCCAACCCATGGTTTAGAGAAATCGCCTCTCTTTGGAATCAATCAACCTGTAGGTCAAGTGAACGCTTCAATCCACCATCCTGAGAATAACCCATTTTCTCTAACATACAATCCGAATTGGAAAAATCATCTAAATTTTGCATGGAATCGGGCAAACTTCTCCAAAAATCAAAATGCCAGCCCTACTTTAAGCCAACAATTTCTTAGAGGAAATGCAGTTTCATTCCACACACCGAATAATTTTCAACAATCTAATTTGTCTTATCCAAATCAGCCTACTCATCGTTAAATAGTAAATCCTGCTCCTATAAATTTTGATCATGAGAGACGTTTGAATGTCTTAAAAAAGTGTCTAGAAGCCTTGTTCAAAGCTTCTACACAGACCACCAACATGTTGACTCAGTCATCCAACACTCTGAATTTTTTCATGCAAACAACCGGCCAAATGCTCAATTCCAACATGCAAGCCATAGCTAGGTTAGAAACCCAACTTGGTCAACTAGCTAGTGCCATGAGTGAAGAGAGAAGGGAAAATTTCTGAGTCAACCTGTTATAAATCCTAAGGACCCCGGATCAAGTTCAACCTACCAAGCGGAAGTAAATGCAATCCATTCACTACGGTCAGGAAAATAGGTCGACAATCAAGTCAGACAGCTAGATCTTTTTGTTCTCCAGGAGGTATTTGAAAATACCGGGAAGCTCGTCTTCCTTGAAAGAATAGACTTTAGGGAACCTTGGTTCTGACGACTTCTGATTTTGAGGTCGTTACTGCTATTGCTGCGGCACTCGCTGTTGCGGTAGCTGCTGTGGCTGCAGCTGGAACGTTTAGTTCGCGACCGCTACTCTCGCCTGCTCTTTCCCTTTTCCACATGGGACGAAATTCTGTTTGTGATCATATGCTGGTTGCTAGCCTCTTTCTGCCTTTTTCCTCTTAAGGAATCGCTTAGCTTGCTCCCCACGCACCTTCAAGTCTATTCGAGTCTTGGACGGCGCCGTTCCCATTGCCTCCAGTACGTCCAACGAGAGGTTGTTACGGTAGGTCTGGAGAATGAACTCCTTAGTTATCGGGTCCTGACAATTCATTGCCTTGTTTTGGAATTGCTTGATGAAGTTATCTGTAGTCTCTCTATCCTTCTGCTTTTCATCCAACAACGTCCTGATGAATATCTCGGTGTCGTCGTCGAAGAAATTGGCAAGGCAACTAGACTCCATGTCATCCCAACTGTTAATACTCCCTGGCTTGAGACGGCGGTACCAATCGAAGGCAGCCCCTAGAAAGGTGCCAACGAATGATCGAACCATCAAGAGCTCATTGCTGGAAATGACTCCTAGGTGAGACGTGAAGTAGATCAGGTGCTGAGTAGGTGAACCCTTCCCGTTGAGCAGTGTGAAGTTTATTAGGCTGAACTTTGCCGGATACGGGATTGATTCCCACTCCCTTGGATATGAACATGGTATACCTGTCTTCTTTACCTCGAACGGAAATCAAAGAGTTGATTTTACTCTCAAGGTCCTTTATCTTCTCGTTCTCGGGGACGACGACGTTTCCACTAGCATTCTTGAGGCCACTCCCTGCATTCCGCTCATTAGGGGGTTACTGACGTCACGGTCTTCATCCCTGTCTGCATCGCTATCTATCTGGTTGATACGACGACTTGATTCACCCTGACAATTCATCAGCGCTTAGACTTGCTGGTCATGCATCTCTCTCGTTTGTTGCATAGCCATCTCCATCTCGAATTTGAAATTCTCCTTCTATGTGGCCATAGCCTCTTCAAGCATTTTGGCCACCTGTTCTGCACCGATCATGAGTGCCTCCTGGGGTCGTCCCTCAGTGGAAACCGTGTTATCGGAAGGCATCGCGGAGCCAGCGTCTAACACTTCATCATCCTAGGGTAACCCCCTCTGAACTCTACCGTAATTAGGATGCCTGATAGTCCCGGTCTGCAACCAAGTTATTCGTTGAGACGCACCAAGAATGGCACGTGATGACGTCCCTTTGCCCGTTGTATTGATGGTGACTCTTAGCAATTCATCGCTTTGAGGCACCGATCTTCTTCTGCGGTAGCGTCTCGACCTAGGTTTCGGCACTTCCGTACCAAGTCTGTCAACTACCGATGGCTTCTTCGGAGCTGCCTTGGTGCAGTTACACTCTGACAATACCGCCCTAATCAGCTTGGAACATGGACAATGTGCGTTCAACTCAGGAGAACTCCTTTTTTGGGATTTACTCTACCCCCAGCATGATAGTACAACTCATCGGCCTGAATGCTGGAGCAACCCATCGTGTGTTGGCACGACTTCTCAGGTATAACGTCATCGTCATTTGACAAAAACGTTTATTTTTGAGGATGGACCATGTTATCAAAGTTTCCAAAAGTGACTTGTCTTGACGTTCGCCTTTGCGGGTGTGTAGTCTTTAGGGACTCTTGAACCTCGATTCGCAGTCCAGTGTGAAGAACTACAGGGGTCTCCTTGTTGTGGTGGAGGTAAATGCGACCCCTGGTGCCGTGGGTAGTCCAGGGCTTCTTCAATGGGCCCAAGCATTCCCTGACTGGTGTCTTGCCTCGATCGTTGTGCAATGGGCTGAGGCACTCTAAGACTGTTGGCTTGCTCTGGACCATGCCTGCGGGATCAGCCGAAGCGGGAACAAGCTTAGCCAGAGGTCTGAACGTAGCCACTGGCGGTGGCCTCGGTGCCGGGGTGACCTTATTCAGATCACTCCGCAGTGGCCCAATTGGGGTGCTGGATTTTAGCCTCGGCGCCGGGGTGATCTTATTTAGATCACTCAGCAGTGGCTCAGTTGGGAAGCTGGACCTTGGCCTCGGCGCCGGGGTGACCTTATTCAGATCACTCCCTAGTGGCTTAGTTGGGGCGTCAAACTTTAGCCTCCAGACTCGGCGCATCTTTGGTAGCTTCTTGGCCACTTCCTTCTCTTTCAGCATTTGGGCCTCCTGGACTAGGGCCCGTGCACGTGTAAGGAGTGCGCGGCGCTTTCGGATGCGTTCCTCAAGTGTTGAGCAATTATGTCTGACACGGACCCACTCACTTGTTGGCGGCTTGGAGGAGCTGCCCACCATCTGAGGCTGAAGCCTCTGACTTGTTCTAGATCTTAGATCCACCTCATAGCAGATCCCATCCACTGACTGCAGGGCCTTAGCGAACCACGTGCCATGCTTTGGCGCCGTCTTTGCCGAGCTCTCTTTGAGAGTGTAGGCATGCCTTCGGTGGTCACCCCCTGCGCGGAGGGGATGAAGTCTGTAGATCTGGCCACCTTAGGGGCCGGGGAAACGCCGCTACCTACAACCTTGACAGCAGCAGAGCTGGAATCTTCTCCCTGGGACTTTGAATCTGAGGCCTAACGGATCTTCCTTCCAGCGGAGATCATCTTGGACTTGCGGGGAGAGGAGGATCTGGACGAGGACGAAAGGTACTCCTCGTACTTTTTTTGGTCGAACTCATATTCGACCTCTTCCACGACCAGGATCTGGATCTGCGGCCGACACGACGGCCTCGTCAGCAAGACTGTTGGCTCCCACTGTGGTCGCCAGCTTGTTCGCGGGGAAAGTTAGTATGAACTTCATTGCTTGTGAACTCATTACAGCTTTATGCGTTTACAAATGAATTTAACAAAAATAAAAAAGGCATCTTTTTATATGACTTACAACAAAAATCAAGAAAAATTACAACTTTCTCCCGAGCAAACGCGGGATCCTGTTTATCGAGCTCCCGCTTGTGTGGGATCTTTGCCGGTGTCGGGGTTTATCCGTGGACCACTGCATGATCAGATCCAGGTCAAAGATCTATGGGATCGAGGGGACTATTTCACAAAGGAAATAGATAGCCTTAAGTGAACAAGATCGACCAAGCGAAAGTCTTACTCTTCTCGGGATCAAAAACTAAGTTTTGATCCGGAGGGATGCACCGTAGATCTGATCTAGATCTCATCAAACTCCTTTGATCGATGCGGAGGACTCACTAAGTCATCAGATTTGCATCTAGAAGAACTCCAGAGTTGTGGAAAATAAGAAATCCGGTGCAAAAGAGTCCAGTCCAAAAATTCCCGCCTCTGCCAAAAATTCCCTCGGCGTCGAGGCTTCACCATTGAGTTCGCGTCTTGTCAACTCGCTTCATGCGTTTCGTCAAATTGCATCATGTGTTCACGTCATCAACTGTTTGGTTAAGAGGATAAGTCAACCCCATCAATTCAGCGATCATTGCTTAGTGGTCCACGGACGACGCGTCCCCATCACAGGCAAAGAACCCACGCAAATAGGAGTTCGCTACGTAGTGACTTCTGTTCGAGTTTTGTACGAGAGTGAGATTATTTTTTTCTTTGTAATAGAGAGAGTTACACGTGTAATCTTTCACTTGTTTTCATTTTGAAATGTTTTGGAACGAAAACTTCAAAGAAACTAGTTCTCAACGGAAACACGATGGCGACCACAGTGGGAGCCAATAGTCTCAACGTTGAGGCTACTGTGTCGCAGCCAAGTAATGATCAAGCTGAACTCATGGTCGATGGACTAGATTACGTCTTCGATCAGCCAAGTTTGAAGAGTACCTCTCCTCCTCTTCATCAAGATCCTACTCATCTCGCAAGCATCGGAGGATTTCATCTCTAAGGAGGGAGGTCCGACTTGTCACCAAGGGTGATGAATCTCACCCAGTTGTGGCAGAGGTTTCCCCTCGCAACAATACCCCGGTAAACTACAAAGTTAGAAGCTCTGCTCATGGTGGCTCTATTCCGATGAAAGAGTCATCTTACAAGATCTCTACAACTCTGATGAAGAGGGCTCGTCAGAGACAGTGTCAAAAGATAGCCCGTCAATTTACAAAGGCCATGGAGTCGACGGACAGGGTTCACTATTACATGAACTCGCATAAACAGAGGCGTCAAGAAACTATGGCGTCTCAATTCTAAACTTTCAACACTCCGATCAAGGAGAATGGATTCCCGTCAAGAGTTGAAATCAACTAAGAGATCAATTCAAAAAGCTTGGATCCCAAAATCTGCACAAAGTTCAAGACAGAATCTAGCCCAAGGCTCTACCTTTGGCCGAGACACTTCCAACTGTCTCGGCCAAAGAGCCTTTAAACGAGACACTTCCAACTGTCTAGGCTAAAAAGACTTTAACCGAGACATTTCCAACTGTCTCAGCTAAACAGCCTTTGATCGAGACAAACCAAAGTGTCTCGGTCAAAGAAAACTCAGTCAGGATACTTCCAACTGTCCCGGCCAAGAGGGTTCTTCTTAGCTTCATCCATCCACTTCTCCTGTTGTTGTGTCAACGATAAAGCCCGAGAACCCATCCAAACTCACAACTTCAGTGCTTAATCGCCTTAGTCCATAGCCTAGAAACCAAGGCAAAGCACCAGTGAAAGATGAGCATAATCTTGAGAGGATTTTTGGCAAACCCTCAGCCATCAACGGATTTGATAAGTCTTTTCCAACTACCGTTTGAGTTGGACTAGCATGTAGATTATCTAAATCCATTCTACATGTAACGTTGTGCTAAGAGAATGAAATCTCTTAGATTTTTTACTACGATATTGAATATGTAGACTTGGTTAGTTGTCACGGGAATTGACTACCCGGCGGCGTGTGTGAGACGCTGACTTATTCCTGGTTTAATGACATGAATAACACCTACTACGCATAAATAGGTGTAGATTTAACAAATCATTAGGTCAGTAATGAGACTGGCTATGTATTAAGCACATAGACTTTATTTGCTATGATACTAAATACGTAGACTTGGTTAATTATCACGGGAATTGACTACCCGGCGGCGTGTGTGAGACGCTGACTTATTCCTGATTTAAGGATAAGAATAACACCTACTACACATAAATAGGCGTAGATTTAACAGATCATTAAGTCAATAATGAGACTCGCTATGTATTGAATACATAGACTTTGTTTGCTACGATACTGAATACGTAGACCTGGTCAATTGTCATGGGAATTGACTACTCGGCAGCGTGTATGAGACGCTGACTTATTCCTAGTTTAAGGATATGAATAACACCTACTACGTATAAATAGGCATAGATTTAACAGATCATTAAGTCAGTAATGAGACTGGCTATGTATTGAATACATAGACTTTGTTTGCTACGATATTGAATAATAGACTTGGTCAATTGTCACGGGAATTGACTACCCGGCAGCATGTGTGAGATGCTGACTTATTCCTGGTTTAAAGACAGGAATAACACGTACTATGCATAAATAGGCGTAGGTTTAACAAATCATTAGGTCAGTATGAGACTGGTTATGTATTGAATACATAGACTTTATTTGCTACGATATTGAATACGTAGACTTGGTCAATTGTCACGGTAATTGACTTTCAGTGGCGTGTGTGAGACGCTGACTTATTCCTAGTTTAAGGACAGGAATAACACCTTCTACGCATAAATAGGTGTAGGTTTAATAAATCATTAGGTCAGTAATGAGACAGGCAATTTATTGAGTACATAGACTTTATTTGCTACGATACTGAATACATAGACTTGGTCAATTGTCACGGGAATTGACTACCCGGCGGCGTGCGTGAGATGCTGACTTATTCCTAGTTTAAGGATAGGAATAACACCTACTATGCATAAATAGACATAGGTTTAACGAATCATTAGGTCAGTAATAAGACTGGCTATGTATTGAGCATATAAATTTTGTGTGCTACGATACTGAAAACGTAGACTTGGTCAATTGTCATGGGAATTGACTACCCGGCAGCGTGTGTGAGACGCTGACTTTTTTCTAGTTTAAGGATAGGAATAACACCTAGTATGCATAAATCAGAACCGAGTCCAATGGCAACCCCAATCGCAAAGATGGTTTCGTCCGTAGATCATGAAAGCAATCGTAGTGGGAGTGAAAATGCTTATAGAGTCCAGTTTTATCACGGAAGTACAGCATCCGAATTGGGTGGTAAATATTGTCCCTTTCTTGAAGAAGAATGGGACGATCAGAATCTGCATCGATTACAGAGATCTGAATGCCGCATGCCCAAAGGATGACTTTCCCCTTCCAATCACCGATGTCATCATTGATAATACGTTTGGATTCGAGAGAATGTCCTTCATGGATGGCTTTTTGGGTTATAATCAAATCAAGATGCACCCGGATGATGCAAAACACATGGCGTTCAGAACTCCCCTCGACATCTTCTATTACACAGTCATGCCGTTCGGTCTGAAGAACGCAGGCACCACATACCAGCGAGCGATGATAAAGATTTTTTAGGAACATCTTCGGAAAACGATTGAGTGCTACATCGATGACTTAGTCGTAAAGAGTCGCAACAAAAATGACCACATCAAAGACCTGAGGATAGTATTCGACCTCATGCAAACTCATCAGTTAAAGATGAACCCTGCTAAGTCTTTCCTTAGAATGTCCAGCGGCAAATTCCTCGGGTTCGTCGTCACCAATAAGGGTATTCATGTCGACCTGGATAAAGTGAAGGTGATACAAGAACTGCAACCTCCGAAGAATCTGAGAGAACTCAGAGGGTTACAGAGGCGATTAGCCTACATCTGGCGATTCATATCGAACCTCTCTGAAAAATACCAGCCATTCTCTAAGCTAGCTAAGAAAGGCGTGTCATTCGTCTGGGACGACGTCTGTCAGAAGGCATTCAAGGATATCAAAGCATATCTAACGAATCCTCCTGTTCTCGTTGTATCGCAGTCAGGTAAACCGTTCTTGATTTACACCAAGGTGATGAACCATTCGTTAAGCGCTTTGCTCACGCAAGATAATGACGGCAATCATGAACAGGCGGTGTATTATCTGAGTTGGACTTTAGTGGGTGCTGAATCCCACTATCCAATGATCGGGAAGCAGTGCCTTGCGTTGGTGTTCGCAATTCAAAAGATGTGGCATTACTTAGTTGGGCAGACGATTTACGTTATCTCCAACGTAAATCTAGTCCGGATATTCATGACACAACCAGTTTTCATGAGTTGGCGTTTGGCAAAATGAGCCTTGCTCTTGTCTCAATACGACCTGCACTTCAAGCAATAGAAGTGGGTCAAGGGATAAGCAATTTGCGACCTTTTAGCAACTAACCCTACGACAAATGCGACCGAATTATATGATGACTTGCCAGAAGAAACTCACAAAGTCAATACTACATCGCATCAGCAAATATGGCGATTATACTTTGACGGAGCTTCTCGAGCAACCAATGTGGCAAGCACCCCGGGATGTTCTAAGATTTCTTCCACAGTCAGAGTTGTCTTAGTTTCCCCAGGGAAGCATGTGATGCCTCGAGCTTACTCGCTAACTGAGCCATGCTCCAATAATATGGCTGAATATAACGCGTTACTTATTGGACTCAGTTTCACCAAAGAGCCTGGGGTCGAATATCTTGAAACCTTTAGAGATTCCCAGCTCATAGTCAGACAGATCCGTGGGAACCATGAAGTTAGGAACTCAGATTTGATTCAGTGTCACTAGGTGGCTGTTGAGATGGTGGACTCGTTTGAAGAACTTTTCATCGAGTATATTTTGCACCTCCAGAACGCGTACGCGGACGCATTAGCAGCATTAGCAGTATCGTTGGCGCAACCTCCTGAGACGGAACAGTTAGTCACTATGAGAACTCATCAATTATTTGTACTAATATATGATGAGGAGGAGGAATACAAGGGCGTGGTCATCAAAGAGGTGCACACAACCCAAGCCGAATTGGAGCCCCGGGATTGCCGTTTCCCTATAATCGACTATGTCCTATATGGTATTTTGCGAGAGGACGCGAAAGGGAGAGAATCGATCTGATGAAGGGCGCTAAGGTTCTTTTATGATGCAGAACCCAGACGTTATATCGTCGCGGGTATGATGGCTTGCTACTCTAGTGCCTTTCGAACAAAGAAGCGGAAGAAGTCCTTAGGGAAGCACACAAAGGAGAGTATGGCGCATAGCAACATGGTCCCAAACTTTATGATCGTATTAGAAGAATGGGATACTTCTAGCCAATGATGATTAATGATGCAATCAAGTACGCTCGAAAGTGTCACGTGTGTCAAATTCACGCGAATTACATGCATCAACCCCAGAGCATTTGCATCCTTCGGCTACATCTTGGCCGTTCGAGATGTGGGGGATAGACATTGTGGGTCCTATTTTTCCCCCGTCAGTTAAAGGTGATCGGTTCATCCTCGCGATTACCGACTACTTCTCCAAGTGGGCAGAAGCAATTTGCTGAAAGAAGTGAAGACGAACAGTGTAATCAGGTTCATCAAGCATCACGTTATCTATAGACACAGTGTGCCAAGACGGATCATACGTGACAACGGTCCTCAATTCGTCAGTAATGCCTTCATTAGGTTTTGCGAGAAGTTTAAGATTCAAGACGTCTCGTCGACGGCTTATAATCCCGCTATAAACGTATTAGCGGAGGCGTTCAATAAGACAATCATTAAGATCTTGTCAAAACTCGTAAAGACTAATAAACGTGATTGGGACGATAAACTCGGAGAAGCACTCTGGGCATATCGCACCACAATACGCACACCTACCGGAGCTACCCCTTATTCTCTGGTATACGGATGTGAAGCCGTATTTCCGTTAAAAGTCTAAATCCCATCACTTCGTATCGCCCTCACAACTGAGATGACGAAGGAAGAACAACATCGGGGATGCCTTGAAGAGCTCGAGAGGTTGGATGAAAAATGCCTGGAAGCTCAACAACACATCGAGTTCTACCAAGCCAGAATGTCGAGGGCTTTCAACAAGAGACTCCGACAAAGAAGCTTTAAGGAAGGAGATCTGGTCCTCGCTACTCGACGACCTATAATTCTCAATTCTAAGAAAAAGGGTAAGTTCGAACCCAAATGGGAAGGACCATTCGTGATAGACACCGTCTATTCGAACGGTGCATATTGCCTAATCACTCAAAATGGCAACAGGACATTAATGCCGATAAATAGGAAGTTCCTAAAAAAGTGCTATCCTTAGTACATTTAGGATAACCCATTTTTGACGGGATGTTCCTCATGAGATATTTCACCCATTGTCCTGGAGGATAATTGTAACAACCGGGATTTTTCGATATGCATTTTTCTAGTATTAAAATACTAAATGATATTTTAATATTTAGATATTGTATTTAATTGTATATTTAATAATAGAATTTATTAATTTTTTAGTTAATAATATTATTTGATTAATTGTTACAAAAATTATCATGATATTTAATCTGTATTTTTAAATACGTAATTAGTAGTATTTGGTCCACATACAATACACGTGTAATAAACTCTAACCCTAACCCTATATATATAACTATATATTTCCCTTTTTTAATCCCAGCCACCACATTTTCTTTCCTCGTTTTTCGCCGCCAACGCAAACTCATCTATTCCGTCTCTCGTGCTCTTCTTCCTCCACGCTGTACTCTCTCTCCATCCCTCTCCTCGTGCTCAGCCGCCCCTTCTCCCTACACACCGCCACCCCCTCTCTCCTCCACCCTACCTCCGCCCACACCAATGCCCAGCCAGCGCCACCGTCCTCTCCACCAGCCTCGCCGCCTCCTCCTTCCTTGAGACCGAAGCTCCCCGCCATCACCCCAGCCACGCCACCACCACCTCGACCAACGCCTCTCCCTCACCCCGCTCCACCAGCACACCGCCCCAACATGTACCACCGCAACTAGCCGCCTCAGCCCCGACCGCCTAGACCACGCTGTTAGCCACCATCCTCTCCTCCTCGCCACCCCTTCTTTCCCCACGACCATGACCCCCTCCATCTCCCCTCTCCTCCACCCAGACCTGCAAACCCACTAGCCGCCCAACTGCCCTACCCTCGTTCGGCCGTGAGCCGCAGCCCACCCGCAGCTCCGCGCTCTTCCCCGCTTTGCCAGCGCACCGGCCAACACCCGCAACAACACCCAAGCCACAGCCTCGCTCTCCTCCCCGCCAAAAAGCCCTCACCCACACAAACCGCCTGCCGCACGACCGCGAACCTGCCTGTGGCTTAGTTGCCGCCGCTCGTTCGCCGCTGATCCGTTCGCTGCCTCTCGTCACCGCCGGTCATCGTTGATCATTATCGCGGCGGGTTTCGTCGCCACCGCTGGTCTGTAGTTCGTCGCGCTCACCATCGTCCTTGGTCGTGCGCCGCTGGTTAGGTCGTCGTTTGTTCTACACCGCCGTAGACCGAATCGCAGCGGATTTGCTCGTAGGCAAGATCCCGTACCTTTTTACTCATATATCATATTTTTAGAATTATTTATGAAATATTACATGCAAGACCCGTACTCGTTTTGACTCGTAGTTCATTTTTACAATATTTATGAGTTATTATATGCAAGTTCCGTACTCATTTGAATTGTATTTATAATTTTAGAATATTTAGAATTATTATATGCAACATCCCGTACCTTTTTACTCATATATCATATTTTTAGAATTATTTATGAAATATTACATGTAAGACCCCGTACTCGTTTTGACTCGTATTTTATTTTTAGAATATTTATGAGTTATTATATGCAAGATTCCGTACTCATTTGATTTGTATTTATAATTTTAGAATATTTAGAATTATTATATGCAAGATTCCGTACCCTTTATATTTTATTTTTGTTAGATTATTTACGAATTATTATATGCATCAGATGAATTGTGACATATTGTGATCTGTGTGGGATTGAATGATCATGATATTATTTTTATCAAAAATAATTAGCTAGAAAACAATATTTTCAAAATGTAGCTGAAGTAATATTTTCAAAATAAATGTGAGGAAAATTAG
>JBAKGM010000200.1:23990656-24029837 GCA_037177215.1 Asparagus racemosus
GATACATATTACCAAAATGAAATAATATCATCCCAGACGAAATAAATAATTACTCGATACATCCAGATAAAAGCTAAGCTGAAAAGTCAACAAAACATCTACTAAACTAAATAATGATATGTCAAGTTGGATATCGAGCATCTACTAAATAAAAACTAGACTTCTGCCTGTTCTTCTACCCCATGTGTGTGGCACTCCTGCTACGGAAACTATGGCTCAGGTACCTCTACATACTGGACTTGTCCGTCATCTAAATCTGACGTACACCACGAGAATGGAGTACGTCAGTGTGTATAACACACGACAAGATCCCACACGAATAACAGTATAATAATAATATAATTGAATGTAAGAAATCAGCAGCTGTGCAAGATCTAGGTATAATAAATCAAGATAATTATCCATTAAAATCTGGGTAATTAGTATTTAGAAATCTGCAAAATGAGACGTAGTACGTCGAGCGAAATAATCCAAACAAGTAAACCCTCATGTATATACCATATGTCTCGGATTGTAAATAACTAAATATTAACCCCAAACTATACGCGGATGGAACATGTAACATCAACAAGTGCAACTCGTGTAATCATGCAACCATGTGGCCTAACTGTCAATATCTCTACTCGGTGTTAAGTCTAGCCATTCTACATCAGGTCTCTGGTCTATATCTCACAAAAGTCAAAGTTCATATTACCTGGATAACTGAAGGTTCACATTCTTCTACGCGCATCCAATGTTCGCGGAACTACGATCTGAGGACTACGCGCAATCCGATTCTAGCTTATTCGGACACAAGAAGGACTTAGGTGAATACACAAGTACACTAGCCACATGCGAAAACAAGATCACTGGCCCAAGAAACTAGCCCCAAGTGCGAAACAAGATCACTTAGCCCAGGTCTAGAAGATACATAAACAGCCACATCTGAATACATGAACCAAGACTTTTCCATCCCATGGTCTCAGGTAAATCAAATCAACGATACTGGTTATAACCAAAACACAGGTACACCTCCTACATGTCAACTCACACATGTCACTAAGTCATGTTCATGACGAACTAAGTTCCTAAGTCATAAACTGCTACGGTTCTCAATACAACATATAGTGTAAATGCGACCAACTCTGTGCAACATGAAATAGCATGACTAGTACATGAAAAATACAAATAAAACAAGAATAATAATTGTGAACAGAATGTAATATGCATGAATAACATCCAAGGATAATTAAATGCATTGGAAAACAGGCAACATCGATAACTCACTGCTTAGAATCCGAAACGTCTCATAAAAATTATCAGCGACTGAAAAACACTTAGTTAATAATAGCGTGAAGGAGAACTGAAAAATAACGTGCGTTTCTTACATGAAATGTCACATTTTTTGTAAAATCTCATAAATTATTCAGAATCCTTTTTCTGCCCAAATAAATTCCCTTTTAATCATAAAAATTATTTAAAAATACTTTCACTAAATAATTTCTTTCAAAATTAATTTCGTCAATACAATAAATTCTAAAAATATTCTAAAAATTACATTCTTACTCCTAAATGGTACGAAATTAATCATAGATTAATTTTGACATATCCAATCATCACGAATAATTTTATACAACTGAATATTCACCGAAATCTTGTGTATGCTGATTTATAAATATTCTAAAATATGTAAATACGAATCAATGGGTAATAGAATCTTGCATATGATAATACGAAAAATTCTAGAAATATAATTACTAGTCAAAACTAATACGGTCTTGCACATACTAATTAATAAATAATATAAAAATATAAAGTACGAGTCAAAGAGTACGTAATCTTGCATATGATAATATGGAAAATAGTTGAAAATATAAATACGAATCAACAGGTAACAGATTCGTGCAGATAATAATTCTAATATCCTACAAATATAAATATGATTCAAGGATAACGGAAACTTGCATATAATAATTCATAAATATTTCTAAAAATATAAAGTGCTAGTCAAAAGTAACAGGATCTTGCCTACGGGATGTCGAACGGATCGACTACGGCAGTGGAGAACAAACGGCGATGACGAGCGGCGATGACCTACGGACCAGCGACGGCGATGAATCCCACTACGATGATGATCAGCGATGAACGGTGGTGACGAGAGGTAGTGAACAAATCAGTGGCGAGCAAAGCTACGGTGTTGGCGAGGAGGTGGGGTGATCGTGCGAGGTTGTGGGTTGAAGCGCCGTGATGAGGTGCTGGAAGGTGGTGGTGATGGCTGTGGCGGTGACGGCGGTTGTCTGCGGGGAGTTGGGTGGTCGAGCACTGTTGGGGGAGGCCGGCGTTGGCTGGTGGCATTGCTGGCAGCGTGGAGGTGCAGGCGACAGAGGAGAGGGGAGCAACGGGTCTGAGGGCAGCTGTTCGAACTGGCGGGGATGAGAGGAGGCTTTGTGGGGGTGGTCGTGGGGCTGAGGACTGCTCCTAGGGGGTTGTGCGGGCGGAGGTAGGGAGGTGGCGGCATGCAGGGAGGCTAGGGTCAGACGAGAGAGGAAGAGGAGGGGCTGACGGCGATCGACGGGGGTGGATCTCGCTGGTGGGGTCGGAGAAGAAGAGAGGAGGCTGGGGTCGGGGTTAGCTGCGGCATGTTTGAGGCAGTGGGGCTGCGGTCTGGGCGGTCGGGCTGATGAGGAAGGCGGCGGGTGAGGATGGGTGGCGGTGCGGCGTCGGTCATGCAGGGAGCGGCGACCGTCGGGGCTGGGTGCGGACGGAGGGCTGACGGGGCTGCGGGCGGTGGTCGTTGCCGGCGAGGTTAGGTTTGGCAGAGTTGGCTGATGAGAGAGAGAAAGAAAAAGGAGAGAGAAAGAGATCACAAGAGAGATGGGCGGCGGAACTTGGAACAGGGATGAGGAGCTGGGTTTGTTTTTAAATAAATAATATATATTTATATATATAGGGTTAGGGGTAGGGTTTATTACACGTGAATTGCACGTGATATAAAATACTATCAATTACATATTTAAAATTCAGATCTAATATTAGGATAATTTGTAATAATTGATCAAATAATATTATTAGTTAAATACTAATAGTCTCTATCATTAAAATATTTAATTAAATATAAAATGCGAATACTTAAAATATCATTAGTACTTTGATACTGAAAAATACGTAACAAAATAACAAAAATACAGATTAATATCATGAAAATCTGTAATAATAAATCCAATAATATTATTAACTAAATATTAATAAACTCTATCATCAAGATATATTTATAATTAAATATAATATCTAGATATTTGAAATACCATTTATTAATTTACTATTGAAAATACGTATCAAAGTATATAGATTAAATATCATGATAATTTTTTAAAAAATAATCAAATAATTTTATTAACTAATACCAATAAACTCTATTATTAAATATAATTAAACACGATATCTAATTATGTAAAATACCATTTAGTATTTTAATATAAAAAGTACGTATTAGAGAAAAAATACGTATCAAAGTATTTTAATAAAAATATGTATCGAAAAATCACGGGTGTTACATAAATACTTTGAGCAGGCCAAAAGTTAAGCCTGCAATGGACTGCATCGATGGTCACCTAAGAGAGCCCTGCTAAGAGCCGAATTCTGTGTTAAACTCGAGCCCAATAGCGAGGTTCATTGACGAAACCCACCGACATCTGCTCAAGTGGATTGAGTCATCCACTTCCAAAGAAGGCGCATCCATGTTTGCGATGACCCTCACTCGCAACTGCAGCGAACTTTGCCCATGCCTTTAGTGGACTTTGCCAAGGTTATAAAGTCCGCCTGATAGCCGTTTCAGAGCTATTTTCAGGGGATAACCGCCCCCCCCAATTATCTCTCACTTTAATGGCCACTTAATCCATAATTAAAGGGGCCATTAACTCTCTATTTTAGCTTATAAAAAAAGAGGAGATGATTCATTCTAAAAAAGGAGAAGAGTTCGGAAAAATAACAACAATACACGCATTCGTGAGCTCCCCGAGAGATACTGCTAAGAGAAGACTGTGTTAGCTTTCAAGCAATCAACAATCAGTAAAAGATCTATCGTCTTAGTTAGTACGTCAATGGAGTACAAGATTCACGCTCCACCAGCACACAGAAAAGAACCCTAGGAAGTATAAATTTTTTCTTTGTTTCATTGTAATTTTTCTATTGTAATCTGTGTCAATTGCTATACAAAAGACCTGAAACACGATGGTGACTTTACTGGGGACATCTTTCTCAACCAACGAGAAGATTGTGTTGCAAACTGATACTAAGACCCTCGGGTCTTTTGCTGAAATGCTGATCATTGAATTTGATCAAGCAAAGTTCGATGAGTCTGTCTCCATGAGCTCTTCAACAGCAATTGTGTGCAGTTGCTATAGAATTCATCGTGGAACGAATCTTGGGTCCAAAGTGACCCCCGCGTGTGGAAAGGCCACCTTTGCTGAAGGGAGTTTGAGCTTAGCTGGAAGCCAAACGAACCTCGCCAAAAGTGAACTAAATCTGAAGATCAAGATGCTAACACATCTGATCTCGGGCCTCAGTCATCGACTCGTTTAGGAGTTCGATTTAAAGCATCTCGCGATGCTCGCTATGCTTCCACGTTAGAAGCCAAGAATGGGGGTAACACCTCATCAAAATTCCCTCAGAGGAATAGAATCATTGATAATCCTGCTGGACATACATTTGGCCAGTGTCGTCGTAGGCGGCTTTCGCATTTTAAAGCCAAAGCCAGTGAAGTTGGCACCGATGTTGATTTACAAGAATTCATAACTCTGAAGAGAGCTCACTAATGTTAGCATTGTATGGCCCTCAGAGAAGTAGTCTCGGTAGTACAAGAAAGTTGCCAATGCAAGGAGTCAGTCTTCAACCATCTCGGTCCTATTCTTGAGCCTTCAAGGGTTCCAACCAAGCAATGACGACGCGTTCGACAAAGAAAAACTCAAGTCTTCATTATCAACATGACGAGTTTAACTTTCGAAGATGGTGAGGAAAATATAGATAGCTCTCCTGATCCCGTTTATTCTCTAGGCATCCAGTCTATACTTCCAGGAGCTAAGGGAGTGTTTCATAACACCAGACTGAGGAAAGTAGCAATTCCGTTCAACTATTCTTCTGTACAATCACTGTAGTTCTCATCTCAAACAAATCAACTGACTTTCAACGATGCCAACTCGGCCATAGCATCAAACCCAACCCCTAGTTCAAGTCAAGGACGATGGTGGGAAGTAAATGTAACTGACCGAAAAAATATTCTAACTCAAATGATGGTCTAGAAGAAAGAGGCGGACGATCGGATCGAAGGCCTAGAAAGGATGATTGAGCAACTCATGTTGAATCCTCATCCTCAAGCAAGCTCTTCAAAAGGAAAAAAGCCAATCGACGAAAACCCTCCAAAAGAAGATCAAGAGCACCAAAGCGACACAGATTCCAAGCATGAAAGGTCAGAAGCAATGATACTCGCCAAACCAACAAAGAAGCGAAAGCTTTAGAGGACATCTAGAAGCAGCTCAACGTTCTTTCTCAGTGAACGAAGCTCAAGAAAGTGGGGACTGTCTGACCTTATCCCGTTGAGTGGGACATGGTTCATTACCCTATGAAGTTCAGGCCACCTATGTTACATGTGTTTGATGGCAAAGGATCCCCGAACCAACACGTCTACCACTTCCATCAACAGAGTGGGAATGCAGTCGGTAATGATGTCATTAAGGCAAGAATTTTTATAGGCGCTCTTTAGGGGGTAGCCTTTGATTGGTTTCAGAACATGCCCGAAGGTTCAATCAGATCTTAGGCAGTTTTGGAATCTAAGTTCCTCTCACAATTCCACGAGGAACAATCCAATGTTACTATGGCCAAGCTCCACTCTGAGAAACAAAGTAGAAATGAGACGGTCAGAGAATACATCAAACGGTACCACAACTTGACATTGCGATGTCGAGATATGGCACTACTGATGCTGCTACAAACTTGTTAGCATAACTTTCTGGCAAAATTTGAAGCTTACATGGGTGCCGTCACTGCCCGCACTTGGAAGGATTTGATGGAACAAGCCGAGATAGCTAAAAAATAATCAAAGCGTTTCAACAAGTTCGACAGCCGCACTAATTTCAAGGGCAACAAGAGCAAGCAAGGGCAGATGTTGCAACCGAAAGCTAAAGAGACTTGCACAGTTGGGGCCCAAAATTCCAACAACAACCCGCAAGAGAACCAAGGAAGAACATCCAGTGCAACTACACATTCAAAGATGAAGATACAATCGCCATCTTCCAAGTCCTCAACAAAGGGAATCGCCTGAAGCTCCCAGAAGCTAGACGCCCTGAAGAAGTCAGAAAGATCAGCGACCCTAATTATTGTCTCTATGATAGGATGTTAGAGCATCCGACAAAGAACTACTACATCCTCAAGGATAAGATCCAGACATTCATCGAATCGGGGATCCTCAAGCTCAAACCTGAGCAGAAGGTCACTGCTAACATGGTAACACTTCAGTTCGGCTCCATACCAGAGATTCAAGCCCAAGATGGTGTTGTTCCCATTCCTACTGCAAGGATGAAGGTGGTAAGCTATGACCACCAAAATCAGCAAAGTCGAGGTTTAGTTCCTCTTACCACAGCGAGAGGAGAAATAATGTGGGTGCATCCCAACCTTCTTCAAGATGAAGACTCTTCCAAAGTTTAAATCTAAGATGAAGACTTGCAATACCATCTCCACAATCATTGCAGAGGAATTTATGCATGTCACTTCACTCACCGATTTGGAGGGTGAGAAAGTGGCCTTGACGGGGTCAAAATCCGGTAAAGATTACTTGAAGGATTACAATCAACTAGGGACGTCCAAACAATCAAAACCAGCCAAGCAAAAGGAGACTCGGTTCGATTAGGCCCTACAGTGTCCTCCAAGTGACCTTAAGGCCCCATTTAAATATGACATCATGGCTCAACTTGCCAATATTCCAGCCCATATTACTTTGTGCGAACTTTTACATTTGTCAAACGATACAAGAGAAGCTTTGAAATAAGCCTTGAACAACAGTGAGGTGTTCCCCGCCCACTTGACTAAACCTCCTTAAGACGAAGGTCCCAAGCAATGCTATCAATGCCAACATCAAACGCCTTGCGTCACCTTCACTCCAGAGGACATGCTCATCAAGAATCATCATCACAACCGACCCCTCTACTATACTGGGTATGTAGGATCATCAAGGGTGGAGAGGATTCATATCAATCCAGGCTCCGCCTTGAGCATAACTCCACGAAGACTCTTGAGCTTTCTGGGAATCCTCCTTCATAAACTCTCAAAGACTTCGGCGACCATACTCGGCTTTAACCCTAGCAGTAGCTGGTTCTATTGGGAAGGTCTGACTTAAATGTCAAATCGGAGATTTGAAGACAGAAGTGACTTGCTATGTCATTGATGTCGAAACACCTTACAACCTTCTGCTTTGGCGGCCTAGGATTCACTCCAACAAGATCTTTCCTTCAACACTTCATCAATGTTTCAAATACGTTGATGAGCACAGGGTTCAGCAGAGAGTCGAAGCTGAAAGGCATCCTTTCAAGGGGGTGGAGAATTACTTCACCGACTCTCTCTTGTATGATGAAAATCACGCAATCGAGATTGTCCTTCCCAATGATGAGGATAGCGGTAATGAAGCAGATGTCGAGCTAGAACCCATTGATGATTCCATCTGGGAGCTAGATTTACTTGTATTTACTCTAGAAGACCTCTGTATTGACCAATCAGCCAAAGATCAGGGCAATTAGATATTTAATAAAGAAGAGTTTGCTTACGACTACTCTCTAAACTCTGAGTCTAAAAACTCAGGAGTTGAGACTCTGATGGCCAAACTAGCCTCGGAACCAGCATTACATTTGCTAATAAGCGAGTCATACTCCGCTCTCAAGCAGCTGGATAATTCAAAAAACATTACTTTCACGGTTCCACTTAGAGGGAATACATCGGATCCATTCTTCTTTAGAAAAGTTGAGAAACGACCTCATTTATCAAGTACTGATGAAGAGACGAAAGCAACGCCAGAATTCTCCTGATACAGCTAGCAGTCTCAACAGATCATGGCAAAGATGGGGTACAACCTTACTGCAAAACAAGGGTTGGATTTTAATAGAGGACTAGGAGTCTCTTTAATCCCCTTTACACCAGAAGGTGAAGTGTTTGATTACTACAATCGAACCAAGCATGGGCTTGGTTACATCTCTCCTCAAGCCAAACCACATACCGAACCAGCATCTGATGACATTCTGAGCAGCTCTTCAGATATATTCAACTGGGATTCTGACATCAGCCTTGGAGTCCTATTCACAACCAACATGGTCTCCTATGATCTAACTAGAGATCTTGATGAGTCTGAAGTGTTTGAAGATATTGAAGATGATCCTTGGACAAAACAGCTTGAAAAGCAATGGGAATCAGGCTTTGAAGCCAGAGAGCCACCCACTGAAGACAAAGTGGTTCAAATAAACATTGGCAGTGAAACCAACTTCCAAGGCCATTTTCATCAGCGAGAGTCTATCACCCGCTGGAAAAGAAGAACTCATAATTCTTCTTCAAGAATACATCAACGTCTTTTTCTGGAGTTATGAAGACATGCCGGGCCTAAACCCCAATGTGGCTGTACACCATCTTAGCATTGACCCCAGCGTCAAACCAGTCAAACAACAATAACGATGTTTTCGTCTTGAGTTGATGGAGCAAATCGAAAAGGAAATCCGCAAACTCATTGAATGCGGATTCATCCGTGAAGAACAAACACCCCGAATGGCTAGCCAACATTGTGGTAGTGATGAAGAAGAGCGGAAATTTCTGAATCTACGTCGACTTTCGAGATCTCAACCTCACTTGTCCGAAGGATGAATTTCCCCTCCCTATCATAGATGTCATGGTTGACAACACGTGTGGGTTTGAGAGGATGTCCTTCATGGATGGATTCTCTAGATACAATCAAATCAAGATGCATCCAGATGATCAAAAGCACATGGCCTTCAAACACCCTTAGGAGTATTTTTGCAACACGGTAATGCCTTTTGGCCTGAAGAATGCTGGCGCTACTTATCAACATGCAATGAACACGATATTCTGTGAACATCTACGCAAGATGGTCGAATGCTACATTGACGACCTCGCGATCCAAATTTGTCACAAGCAAGACCACGTCAATGACTTGAGAACGGTGTTCGAAATCATGCGAAAGCACCAACTCAAGATGAATCCAACCAAATCCTTTCTGGGGGTATCATCAGGCAAATTCCTAGAATTTATTGTCACATCCAAGGGAATACGTGTCGACCCCGAAAAAGTGAAAGCCGTCTAAGAGATGCCACCCTTGAGAAATCTCAAAGAACTCAGGGGCTTATAAGGACGGTTAGCTTACATCCAAAGACTTATCGCCAACTTGTTTGGGAAATGTCAACCATTTCAAAGACTCATGAAGAAAGGCTTTTTGTTCATTTGGGATGACGCCTGTCATGAAGCCTTCAACGAGATCAAGCAATATCTCACAAAGCCGCTGGTCCTAGTGGCAGCAATCTCAAGTAAACCATTCTAGATCTATGTCAGAGCAATAGATCACACTCTTGGAGCACTCCTTGCTCATGAGCACTCTTCTGAGCCCTCTCTTTCAAGATTCGAGGATCAACAGGGGTAGCATACAACATGAAAGTTGAAAGCCTTTTTGTTTCTGGCTGAAGCTTGGCAACTTGAGAATCTAATTTCTTGTTGAAATCAGCCTGGTTAGACACAAGCTTTGCCCTTTGAAGTTGAGCTCCTCTTAGACGTGCTTGGGCGGCAGCAATGGTTGCCTTGGCCTCATCAATCACCGCACCTTGCTCCTGGATAGCATTCTGGAGCTCCATTTTATAACCTTCAAGGGAAGTGATGCTGTCATTCAGACTTTGAACCTTCATGCTGATCTACTCCATTTCTACTCGAGCGGATTCACCGGCCTTGTGGTGAGTCTTCATCAAGTGACGGAATTCAAGTTCGGCGATGCCCACAAGATCAGCCATGCAAAGAGTTTGTAATTCCCAACAACATGACTCAGCTTCGTCAATCACCTTCTTAAAGGATTTAGTGCAAGCAGGACCAGCAACAGGCACCAAAACATCCAGCTAGTCCCTTAGCATTTTGAGAGTGCGGGTTGATAACTTTCTCTGAGGCTTCAAAGCGAGTGCAACATTTTGGTTGAACAAGCTCATTAGACTCTCCGTCAAGATCTTTATCTCCATCTCCGCCAAGTCTTCGAGGTTAGGAGATCGAGGAATTTCCGCATGATCGGAAGGACTCGCTCCAGTGGAAACCACTATGGCATCAGTGGTGGTAAGAGAAGTAAACGGCGAGGCTAGGACATGTTCGTTGCCTGATATTGAATATGGAGCAAGTGTGACCAAGAGTTCCGATATAATAGGATACACGGTAGACGTCATTGTCATATTAGACGAGACGGCAGTTCTCACAACCATAGCTGTAGTCCTCGATATGTCCACAGGCATAGCTCCAGCACTTGTGGAAGAGACCCCTGGTTCATTGAGATCAACTACAAGTACACTCAAACTTTCACCTGACGGGATTCAGAATTCAGTGGCACCTCCTCCCTAACTTCTACAATTATGGGGGAGACTGGACGATCATCTTTAGATGATCCATGAATGATCAGCCTTCGTCGCGCTAATGAAACTAAAGCTGAAGGAAGAGTTTCAAGTGTCTCAACAGCGGGTATAGGCTGTAAGGGACCAGAGGCACCTACAAAGTCGATCACGGGTTCGAAATGACCACTCACGGGGAAAGACGCCAGCATTGCTTCACTCATGACCCCGAAGTCCAACTTATCATCTAACACATAAGCAAAATGTCAGTTATTAAAACAAAGCAATCATGAAAGAGTTGAAGAAAGTACCTGGCACGTAACCACCAATATCGGCCCTATCATCTGGCTCGGTTAGGTAGGCAAAAGTATCATCATGTCTAGAGCGCATTCAATCCTCGTCATCATCCAGAGGAATAGGTTCTTTTTCTACAATGAGAAGCACATTAGTCAAAGATACTTCAAAAATATCTAGCATATGAAGAGAGAAATTACCTGAAGAGCCGACTCTAGGCTCTTGAACGGGGACTACCGGAGGCTCTTCTCTAACTATAGGGGACATTCCCGACCTAATAGCAGGCTCAGAAGATACCAAACACTTCTTTTTCGAAGGCGGTGGAGAAGGAGTGTATAATGGTCTCTTTCCCTTGCCTCGCCTTCTATCGGGCACTTCCTAGCGAACCACCAGTTCAGTTGGTTCTCAGATGTTGATCCCAACTTGCCTTAGAGGCGCTAGTGGCTCGTTAACCTCTACATGAGGAGCAATCTATTTAACAGGTGCTTCCGAATCGTCATCTGGCATATCCTCTAATAAGAAGTGACGGATTTCGGGAACCTGGATCCTCCTAACCCTTTGGGAAGATTCTGGATATTGCTGAGAGATCCAAAACAAATACGACTTGTTAGTATGAAAGTCGGGGTGTGGTATAATAACCTTGCTATACCACTTGCAAAACCCTAACATCATGCAACAGTTAGGCGTATGATGAGGAAGCGAGAACTTAGCTCCAGTAGCCCTAGCGACAAAGTGATACCAAGCACGAATGCCGTCTACCACACTTCCTGAACGTAGCAATCTAGGATTTGGATTCCCAACGTACAGCTGATCGTAGCCGAACTAACGAGCGAACCGACACGGCAAGTATGGCTCGATATAGCACTCTGCTCCATTCGATCTAGCGACAAGGTGACCTGGTCAGATGTTCACCAACCAGTTGAAACACCCACTAGGCAAACAAGTGAAGCCCTCGCTGCTCACACCGTCTTCAAATGCATCCCCGGGATTGACCCCATCAATTGAAGGAAAGCACCAATAAAGACGATAATTATCCTTGTGCTGGAGAACTCTACAAATCCCGGCAAGATATTTGACCAACCACTTGGAGCGTTCGAACCTCTAGAGCAAAGCAACGTTTGCTCCACTGGGCATAGCAGCTGACATCAACTGAGGGAAATGCTAGGTGAATCATATCACTAAGTACATATATGGTAGCTCCATCCAGGGATTGGGCACTTGATTTCTCGGACACTTTTCCTCCTGCTTCATATATTCAGTGGTTAACTCCCTCAGGCCATGATGAATGCAGCTCACCATCACAGGTAAAAGGGCAAAATTATACCCACAAGCTAGCAACACGAAAGGATGCAGCACCTTAATCGAGATACAGTCCTTCAGCCAAGAAGGAACAACACACCCCTTCAGCCAAATGGAAAAGAAGCCCGCAAGTAATGCCTGCTCAGATATCGGTTACCTCGCTTGATGATGGAAGCTTTCAAATTTGTCACCCGCATGGAACCCACGCACATCCGAGTCCGCAGTGTACACCATCGTTGAAGATATGAGTTTCGACATCTTTGGCCACAACTGGAGGGATTGAACTCCCACCCTCATCCTTTTTATTGACATGAGGAAACAAATAGTCCACCCAAGGAACACGAGGCATAGTGAAATTGTGTCCGGCATTCACAGTAACACTTTGGCCGATGAGGAAATGGCACACCAACTCTCGAAATACCTCTGTCACCTGGGCAACATGGTTTGGAGGACTCAACTCCTCATTTGTGGGGAAACTTTCCTCGTATGGGCGACTTCCCATTGGTAAACAAGACACTTCGAACATCTCGTGGAGAGCTATCCCAATTTCCCCCACTGGAGTAAAGAAGGTGTTGCTATCACAATTATATATTTCCAAAATGCCATACAAGATTGGCGCGCAAATCTCGCCACCATACTTAGAAGCTCTCACTGTAGCGTATAACCCCATCTCATGTAACCTATCGACAAAGGTTTCAAGAGCGAAATCAACCAAACGAGTTCACCATTGGGTATCCGCCGATTTGATCCAACTAGGAAACCTGGCGTCTGCCTCGTGATACTGAATATCATTCTTGGCAAGTTCATTCCCAAAAGTGTTTGGAATTACAGGGACTTCATTGACCAGTACGTCCTCACTTATGAAACCAAGATGCAGCCTAATGATGTTAATCCCGTAGAGTCCCTCATGACGAAAGCCACCTCCATGCTTCAGAGAACCTATCTTAATGCCATCTTCCCTATTCGTGAGATTATAGCGCACGAAATGAGGCACGGCAAGATGCTGTAGATACATGAAGGAGACTTGGCGCTCTATCACTGACAAAGTGAACTGACAATCTCCTTAGGCATAGTACCATTATTCCTCTCCCCAGTCGAAGAGGGAGTTTCCGCCAGGAGCACTATCTCCAAAGAGGAATTGTGGCTTCACTGACACATCCTTATCGGGAATCAAGAACTTGGCATCTGTGATTATCTCCCGTAGAGCTCTAGTACTACCCGCGTGAATGGTTTTCATCCTCCCTTGGCTGCTATTTTTTTCCAGGAACAAAGGAACATTCCCATCGAAAACGTGCACCACTTCCGGTCATGTGTTCCATCATGCCCAAAATGGCTACGACGATCTACAGGGGCTCTTGAATAAGTAACTGCACAAAGACAAAGATAAAACAAACTAGTTAGCAGACGAAGGTCCAATTAGACTGGGTGTGAATAAAATGAAGCAAAGTCCAGCAAAAAATTGTGAACTTTATCCATATACTTAAGTTGGCGAAACTCATCCAACTAAGTCAGGCGAATCTCGGCCAAGCGATTGTCACTCAAATCAGCGAGCCCCGCTGTAGCGAAGGCTGCTCAAAACAAAGCAACGAACTCTGCCTGAATGAAGTCCGCTACGGAAGCCCAAAGGGCTAACGAGCTCTGCCCGAAGAATGAAGCTCGCTTCAACAAGCGCCATTAATAGCCGCTAACAGAACTTTGTCGCGAACGACAAAAGCTCGTTGGAGAAGACCACAAGTGGTCGTGAAGACCTATCCTTTGGTAACGGATCAAGTGTTTTAAGTGCCTTGAGGCACTGTTTAAAGCCTAACGGGCTGAGAATAGGCTAATCCAAAGATCGCCATTGATGGGTTTGAAGCTTACCCGCTGCTCTCTTTAGCTGTGCCGGCGCCTCTTTAGCTCTTGGTCGACGAGCTCCTCAAGTAGAACCTCTTCCTCTAGAGATAGCGTGACGGGGAGCCATTGATAAAGAACTTTGGGGATTCTGAGAAGGCTAGAACTTGAAGAAAAAGTGGAGAGTTTTTGTAATCAAAGTGGAGAAGAAGGAGGCAAAACAGCCTATTTATAGGCTAAGATCCCTAGGCTTCGCTAAAGTCAGATCCGCCGAACATCCTGCTACCAAACTCCGTCGAAGATTTCGCCCCGTACTTCGCCAAAGATTCCAGCTTTGAACTTCACCACGAATCTCTCTCCAAAAAAAGTTCACTCAAATTTTAGGCACACAAATTGAGGACCTGAATTTTAAATTCTTATGTTGAGCCTCGCCTAAACCAACTTACTGAGCTCCGCCCAAATGACTATTTCTCAAGTAAGTGAACTTCGCCCCATTCAATAGGGCATCAAGGCGAGCCTTACCAGAGCATCATAATGAATTTTAAGTCTCCAAATTGAGAAAAATCACAACTCAATTTGTATGAAGCCTTATATAGTGAACGTCGCCAAAATGACATGGCAAAAATTCACTAAGTCCCAAAATTGAGAAAACTACAACTAAATCTGCTCAGACTTCATTTGGCGGACTATAAAACTAACTCTCGCCAACACAAGGAAGCCCAAGTCTCACTTCTAAAAGCAACGACTCCATGCAGAGTTCAAACTCACTACAGAAGCAAAGTACATACAAATCAATTACACAAGAAATGGACAATTTCAGCTGGAAGAAAAAGTTCATTTTTATTGGTCGAAGACTCTATTACAAGGTGACACTCAAACTATCCAATTACAAGGACGTCGGGCCTGAGTTAGCCACATGACATCTAATTAAATTCTAGGTTCACTTTCGTGACACCTAGTTACTGTCGGAGTCATCGCTCATGGAGACCCAAGGGTCTTTATTCAAGCGCCATTTCAGTCGCCGAACGGCATTACGAAGAGCGCAGCACTCGAGGCTCCATGCATCCTGATCGCGATTCAGTTCGTGCCAAGCTGTTCACTGATTATGGATGATCCCCTCAAGCATCTCCTTCTCAGCCATTAACAACTCCACCAAGCGGCGGAGTATGTGGAGTTCATCCGCTTGATTTCCCCTGAACTTGGGCTAACTCCTGTTGGAGTCTTTTGATTTTAGCGCCTCCGTTGAGGAGCATCTTTGATCTATGCGACATTGGCACAGACATGGAGAAGAAGAAGAAGAAGATGGAAGGAACAATGACAATGGATGAGGATGGCTACTATTTATAGCCAATTCAAATCTTAACTCCCAAGGCAATCATATTTTTTCCTAGATTTGATTGGACTGGACAAAGAGGCTTTGACTTAGCCTAAAACTCGATCAAATCTATAGCGGATCTCATGGGATCTTTGATCAAGAGATCTTAACCACAAATCATGGCACAAATCTAGAGGCGAATCAGAATAAACTTCGCCAAGACAGCAAGCGTCGCTAGACGACGAACTTCGCCAATGACAGCTCAAAATGCATTGAGCTTCTCCAGCTAGCGAACATCAACAACCAACGAGCTTCGCTCTGTTAGCCAGAAATGAGCAACCTTCGCTCAGACATAAAATCAGCTGCACTTCGCTGATTTCTCCAACATCACGCCAACAACAAAGAAGGCGAGTTAAGTTCCAAACATGGATTAGGACGAGCACAAGCATCATCAAACCTTCAATACGAGTCTGCAACCAAGGAAGCTACATTCAATAGTACACCTCTGGCAACCAAGTAGGTAGATGAAGATAAGTTTCACCCAATCAAGACAACTCGAGCCACGTTAAACAGTACATTTCTGGCTATTTACCCAAATTATTTCAATCCATGTTACAAGATTGAATGTAGGATCTTGAAAACTTTGGGGGGTGGGGTCTTGTAGGCCGTCAAAATATATTTTCACTAAGGCTGATGATTAGCTTGGATTCAAGAAGTGAATGCCCATGGGCTAAACACTTCAAATAGGCCTAAAGTTAAGACCACAATGGACTGTAGCGAAGGTCGCCTAAGCGAGCCCTGCCAAGAGCTGAATTCTGTGTTTAATTTGAGCCAAATAGTGAGGTTCATTGACGAAACCCACCCACATCTGATCAAGTGGACTGAGTCATCCACTTCCGAAGAAGGAGCATCCATGTTTGTGACGATCCTCGCCCGAAAATGCAGCGAACATCGTCCAAACCTTCAGCAGACTACGCCAAGGTCACGAAGTCCACCTGATAGCCATTTCAGAGCTATTTCCAGGGAATAATCATCCCCCATTATCTCCCACTTCAATGGCCACTTAATGCACAATTAAAGGGGCCATTAATGTAGGCAGTCAAAATAAATTTCCACTAAGGCCGATGATTAGCTTAGATCCAAGAAGTGAACGCTCATGAGATAAATACTTTGAACAGGCCTAGAGTCAAGCCCACAATGGACTGCAGCGAAGGTCGCCTAAGCGAGCCTCGCCAAGAGCCGAATTCTATGTTGAATTCGAGCCTAACAGCGAGGTTCATTGATGAAATCCGCCCACATCCAATCATGTGGACTGAGTCATCCACTTCATAAGATGGCGCATCCACGTCCACAATGACCTTCACCCGCAACTGCAGCAAACTTCGCCTACGCCTTTAGCGTACCTTGCCAAGGTCACGAAGTCCGCCTAATAGTCGTTGTAGAGCTATTTTCAGGGGATAACCATCCCCCATCATCTCCTACTTCAATGACTACTTAATCCACAATTAAAGGGGCCATTAACTCTCTCTTTTAGCCTATAAAATGAGAGGAGATCATTCATTCAACACACACACGGAGAGAGTTTGGAAAAACAACAACAACACACGCATACATGAGCTCTTCAAGAAATATTGCTAAGAGAAGACTGTGGTAGCTTCCAAGCAATATACAATCAGCAACGGAGATCATTCATTCGACACATAGTGAGCTCTTCAAGAAATATTGCTAAGAGAAGACTGTGTTAGCTTCCAAGCAATCTACAATCAGCAAAGACCCATCGTCTTAATCAGTTCGTCAACGGAGTACAAGATTCACACTCCAGTGGCACACAAAAAAGAACTCCAGGAAATATAAAATTTTCCTTAGTTTCATTGTATTCTTTTAATTGTAATCTGCGTCAATTGCAATACAAAGAGACCCGAAACAGGATGGTGACTTCGCTGGGGACTTCCTTCTCAATCGACGAGAAGATTGTGTCACAAACTGACACTAAGACCCTCGGGTCTTTTGCTGAAATGCTTATCATTGACTTTGATCAAGCGAAGTTTAAGGTGTCTATCTCCATGAGCTCATCAACGGCAATTGTGAGCAGTTGCCGTAAAGTTTGTCGTAGAACGAATCTTGGGTCCAAAGTGACCCCGCGTGTGGAAAGGCCACCCTCCCTGAAAGAAGTTTGAGCTTAACTGGAAGCCAAATGAACCTCATAAAAAGTGAAGGAAATCTGACTCTCACCTTGAGCTAAGATCAAGATGTTAATGCATCTGATCTCAGGCCTCAGTCATTGACTTCGTTAGGAGTTTGATTTAAAGCATCTCGCAATGCTCGTTATGCTTTCTCGTTAGAAGTTAAGAATAGGGGTAACCCCTCATCAAAATTCCCTCAGAGGAATAAAATCATCGTTGATAATAATCCCGCTGGACAAACTTCTGGCCAATGTCGTCGTAAGTGACGTTCGTACTTTGAGGCCAAAACCAGCAAAGTAGGCACCAATGTTGATTTACGAGAATTCATAACTCTGAAGCGAGCTCGCTAATGTCAGCATTGTGTGGCCCTCAGAGAAGTAGTCTCGGCAGTACAAGAAAGTTGTCAATGCTAGGAGTCAGTCTTCAACCGTCTCGATCTTGAGCCTTCAAGGGTTCTAACTAAGCAACGACGACGCACTTGATGAAACAAAGCTCAAGTCTTCACTATCAACATGATGAGTGTAACTTCCAAAGATGATGAGGAAAACATAGATAGCTTTCCTGATCTAGTTTACTCTCCAGGCATCTGGTCTATACTTCTAGGGACAGAGGGAGTGTTTCACAACACCAGACTAAGGAGGAAAGTGGCAATTCTATTCAATTACTCTTCCATACAATCACCATAGTCCTCATCTCAAGCAAATCAACTGACTTCTAGTGATGCCAACTCGGCCATAGCGTCAAATTCAACCCCTAGTTCAAGTCAAGGACGACAGTGGGAAGTAAATATAACAGACCGAGAAGATATTATAACTCAAATGGCAGTCCAGAAGAAAGAGGCAGATGATCGAATCGAATGCCTAGAAAGGATGATTAGGCAACTCTTGTCGAATCCTCATCCTCAAGCAAGCTCTTCAAAAAGAAAAAAAGCCAATCGACGAAAACCCTCTAGAAAAAGATCAAGAGCACCAAGGCGACACAGATTCTGAGCATGAAAGGTCAGAAGTGACAATACTTGCCAAACCAAGCAAAGAAGTGAAAGCTTTGGAGGAAATCTAGAAGCTGCTCAAAGTTCTTTCTCATCGAACGGAGCTCAAAAAAAGTGGGGATTATCCAACCTTATCCCGTTGAGTGGGACATGGTTCCGTACCGTATGAAGTTCAGGCCGCCTATGTTACATGTGTTTGATGGCAAAGAGTCTCCGAACCAACACATCTACTACTTCTATCAACAGACTGGGAATGTAGTAGGTAACGATGCCATTAAAGCACATGTTTTTATAGGCACTCTTCAGGGGGTAGCCTTTGATTGATTTCAGAACTTGCCTGAAGGTTCAATCAAATCTTGGTCGAATTTGGAATCCAAGTCCCTCTCACAATTCCACGAGGAACAACTCGATGTTACTATGGCTAAGCTCCTCTCTAAGAAACAAAGCAGAAATGAGACGGTCAGAGAATACATGGAATGGTACCGCAACTTGACATTGCAATGTTGAGATATACCTCTACCAATGCTGCTACAAACTTGTCGGCATAACTTTCTAGAGAAAATTAAAGCTCACGTGGGTGCTGTCACTGCCCACACTTGGAAGGATTTGATGGAACAAGCCGAGGTAGCTGAAAAATCATCAGAGCAATTCAACAAGTTCAAGACCCGCACCAATTTTAAGGGCAACAAGAGTATGCAAGGGTAGACATCACAACCGAAAGCCAAAGAGACTTTCACAATTGGGGTCCAAATTTCCAACAACAACTAGCAAAGAGAACCAAAGAACAACTTCTAGCACAACTACTCATTCAAAGACGAACATACAGTCGCTATCTTCCATGTCCTCAACAAAGGGAATCGCCTGAAGCTCCCAGAAGCTAGACGCCCTGAAGAAGGCGGAAAGACCATCGACCCTAATTATTGTCTCCATCACATGTCGTTAGGGCATCTAACGAAGAACTGTTATATCCTCAAGGATAAGATCCAGACATCCGTCGAATCAGGGATCCTCAAGCTCAAATCTAAGCAAAAGGTCAGTGCTAACATGGTAACACTTCAGTTCAGTTCCATGTCGGAAATTCAAGCCCAAAATGGTATTGTTCCCATTCCTACTGCAATGATGGAGGTGGTATACTATGATCACCAAAATTAGTAAAATCGAGGTTTAGTTCTTCTTACCACAGCGAAAGGGGAAAAAATGTGGGTGCATCCCGACCTTCTTCAAGATGAAGACTGGACTCTCTCGAAGTCCAAATCTAAAATGAGGACTTGCAAAACCATCTCCGCAATCATTGGAGAGGAATCTATGCATGTCACTTCACTCACTGATTCGGAGGGTGAGAAAGTGGCCCTGACCAGGATAAGGTCCAGTAAAGATTACTTGAAGTATTACAATCAATCAGGGGCGTCCAAATAATCTGAACCGGCTAAGCAAAAGGAGACTCGGTTTGATAAGGCACTATAGCGTCCTCCAAGTGACCCTAAGGCCCCATTTAAATATGACATCATGGCTTAACTTGCTAATATTCCAGCCTGTATTACTTTGTATGAACTTTTACGTTTGTGAAAGGATACAAGAGAAGCTTTGAAAGAAGCATTGAATGACAGTGAGGCGTTCCTCGCCCACATGACTGAACCTCCTCAAGACAAAGGTCCCAAGCAATGCTATCAATGCCGACAGCAGAGGCCTTGTATCACCTTCACTCCAGACATGCTTGTCAAGAATCATCATCACAACCGACTCCTCTACTATACTAGGTATATAGAGTCATCAAGGGTCGAGAGAATTCATATCGAACTAGGCTCCACCTTGGGCATAATTCCATGTAGACTCTTGAGCTTTGTGGGAATCCCCCTTCATAAACTCTCAAAGACTTCGATAACCATACTCGGCTTTAACTCCAGCAGTAGCCAGTCTCTTGGGTAGATTAGACTTAAATGTCAGATTGGAGATTTGAAGACGGAAGTGATTTGCTATGTCATTGACGTCGAAGCACCTTACAACCTTCTGCTCGGACGACCTTAGATTCACTTCAACAAGATCATTCCTTCAACACTTCATCAATGTTTCAAATACGTTGATGAACAGGGGGTTCAACATAGAATTGAAGCTGAAAGACATCCGTTCAAGGGGGTGGAGAATTACTTTACTGACTCTCTCTTGTATGATGAAAAATCACACAATCGAGATTGTCCATCCCAATGATGAGGATAGCGGTAATGAAGAAAATATAGCTAGATCCCATGGAAGATTCCATTTGGGAGATAGATCCACTTCTAATTACCCTAGAGGACCTCTGTATCGACCAAATTGCCAAAGATCAGGGCGATTGGATCCTTAATGAAAAAGAGTTTGCTTACGACTACTCTATCAACTCTAAATCTAAAAACTCAGGAGTCAAGACTCTAATGGCCAAACTAGCTTTGGAACCAGCATTACACATGCCAATAAGAGTATCATACTCCACTCTCAAGCAGCTAGAAAATTCAAAAGACGTTACTTTCATGGTTCCACCTAGAGGGAATACATCAGATCCAATCTTCTTTAGCAAAGTTGAAAAATGACCTCATTTATCAAATACCGACGAAGAGACGAAAGCAACGCTAGAATTCTCCCGATATAGCCAGCAGTCTCAACAGATCATGACGAAGATGTGGTACAACTTACTGTAAAACAAGGATTGGATTTCAATAGAGGACTACAAGTCCCTTTGATCCCCTTTACACCAAAAGGCGAAATGTTTGATTACTACAATCAAACCAAGAACAAGGTCAGTTGCATCTCTCCCGAAGCTGAATCACATACCGAACCAACATCTGATGACTTTCTAAACAGCTCTTCAGATACATCCGACTGGGATTCTGACATCAGCCTTGGAGCCCTATTCACAGCCAACATGGTCCCCTATAATCTAACTAGGGATCTTGATGAGTCCGAAGTTTTCGAAGATCCTAAGGATGATCCTTGGACAAAATAGCTTGAAAAGCAATGGAATCACACTTTAAAGCCAGAGAACCACCCACTGAAGATAAAGTGGTTCAAAAAATATTGGCAGTGAAACCAACCCCAAACCTATTTTCATCAGTGAGAGTCTATCACCCGCTAAAAAGGAAGAACTCATAATTCTTCTTCAAGAATACACGACGTCTTTGCTTTGAGTTATGAAGACATGTAGGGCCTAGACCTCGATATGGCTGTACACCGTCTTAACAATGACCCCAGCATCAAACCAGTCAAACAACAATGACAACATTTCTGTCCTGAGTTGATGGAGCACATTGAAAAGGAAATCCGCAAACTCAATGAATGCGGATTCATTCGTGAAGAACAACACCCCAATTGGCTAGCCAACATTGTGGTGGTGAAGAAGAAGAGTGGAAAAATCCGAATCTGCATCGACTTCTGAGATCTCAGCCTCGCTTGTCCTAAGGATGAATTTCACCTCCCTATCATGGATGTCATGGTTGACAATACGTGTGGGTGTGAGAGGACGTCCTTCATGGACGGATTATCTGGATACAATCAAATCAAGATGCATCCGGATGATCAAAAGCACACGGCCTTCAGAACACCCTTAGAGTATTTTGCTACACGGTAGTGCCCTCTGGTCTGAAGAACACTGGCGCTACGTATCAACGTGCAGTGAACATGATATTTCGTGAACATCTACACTAGATGGTCGGATGCAACATTGACGACCGCGCGATCAAAAGTCGTCGCAAGCAAGACCATGTCCATGACTTGAGAACAGTGTTTGAAATCATGCTAAAGCACCAGCTCAAGATGAATCCAACCAAATTCTTTTTGGGGGTATCATCATGCAAATTCCTAGGATTTATTGTCACATCCAAGGGAATACACGTCAACCTCGAAAAGTAAAAAGCTATCCAAGAGATGCCACCTCCTAGAAATCTCAAAGAACTCAGGGGTTTATAAGGATGATTAGCTTATATTTGAAGGTTTATCGCCAACTTGTCTAGGAAGTGTCAACTATTTTAAAGACTCATGAAGAAAGGCATTTCGTTCATTTGGGATGACGCCTGTCAAGAAGCCTTCAACGAGATCAAACAATATCTCACAAAGCCGCCGGTCATAGCTATACCAGTGTCAGGTAAACCATTCCAGATCTATGTCAAAGCAATGGATTACTCTCTTGGAGCTCTCCTTGCTCAGAAAAATGACAGTGGCCATGAGCAAGCCATTTACTATCTTAGCTGGACTATGATTGGCGCTGAGCATCGGTATAATCTAGTCGAGAAGGAATGTTTAGCATTGGTCTTCGCAATTCAGAAGATGCGACTCTACCTCACCGGTCAATCTATCCATGCCATTTCAAGAGTCAATCCTCTATGGATACTGATGACAAAGCCCAGATTACTGAATTCTAGGCTAGAAAAATGGGCGATACTTCTCTCACAAAATAACATGACGTTCGTGCCATAGAAAGCAGTCAAAGGCCAAGTAATTGCTGACTTTCTGGCAGAGCATCCCATTCCAGAGTCTTCCAAACTTTATGAAGACATCCAGGATGAAGTTTTCGAGTCAAATGTCACCTCGAACAACCAAATATGGTAGTTATACTTTGATGGCGCATCAAGGTGAAACCACATAGGTGCGATTGTCGCAGGAGTGGGGGTAGTGCTGATCGACCGCCATGGACATCTTCTTCCCCGAGCCTACTCATTGACTAAACCATGTTCCAACAATGTAGCCAAATATAAAGCCCTTATAATCGGCCTACAACTCGCTCAAGACATGAGTGTCAAATATCTTAAAGCTCACGGTGACTCCAAGCTGATCGTGAATCAAATCAAAGGAGAATAAGAGGTTCGCCATGAAGACCTCATACCCTATCATAAAGCAGCCATAAAGCTTGCCCAATCATTCAAAGGCTTCTACATCAACTATGTAGTTCGCCTAGAGAATACCCTTGCAGATGCTCAAGCATCCCTTGCGGCCACACTGGCCCTGGCGCCCAAGTCCACTAGGCGCATCACAATGGCTAACCATCACTTATGCTCATTGGAGCATATTCTTGAAGCCAACGAAGTTCATGTCGTGTCAACTTGCTTTGAAGGCAACGATTGGCAGTTCCTAATCATCGACTACGTCCTACACGGAATCCTACCAGACGATCCGAAGCTGTAGACGGTCAAAATGTATTTTCACCTAGGCTGATGATTAACTTGGACCTAAGGAGTGACACTTTGAATGGGCCTAAAACCAAGCGCATAACAGATTATAGCGAAGGTCGCCTGACGACCAATTCCAACTATGCCAAAGATCAGATTTTGTGTTAAATCCGAGTTCACAAGTGAAGCTCGCCAGCTAAAGCGTTCCACCCACAACAGTAAAGTGGACCAAGTCTTCCACTTCTGAAGGAGGCGTCCCCACGTTCGAGCGACCCTCGCCTACGACTGCAGCGAACTTCGCCTACAACTCCAGCGAACTTCGCCACGACCACAAAGTTCTCCCAAATAGCGGTTTCAGAGCTATTTTCATGGGATAACTTCCCCCATTATCTCCTTTGTTTCATTGTAAAAGATTCGTGACACATATGCATACATAGAGGAGTTTCATAAAAAGAAGGCTGAGCTACCTTCCAAGTGATTCAACCCTCGTCAACAGTAAAAGATTTGTGAGTATTGATTCAGTTGATCAACGGAGTACAAGATCGATGCTCCATCGGCACACGGAAAAGAACCCCAGGAAATATAAATTTTTCCTTTGTTTCATTGTAATCTTTTATTGTAATCTGCAGCAATTGCAATATTGAAGACCCAAAATAGGATGGTGACTCCGCTGGAGATTTCTTTCTCTTCTGATGAGAAGATCGTGTTGCAAACTGACACTCAGCCCCTCAGGTCTTTTGCTGAAACTTTCGTCATCGAATTTGACCAAGCTAAGTTCGAGGAATCTATTCCTAAGAACGAAATTTCATCGACTGCTCACAGTTGTCATAGAATTCACCGCAGAGCGAATATCAGGTCCAATGCGACCCTTGCGTATGTGAATACCACCCTTGCTGAGGAAGGTTTGAGCTTAGTTAAAAGCTGAACGAACTTCGCCAAAGGCAGAAGAAGCCTGACTTTCGCCCCAAGCAAGGATCAAGATGTTAACACATCTTATCCCAGGCTTCGGCCTCTTATGATTCCCGCCCCGAGCGGAGATAAAGATGTTGACACATCTAATCTTAGACTCCAGCCATCAACACCTTTAGGAGTTCGATTTAAAACATCTTGTGATGCTCGCTAAGCTTCCTCGTCAGAAGCTAAGAATGAGGGTAGCCTCTCATCAAAATTCTAGAAGAGGAATAAAAATCCCGCTGGCCAAACATCTGGCCAACGTCATCGTAAGCGACGTTCGCATTCAACCAAAGCCAACTAGCTTGGCACTAATATTGATATCCGGGAAGTTATAACCCTGAAGAGAGCTTGCCATTGGTAGCATTGCGCGACCCTCAGGGAAGTAGTCTCAGCAATCCAAGAAGGCTGCTAATACAAACGGTCAGTTTTCAACCGACTCGGCCCAATTCCTGAGCCTTCAGAGGCTCGAACTAAGCGACGACGACATGCGCGATGAAGAGTCTTCACTGTCAACATGACAGGTGTAACTTCTGAAGACGATGAGCAAAACTCGGATAGCTCTCCTGATCCAGCGTATTCTCCCGGCATCAGGTCCATATTTCTAGAAGCTGAGGGGGTGTTTCACAACACCAGGTTAAGGAAGAAAGCAGCGATTCCATTCAACTACTCTTCATTACAATCACCACAGTCCTCAAATCAACCCGTCACTAGCGACGCCAACTAGGCCATAGCATCAAACCCAACACCTAGTTCGAGTCAAGGGTTAAGATGGGAAGTGAATGCAACCGACCAAGATTGAGCAACTCTTGACTAACCCTCATCCACAAGCAAGCTCCTAAAAAGGGTAGAGGCCAATTGGCGAAAACCCTAATGAAGAAGATCAAGAACGTCAGAGTGACACAGATTCCAAACTTGTAGGGTCAAAATAGACGATGCTCGCTAAACCAAGCAAAAGAGGCGAAAGCCTTGGAGGACATCCAAAAGCAACTCAACACTCTTTCTCAACGGACAGAGCTTAAGAAAGTCGGGATTATCCGTCCATGTCCCATCGAGTGGGATATGGTTCCCTATCCGATAAAGTTCAAGCCACCTATGTTACATGCATTTGATGGTAAAGGATCTCCAAATCAACACATCTATTACTTCCACCAACAAACAGGGAATGTAGTGGGTAACGACACCATCAAAACACGTCTCTTTATAAGCATTCTTCAGGGGGTAGCCTTTGATTGGTTCCAGACCCTGCCCGAAGGATCAATCAGATCCTAAGCAGATTTAGAGTCTAAGTTCCTTTCGCAATTTCACGAAGAACAATCTGATGTCACCATGGCCAAACTCCTTTCTGAGAAACAAAGTGGGAGCGAGACGGTCTGAAAATAACATTGAACGATACCGCAACTTGACACTATGATGTCGAGATATGCCCCTCCCAATGTTGTTACAAACTTGCCACCACAACTTTCTGGCAAAGATTGAAGCTCACATGAGTGCTGTTACTACCCATACTTGGAAGGACTTGATGGAACAAGCCGAGATAGCTGAGAAGTCATCAGAATGTTTCAACAAGTTTTTGCCCCGCTCCAATTTCAAAGGCAACAAGGGCAAGCAAGGGCAGACGTCACAACCAAAACCCAAGGAGAGTTTCACAGTGGGAGTCCAGAATTTGAACAACGGCTCGCAAAGAGAGTTAAAGAAAAATTTCCAGCGCAATTATTCGTTCAAGGATGAACATACAGTAGCTATTTTCCATGTCCTCAACAAGGGGAATCATCTAAAGCTCCCGGAAGCTCGACGCCCCGAAGAGATTGGAAAGACTAACGATCCTAATTATTGTCTCTACCATAGAATGGTGGGACATCCGACAAAAAACTGTTATCTCCTCAATGATAAAATTCAAACATTCGTCGAGTCTGGAATTCTTAAGCCCAAACCAGAGTAGAAGAAAGTCGTTGCAAACATGATAACCCTTCAATTTGGTTCTATGTCAGAAACCCGAGCTCAAAATGACATTGTCCCCATTCCCACTGCAAGGATGGAGATAATCAACCACGACCGATTGAACCGACGGGACCAAGGCTTGATCCCTCTCACTACTAAGATGGGGGAAATCATGTGGGTACATCCGGACCTCATTCAAGATGAAGATTGGACTCTCCTAAAGTCCAAATCTACAATGAAGACTTGCAATACCATTTACGCAATCATTAGAGAAGAATCTATGCATATCACTTCACTCACCGACTCAGAGGGAGAGAAAGTGGTTTTAACAGGGACAAGATTTGGCAAGGATTACCTAAGGGATTACAACCAGTTGGGAACATCTAAGCAACCCGAACCGTCCAAACAAAAGGAGGCTCGATTTGACAAGACCATGCAACGCCCTCCAAATGACGTTAAGACACCATTCAGATACGACATCATCGCCAAGCTTGCTAATATCCTGGATCGTATCAGCTTGTACGAACCTTTACATTTGTCAAAGGATACGAGGGAGGCTTTGAGAGAAGCTTTAGATGATAGTGAAGCATTTCTCTCACATGTGATTGAATTTCCTCAAAATAAGGGTCCAGAGCAATGCTATCAATGCCAGAAGCAAACGCCTTGCATCACCTTCTCCACGGAGGACTTGCTTGTCAAAAACCATCATCACAATCGACCCCTATACTACACTGGGTATATAGGGTCAACAAAGGTTGAGAGGATCCATATCGATCAAGGCTCCGTAGTGAGCATTATTCCATGGAGGCTCTAGAGTTTTTTAGGGATTCCTTCCCATAAGTTACCAAGGACCAGTGCCACCATCCTTGGCTTCAACTCTAGCAGTAGCCATTCCCTTTGGAAAAATTTGACTCAATTGTCAATTAGGAGACTTAAAGACAGAAGTAACCAGCTATGTCATCGACGTTGAAATGTCCTGATCGGACGACCTTGGATCCTTTCTAATATGATCATCCCCTCAACCCTTCAACAATGCTTTAAATACATTGATAAACAGGGAGTCCAACAGAGGGTCGATGCTGAAAAATATCCTTTCAAGGGAGTGGAGAATTACTCTACTGATTCTCTTTTGTATGATGAAAATCAAATAATTGAGATTGCCCTCCCTGAGGATGAAGATAGTGGTAATGAGGCAGATGTTGAGCTAGATCCCATTGATGATTTAGTCTGGCAGATAGATCCACTTGTAATTACCATGGATGACCTTTGTGTCAACCAATCCACCGAAGATCAAAGCGTTTGGATCTTTAATGAAGAACAGTTTGCTTACGACTATTCTTTAAACTCTGTGCCTGAGAACTCAAGAGTCGAAACTTTGATGGCTAAGCTAACTTCTGAACCAACACTACAAATACCGATACATGAATTGCATTCAACTTACAAGTAAATGGATAATTTGCAGGATGCCATCTTTATAGTACAACCCAAAGGAAACATCTACAATTCGATCATATTTGGAAAAGTTGAAGCTCGATCTCAATTATCAAATTCCGATGTAGAAGCTAGAAGAACCAGAATTTTCCTGATATAGTTAGCAATCTCAATGGATTATGGCAAAGATGGGATATGACCTTACTGCAAAACAAGGGTTGAATTTCAATCGAACCCTGGTCAATGGCAGTGAGTTGATTGACCAAGGCCTTCCCTTACGATGATGGAATTTCTTCCACCGGCAAGAGTACCTCTGTTTGTCTCCTTCTACTTTAAAGAAAAGCCTAGCCTAGTCTCTCGAGACTAACTAATGAGTTAGTCTCGGTGCTTACTGTTGTACTTAACGATGAATACCCCATCCCATTCCTTTTGTTTGCTTATTCTACCCTTACCAATTAATGGCTTAAGCCGCTGTTACCATTTCCGCAACCTAAACCTAACTAATACTTAGTTGTTTCCATTTCCTCATCTGGTGATAGATCCTCATCTCTGCAACACCTCTAAGAGAGGAACAAATAGTCATTTCCTCATCCGGTGATTACGAGTCCCTTTGATCCCCTTTACACCAAAAGGTGAAGCACTTGATTATTATAATCGAACTAAGAGTGGACTTGGTTACATCTCCCCAGAAGCTAAACCACATAACGGGCAAACTTTCGACAACTCTAGTTCTTCAGATACGTCTGATTGGGACTCTAATGTCAGCATTGGTGTCCTATTCACAGTCAATATGGTCTCCTACAACCTAACTGGCGATCTTGATGAGTCTGAAGTGTTTGAAGACCTTGAGGATGATCAATGGACAAGACAGCTTGAAAAGTAATGGGAATCACGCTTCGAAGCTAAGGAACCACCTACCGAAGATAAGGTGATTCAAGCTAACATTGGCAATGATACCCATCCTAAGCCTATCTTCATCAGTGAAAACTTATCATCCGATGAGAAGGAAGAACTCATAGTTCTCCCACAAGAATACATCAACGTCTTCGCCTGGACCTATGAAGACATGCCGGACCTAGACCCCAACGTACCTGTACATCGCCTCAACATCAACCCCAACGTCAAACCTATCAAACAACAACAACGACGTTTCCGTCCTGAGTTGAAGGAGCAAATTGAAAAGGAAATCTGTAAACTCATTGAATGTGGATTCATCCATGAAGAACAACACCCTGATTGGTTAGCTAACATTGTGGTAGTAATGAAGAACACTAGAAAGATTCGAATCTGCATCGACTTTTGAGGCCTTAAACCTTGCCTGTCCGAAAGATGAATTTCCTCTCTCCATTATGGATGTCATGGTTCGAGAGAATGTCCTTCATGGACGGATTCTCTGGATACAATCAGATCAAAATGCATCCAAATGATCAAAAGTACACAGCTTTCAAAACACCTCTAGGAGTATTCTGTTACACGGTAATGCCCTTTGGTTTGAAAAATGCCAGGGCTACTTATCAGCGCGCAATGAACATGATCTTCCATCAACATTTAGGCGAGACGGTCAAGTGCTATGTTGATGACCTCGCGATCAAAAGTCGTCACAGGCAAGATCATATCAGTGACTTGAGAACGATGTTCAAAATCATGCATAAGCACCAGCTCAAGATGAATCCTACCAAATCCTTTCTGGGGGTATCATCAAGAAAATTCTTTGGATTTATTGTCACATCTAAAGGAATACATGTCGACCCCGAGAAAGTAAAAGCTATCTAAGAGATGCCACCTCTAAGAAATCTCAAAGAACTCAGAAGCTTACAAGGACGATTAGCCTACATCCGAAGGTTTATTACCAACTTGTCTGGGAAATGTCAGCCATCTCAAAGACTCATGAAGAAAGGTGTTTCATGCACTTGGGATGACGCATGCCAAGAAGCTTTTAATTAGATCAAGCATTATCTCACAAAGCCGCCAGTCTTAGTTGCACCAAAATCAAGCAAACCATTCCTGATTTATGTCAGAGTAATGAATCATTCCCTGGGAGCGCTTCTCGCTCAAAAGAACAATGATGGCCATGAGCAAGCCATTTATTACCTTAGTCAAACTATGATAGGTGCTGAACATCGGTACAATCTAGTCGAGAAAGAGTGTTTGCCTCTAGTCTTCGCAATTTAGAAGATGCAATACTACCTCACCGGCCAATCTATCCATGTCATTTAAAGAGTCAACCGTCTACGGATACTTATGACGAAGACCAGATCACTGAACTCCAGGCTAGCAAAATGGGCAATATTGCTCTCACAATATGACATGACGTTTATACCACAGAAAGTAGTCAAGGACCAAGTGATGGCTGACTTTCTAGCAGAACATCCCATTCCAGAATCTTCTAACCTCTATGAGGACATCCCAGACGAGGTTCTCGAGTCAAACATCGTCTCAGAGCACCAAAGACGGCAATTATACTTCGATGGAGTATCAAGACGTAACCATAAGGAAGCGATCGTTGTAGGAGTGGGGGTAGTACTAATCGACCCCTATGGACGCGTCCTTCCTTAGGCATATTCATTAATCGAGCATGCTCTAATAATGTAGCTGAGTACAACGCTCTTATAATAGGCCTACAGATCGCTCAAGACAAGGGCGTCAAATAGCTCGAAGCCCACGGCGATTCCAAATTGGTCATAAATCAGATCAAAGGGGAATACGAGGTCCGTCATAATGACCTCATACCTATCACGAAGCTGCAATGAAGCTCGCACATACCTTCGAAGGCTTCTACATCAGCTACGCAGCTCGCCTCGGGAATACCCATGCAAATGCTTTAGCATCTCTTGCAGCCACACTTGCTTTGCCACCTAAGAACATTATGTGCATCCCAGTGGCCAACCACCAACTATGCTCACCGAAGCATATTCTTGAAGCTAATAGAGTGCACGTCATGACTACCCACTTTGAAAGCAATGATTGGAAGTTCCCAATCTTCGATTATGTCCTGCACAGAATTTTACCAGAGGACCCAAAGCCAGCAGTCTCCATTCAAAGAAGAGCTCCGAGCTTTTTCTTACGATTCTACCACAAAGACTCTGTACCGGCAGTCTTTCGATGGTATTTTACTCCGATGCTTATCACCAAGCGAAGCACGAGAAACATTAAAGGAAGCCCATGACGGTATATGTGGAGTTTATCAATCGGGTTCTAAACTTCAGGACCGAATTCGTCATTTAGGCTATTACTGGCCAACAATGATAGCACATGCAGTGGCGTATGCTAAATGATGTCACGCATGTCAAATCCACGCTGATTTCTTACATCAACCTCCGGAAGAATTACATCCAACCGCGACCTCATGGCCATTTGAAGCTTGGGACATGGACATTATTGGGCCAATCAGTTAACCGTCCTATAAAGGCCATCGATTTATCTTGGCCATCACAGATTACTTCTCCAAGTGGGCTGAAGCTATCCCCCTCAAAGAAGTCAAGACATCCCAGGTGATTAAATTCCTGTGACATCACGTGATTTACCGATTCGGCGTCCCTAGAAGGATAGTTCATGACAACAGTCCGCAATTCATCAGTCGACCATTCTTCAAATTCTACAATATGTTCAGAATCCAAGATGTGGCTTCTACGCCATATAACCCAGCTGCTAATGGTCTAGCTGAAGCCTTCAATAAAACCATTATCAAACTCTTAAAGATGTTTGTAGCCTCCAACAAACGGGATTGGGACGAGAAACTTGGAGAGTGTTTTGGGCTTATCGAACAACAGCCCGCACTCCCACTGGCTCAACACCGTTTTCCTTGATCTACAGATGTGAAGCCGTGATCCATCTCAAAAAATTACTGGTGCCGTCATTAAGAATCGCCATTGCTGAGAAGATGACAACTGAAGAATAGCATCAAAAGCGTCTCCAAGAACTAGAGGCACTAGATGAACCGAGACTTCAAGCCCAAGAAAGAATCGAGATCTATCAGTCACGGATTTCGAAAGCCTTCAACAGGAGAGTCAGAGAACGATCCTTCAAAGAAGGCGACCTGGTCTTAGCCATTCATCGACCCATGGTCATGACGCACAAGACTAAAGGTAAATTCCAACACAAATGGGAAGGTCTATTTGTAGTAGAGACAGTCTACTTAAATGGTGCATATCGCCTAATTGACCAAAATGGAGATAGGCTCATGCCGCCGATCAATGGAAAATTTCTTAAGAAATACTACCCTTGATTATGGCCAATCCTATATCTCCACAGAATTCCTGGTCATGTCTAAGTTTCCACCTCTGCACCAGAAATATTGATCTTCTTGATCTAAAACCTAATCAAAATCCTCAAAGAGTCATCAAGTTAATACCACACCTCTGTTTGGCTCCAGACATACCATCACTGTTATGTTAATAATACACCTCTGAACACTATCAACTTCAAATATACCCTCCTACCGTCATATTAACATTACACCTCTGAACGTTTTCCATCGTAGTAATTCGACTAGTTAACATTACCCCTCTGTCGATCATTTCATTTGGCACATTAATAATACACCTCTATCAAAATTCATTAGTATGTTATGTTAACAATACACCTCTGAACAGTACTAATCCTACAAACCTAATACTTTAACATTACACCTCTATCGGTTTGATTCTGTTGACTGGTTAACATTACATCTCTGTCAACTTATCTTGTCGAATTCGATCGGTTAGCATTACACCTCTGTTGATTCTCTCTTATCAAAAATTGATTAGTTAGCATTACATTTCCATCAATTTTCTACCATTAAGTTAACACTACACTTCCAAATAGTAGTCGTCCTTTGGACTCCTTTGAATCGACAGGTTAACATTACACCTCTGTCGGTTATTTCATTTGACATGTTAACACTACACCTCTATCAAATATCCTTTTACTGTCATGTTAACACTACACCTCTGAACAGTCCCAATTCTAAACTGCCACGTTAACACTACACCTCTGAGCAGTGTCAATTTGATCAAAACCTGATACGTTAACATTACACCTCTGTCAGTTTGATTCTCAAATATCCCTAACAACAATGTAATTATGATATATTAACAGTACACCTCTATCATACATACATTAAAATAAGGGAAAAGAAAGTTCTTTTATTCAAGAAAGTGCTAAAAAGCATTGACAAGAAGTCCTTACAATGGATAAAAAGCATTTATCCGTGCAATACAATTATCAATGACGGGCAATGATGGGCGAACCATATTACCAAATAGGTATATGGCAATGATGGTAAGAGAGCTAGATTGTATCCAGAAGCCAGCATCACTACAGGATACAACACTTTGATCGATATACGATCTTTTGCACGAGAAGGCACTACACAACCCTTCAACCATATTGAGAAGAATCCTGCAAGTAGCGCCAGCTTGGATATGGGTTCCCTCACTTGGTGATGGAAGCTCTCAAATTTATCGCCGACGTGAAACCTGCATATGTCAAAATCTGCTGTGTGTAGAAAGACTTCTCTTTGAAGATACGCTTCTCGATTTCAGCATCAGAAGCTGTAGAAATCACTTCTACTATCCCCTTCTTACTAACATGGGGGAACAAGTATTCAGCCCAAGAGATGCGAGTAATAGTATGGTCATGACTTGCACTCCCTTGAGATCTCTGACAAATAAGGAAATGACAGGTCAGTTCTCGGAACGCCTCTGCAATTTGCGCAGTATGAGAGAAAACACTTAGCTCCTCGTTGGTCGGGAAGAATTCTTCATAAGGACGATCTCCTATGGGCAAGCAAGATACTTCAAACATCTCATGATGGGCGATACCAATCTCTCCCACCAGAGTGAAAAAAGTGTTGCTCTCAGAATTATATAATTCCAGGATGCAGTATAATGTTGGTGCGGAGACTTCAACGCCATATTTGGAGGCTCTGACTGCAGCATAGAGCCCCAATTCTCATAACCTATCCCCAAAAATAATGAGAACAAATTGAATGAGGTGAGACCACTAATGAGTTCCCGTTGACTTGATCTATCCAGGGAACCTAGCGTCCACTTCAGGGTATTGGGCCCCGCTCTTAGCAAGTTCGTACCCAAAGGTGCTCGGGGTGACTGTTACTTCATTAACCGGAGCGTCCTCTTAAACAAAGCCAGGGCATAATCCCACAATGTTAACCCCGTAAACTCCCTCTTGGTGAAAGTCACCACCATACTTCAGAATGCCCCTCTTGACGATGTCTTCCCTATGAGTAAGATTGATGCACATCGGACGTGACACAACTAAATGCTGCAGGTACATAAAGAAAACCTGTTGCTCTATCTCCGGTAGAGCACATCGACGACCTTCCAAAGTGAAATACCAATACTCCGACCCCCAATGAAAAAAGGACTTACCACTCGGAACACTATCTCCGAAGAAGAAAGGTGGTATCACACACTGCTTCGTTAGGAACAGAAAGCTTGGTATTAGTAATTATCTCCCGAACAGTCCTATAACCACCTGCACGAATCATCCTCTCTCTTTCAGAGCTGCTTCCTTCAGTAATAGTGGGATTTCCCCATGGAAGACATGCGTCACTTCAGGATCATGAGACTCATCATGACCAAAGTGATTATATCGATCCACCAGATCTCTGAAATAGGCAACTGTATAGAGGCAATGAAAAAGGTTAGTCAACAAATATCAAGTCAAACCAACCCAAGAGCTGAGGTGAACCTCACTCATATACATCAACAAAGTGTTGATAGAGCCGAGAAAAGCGAACTTCGCTTTATTCCAATGTTGGCAAAGTTCGCCCAACATTGATGAGCGAACCTCGCCTAAATAAGGACAATACCAAATGGCGAACGTCATCCTAGCGAGGATCACACAAACAATGCAATGAACTTCGCCAAAATGAAGCTTGCTGCAAAAGCCCAAGGGGCTAAAGAACTCTGCCCGAAGAACGAAGTTCGCCGAGAAGCGCCATCAATGGCCGCTGACAGAGCCTCATTGCCAGCAACGAAGACTCGTCAGAAAAGACTAAGAATAAACTAGAAAGTCTCGCCTTTAATGGTATATCGACTTTTAGATGCCATGATGCATTGATTAAAGCCTAATGGGCTAAGGCAGATCCAAAGACCGCTATAAATGGGTACGCTTAACCATCGCTAGCTCCAGCCGTGCTGGTGCATCCTCAGCACGTGGTCGTCGAACTCCTTGAGCAGAGCCTCTTCCACTAGAAATAGCACGACGAGGGGCCATGGTTGGCGAGTTCTAAAAGTTTTTATGGAAAGCTAAGGTTTGGAAATTGAAAAGTGAAGAGGAGGGAGATAAACAGTCCTATTTATAGGTTAAGACCCCTGAATCTCTCTGAAAATTCTTCACCGCGAACTTCGCAAAAGATCACGACTCCAAGTCTGCCAGATATCCAGCCAATGGACTTTGCCAAAGATCTTGCCTCTAGATCCGCCAAGTATCTCACCAACAACCTTCGCCGAATGTATCACTGTCAGATTTGCTGAAGATTTTGCCTTCGACTTTGCTCGAGATTCCAGCCTTGAACCTCGCCCAGAATTTCGCCCCAAATGAGGTTCACCAAATATTCCAAGTTTGAGTTAAAAGACTTTTTTAGCTAAACCTCGCACGATCAACTTGATGAGATCCGCACAAAACTCAACTGTGCGAACTTCACCTAAGGTGACTGTTCCTCAAAAAGTTGAACTTCGCAGAGCATTGAGGTAAACTTTGCCAGAACTCCATAGTGAAAATTTCACTATCGGAGTCCTCACTCGTGGAGACCCAAGGGTCTTTCTTCAAGCATCATTTCAGTCACCGAATGGTCTTACGAAGAGCACGACATTCAAGGCTCCACACGTCCCTATCACGATCAAGCTCATTCCAAGCAACCGATTGGTTCTCGACGATCTGTTCGAGCATAGCCTTCTCAGCTGATAACAACTTTGCTAGGCGTCAGAGTATGCGTAGTTCATCCACTTGATTGCCCTTCACTTGGGCTAACTCATGTTGGAGTTTTCTTATCTCAGCCCCTCTGTCGAGGAGCATCTCTGGCTTATGCGACATTGGCGCAGCCATGAAGAAATGAAGAAGACGAAGAAGATGGTGAAGGTGACAAGAATGGATGAGGATGGCTACTATTTATAGCCCATTTCAAATCTTAATTCCTGAGAATATCTCATTCTTCGAGATTTGATGGGACCAGACAAAGAGGCTAATATTAGCCTAAAACTCAGTCAAATCCCTAGCAGATCTCACAAATCTCCAATCAAGAGATCTTAGCTGCAGATCATGGCACAAATAAGGAGGAGAATCTCAACAGACTCTATCTCCATAACGAACCACGAGGTTCACTGGAGACAACTCATTTAACACGAGCTTTTATTTAACCAACGAAGGTCGCCAGGCGACAAGCTTCACTCAGCGACCCAAGGAAATGAGCCACCTTCGCTCATTCATCAACTCTGCCTCAGCAATTGAAGAGGTGAATTTCGTCCCAAACATGAATTTGGATGAACACAAGCTACGTCAAGCCTTTGATATAAGTCTACACTTAAGGGAACTACGTTCAACAGTACACTTCTGGTAACTAAGTAGACAGAGTTTTTACCCAACCAAGACAACTCAAGCTACATTCAACAGTACATCTCTAGCTATTTTACCCAAAGTATTTAGATCCCCGCTACAAGCATGAATGCAGAATCTCAAAAACTTGGGAATGGGGGGTCTTGTAGACAGTCAAAATGTATTTTTACCTAGGCTGATGATTAACTTGGACTTAAGAAGTGAATGCCCATGGGCTAAACACTTCGAATGGGACTAAAACCAAACCCATAATAGATTATAGTGAAGGTCACCTGACGACCAACGCCAACCCCGCCAAAAATTGAATTCTGTGTTAAATCTGAGTTCACAAGCGAAGCTCGCCAACTAAAGATTTCCACCCAGAAGAGTAAAGTGGACCAAGTCTTCCACTTCGGAAGGAGGCACCCCCACGTTTGAGTGACCCTCGCCTGCGACTACAACGACCCTTGCCTACGACCATAGCGAACTTCACCTATGCCTTCTGTGAACTTTGCCAGAACCACGAAGTTCGCCCAAATAGCTGTTTCAGAGCTATTTTTTAGGGGATAACTGCCCCCACTGTCTCCTGTTTTAGTGGCCACTAACCCATGTTCTAAAAAGGCTATTAACTCGCTCTTTTAGCCTATAAAAGGAGAGGAGATCATTCATTCAAAATATAATAGTGAGATACACAAGTACATGCGCGGAGAGAGCTAAGTGACACATACACACACACACACACACACACACACACACACACGCACACACGCACGCACACACACACACACACACACAGAGTAGTTTAATAAAAAGAAGGCTGAGCTACCTTCCAATTGATTCAACCCTCGTCAACAGCAAAAGATTCGCGAGTCTCAATTCAGTTCATTAACGGAGTACAAGATTGACGCTCCATCGACACACAGAAAAGAACCCCACGAAATATAAATTTTCCTTTGTTTCATTGTTGTCTCTCAATTGTAATCTGAGTTAATTACAATCTAAAAAGACCCGAAACACTCACACCATCTTCAAATGCATCCCGGGGATTGACTCCGCCAATTGAAGGAAAGCAACAATAAAGACGATAATTATCCTTGTGCTGAAGAACTCTACAAATCTTAGCAAGATATTTGACTAACCACTTGGAGCGTTCGAACCTCTGGAGCAAAGCAACGTCTGTTCTACTGGGCATAGTAGCTGACATCAACTTAGGGCAATGCTAGGTGAACCATATCACTAAGTACATATATGGTAGCTCCACCCGAGGATTGGGTGCTTGATTTCTCAGACACTTCTCCTCCTGCTTCAGATATTCAGTGGCCAACTCCCTTAGGCCATGATTAATGCAGCTCACCATCGTAGGTAAAATGGCTAAATTATACCCAAAAGTAGCAACACGGTTGGATGCAACACCTTGATCGAGATACGATCCTTCGGCCGAGAAGGAACAACACAGTCCTTCAATCAAATAGAAACGAAGCCTGCAAGTAATGCCCGCTCAGATATCGATTCCTTCGCCTGATGATGGAAACTTTCAAACTTGTCACCAGCATGGAACCCACACACATCCGAGTTCGCAGTATGAAGTACATGATCATCAGTGAAGATACGAGCTTCGACATCCTTGGCCTGAACTAGAGGAATTGAACTAACACCCTTATCCTTTTTACTAACGTGGGGAAACAAATAGTCTGCCCAAGGAACAAGAAGCATAGTGAAATTGTTTTCGACATTCCCCGTAACACTTTGGCAGATGAGGAAATGGCACACCAACTCTCAAAATACCTACGTCACCTGGGCAACGTGGTTTGGAGGACTCAACTCTTCAATTGTGGGGAAAATTTCCTAGTATGGGTGACTTCCCATTAGTAAACGAGAAACCTCGAACATCTCATGGAGAGCTATCCCAATTTCCCCCACCAGAATGAAGAAGATGTTGTTGTCACAAATATATAGGTCTAAGATGATGTACAGGATAGGCGCGCAAATCTCAGCACCGTATTTGGAAGCTCTCATTGCATTAACCGGGACGAGTCTACCATTGGGTGTCCGCTGATTTGATCCAACTGGGAAACCTGGCATCTGCCTGGCGATACTGAGCATCATTCTTGGCAACTTCATTCTCGATAGTATTTGGAATCACAAGGACTTCATTGACCGATACGTCCTCACTTACGAAACCTGGACGCATGCCAATGATGTTAATCCCATAAAGTCTCTCATAATGAAAGCCACCTCCATGCTTCAGAGAACCTATGTTACTGCTATCTCCCTATTCGTGAGATTATAGTGCATGAAATGAGGCATGGCGAGACGCTGTAGATACATGAAGGAGACTTGGCGCTCTATCACCAGCAAAGTGAACTGACTATCTCCTTGGGCATAGTACCAGTAGTCGTCTCCCTAGTCGAAGAGAGAGTTTCCGTCAGGAACACTATCTCCAAAGAGGAATTGTAGCTTCACCGACACGTCCTCATCAAGAATTGAGAACTTGGCATATGTGATTATCTCCCGTAATGCTCTAGTGCTACTCGTGTGAATGGTTTCTATCCTCCCCTAGCTGCTGTATTCTAGGAACAAAGGAACATTCTCATCGAAAATGTGCACCACTTCAGGGTCATGTGTTCCATCATGCCCAAAATGGCTACGACGATCTACAGGGGCCCTCAAATAAGTAACTGCAC
>JBAKGM010000200.1:24061869-24083871 GCA_037177215.1 Asparagus racemosus
CTTCACCCCTTCTCTATTTATAGGGAAACAAACTCCTCCACCTCTTAAATTAGGCGATGTGGGACTAAAATCTGTTTGTTTTTTTTTTGTTTTTCCGCGCAGCAACTCCGCGTTCCGCCGCTTCCGCAGCGCACAAAGAAAAGGAGAAACTTGGGGGGTTCTCACCACGTGGGTGGACCCCACCCACGTGCCCCACGTTCACAGTCAGATTAGTTGGGGTATAATAAATGCTTTAGGTTTTTTTTAAACAAAAAATACCAAAAAGTGTGACATTGAGAACATATTAGCAAATGTAGGTGGTTTTAATATTGACATTGAGAACATATTAGCAAATGTAGGTGGTTTTAATAAAAAAATAAAATAAAATAGTAAGTTATAATTTGGGCAAATATTAAGATGATTTTCATGTAAAACTCCTAAAAGAATCATGAAAATGCTCTAACACCTATAAAAATCAATGTAAATGCATTCACACGTCAAAAAAAAAAAAAGAGAATTTCCTCACACTTGGAAAATTTGGTGAACCTGTCCTCAAACTTGGAAAAATCCAAAAAAAAAAAAAAAACTAACAATCTATCCCCTCCTTTGACAATTTGACTACAATATTTCCTCATATTCTATGTTATACATGTATTGCATGCACCAAAACACTAGCCAATTATACACTAAAGGAATCTGTTTGGAGTCACTAATAAATGTTATGACTTATTTCGAAATAAGGACTTTTGGGTAACTATTTCAAATTCGTAAAGTTTTGGGACCAGTAAGGGGAAAAACAAAAGACAAAAAACAAAAACAAAAACAAAGCAAGAAAGGAAAGGGAAAAAAAGAAGAAGAAGAAAAAAAAGAAAAGAAAATAAAGATTAAAAAAAAAAGAAAGAGAGAAAAATAAATAAAAGGAGGACAGCAAACGGACCTATAACCCCGCGCCTCTGCTGCAAAACCCTAAAATTGAAATAAAGAACCCCCCAGACCAAAACTCCAATTTATCCACAAAGCTCGTCTGCTTCATGTAGCAGCCATTCTAATTTATCCCCAGGGTTTTCAACTCATCGTCCTCTTCTTCTTCATCCGCTGAGATGGAGCACATAACTTCAGTGATCGACAAAATCAAGGGCTTCGCCAAGAAATCGACCCAGCGCTTCGTCAATGGCGGCACCCCAAAGTGCCCCATCTCCTCCGACCACGACCCTGTAAATCCTAATTCTTCAGCTTTTCCTCTCTTATTTTCTTTAAAATTCGTGTCTTTTCCTCCCAATTTATCGTTAGTAATTAAGTTGCTGCTTCCTTATCTTGTCAAAAGTTGATCAAGGAAAAGTTTGATTCTTTTTTTTTTTTTTTTGTGAGTGTAATTACGTGAGACAGTTAGCCAGAGATTCACCTGTCAACTTGACTTAATCTAGTTTGAATATCAAATTTTAGAAATGAACTGATATATCTCTACTTTGTATCAAACAATTAACATCAGTCTCTATGCTCAGTTCAGGGTAAATTACACTAAACCCCCAAGGAACTTTCAGCATTTTGCAGTAAACCTCCAATAACCTTTTGGAATTGCTGGAAATTCCCAATTAGTTTCCGCATTTTGCAGATAAACCCCATAAATTAGAACCAAAAAACAACATAAAAAGGCGTTTTGAAAGTTATTGAGGGAATAGTGTGATTTACCCTAAAGATATTGGGGTTTTCTGCAAAAGTTATCGAGGGTGTAGTGCGATTTTGAAAGTTACTGGGGGTTTACCCCATTGTCATCTTGCAAGTCTTTTTTATCAACAGTATGTAATCCCTAAACACTTCACAATCTTCTTTTTTTTTTTATTTACCCCATTGTCATCTTGCAAGTCTTTTTTATCAATTAGATTTGCAGTTGAGGATGAGCCTAGCATGAGAAAGCTCCATAATAGGAATTGTTGTAATTAGGGGTGCACAAAAATATTTGTATCCGAGGAATTATCCGTAGATGTTAGGATGCAAATTTTGTTACTAAAATCTATATCCGATAGAATATGGTTACAGATACGGATATGTAGTGAAATATCCAGATCCTTATCCGATATATTTGAATATATGTCAGCTATACATTTGTAACGAATTTAATCTTTAGATTAATGGATTTGAGGTTAATTTTGATGACCAAGAGATCTAATCTTTGCTTTTCAAATATAAAGAACATATTGATGAAGTCTCTTGTATCATATGAACTGTATGTTTTTCAATATTATCTAGTTTTCTCATATTCGCTTTGTGTCCGCATGTATATCTGTTTGTATATTTGTATCCATATCCAATTTTAGCAGATATGGATGTGAATTTTCCTTCCCAAGCGTCTCCGTATCCATATCCGTGATTGGCAAGCAGATACAGGTACGGTAAGTATCATATCAGAGCCGTATCTGAATCGTATGCACTCCTAGTTGAAACCTTTATGATCTACAACCTCACATTTTACTCTTCGAGTGAGTGGTTATTTCATAATCATGCTCGTGGAAGAGTTACTTGCCCTAGATCAACAGGACGCTGCTAATTAACCTCTTTTTTAATCATATAGTTTTAAGTTGAGCAACCCCCAAAATTAGATACTTATATTTCCCAAAAGTTAGATACTTATATTGAAAATTCTTGTAAACTAGATAAGAGTCTGGACTCTAGATGAAGGGGCAAGGTTAAAGAAAATATTTTTATTTATACTTATATTGAAACAATAAACAAAAGATAATAGGATCACATTCTCCTAAAATTTTTATGGTCGTTAAAACTTGAATACCCTCTATACTGTTTTTGCTACTGAATAGGAGCATATTGACAATGCTGGATGATTAGATACTTGTATGATCTGAGTTGTCTATTGGTGGATCAGGTCATGGATTCCTGGAACCTATTAGGAAAAATGACAGTGGTTTAAAATGATCAATGTTATGATCAATGCTTTTAAGATAACTGTTGACAATTTGGAGGAAATGATAAAATTATACTCGAAATAATTTTATGGACACTGTTATGTACTGTTTAGTGGTATTTGTTTTCTTATTTTAATTCCTTGCAGGCTGTCTATTGGTTCACGATGCGCTTATCATAATTCTGAAAACAGTGTTCCTTCTATTTTCTTTACTTCTGTTTTTTGCGTTTGATGCAAGTTTCTACTCTTTTGCTTTATCTATCTATATTGAGATTTTCTGAAACAAGAAACACATCTAAGAACAATAGTTAATGAGTTATTGTCCAAGTATTTTCAGACAATGGGCTTACTCGAAAGTACAATACTGGGAACTCATTCCGTATAAATGACCTCACTTCTCCATTTTGTTTTTAGCTTTCTACGATTAACCTTTTGAATGTTTATTCTTTATCTTGCCCCTTCCGTATTTGATGTTCAGTTTTGCCTGCACAGATTGAGATATTAAAGCGTTTACAGCGAGAAGCATTCTCTGATCTGATGAAACTAAGGGAGCGACAGGAGAAAACTGAACGGATCCTTTCCTACTATAAAACTAGCAAAGGAGGCCCATTCCAAGAAGCCAGTACCCATATGAAGGGAATAATTGATTTGGTTGGGGCTTTACTGTTTTTGGAGAATGATGATCAGTTGGCTTATAATGCCTTGGATACAGCAGGAACAAGAACAGGCGTTGATTTGAGATTTATTTTTAAGACAGCTGTAAGACAGAAAGATCTACTGGTAGCAGAGTTTGCTGCTAGTTCGAACAGTGTGATCAACCATGGTAATATCTATCAAAGTCCTCTGGCGTTGGATAAGCTGATGTATTTGGCAAATTTAAATCACTGGCTATCTGTGGTATTGTCTCCCTTCGGGGCTCAATGCAATGAATATGGACCTGCTTCAAATTTTGAACAGGTAATGCCTTTTCCAAATGCTCATTTTGTTTTTCACTAAAGCGCTTGCTATTATTCTATTAACACGTATTCTGGCTAAGCAATCAATTTCTAGTTTTTCACAGGGTCGGCGCCTGGGTGAAGTCTCTTCATTTTTGCCCCCTTCATTCAATCAACATTACAATTGTGGTGCTGGGATCATGGTTAAAGGATCTAATATGTCAGCTTCTATAGCTGAGCTGGTTTCCAGAACGCAAACGCAACCTGATGCTGCTTTTGATAGGAGCTTGAGCACCTTTGGCCAAGTTACCTATCAACCATTTGAAGAAACAAGGCTCACATTTTCATGTTTAATGCAAATGCATCAGCCACTTTCGTATCTTTTTAAATTTGGTACCCTTGCTATACCGATGGGCCGCTTGAAACAGCAAAAAAGGGGTAAAAACTCCGAGGTACAAGGGCAAAAGTCTTCTTCTGCTATTAGTAAAAAGGCAGATGACATCTCATCAGGATCCATCGCACTAATGTTAGACTCACAATTAGATGAAAGTACCAACCTTAGTGGTTGGATTGAGTTGCAGAAGTCAAGCAAATTATTGCGGTGGGGTGCCTCTTTATCTGATGTCCCAGAGGATGAACTAGGATGGGGATTAAGAATAGGAGGAAAGAGTGAAGGTCATTTCAATCAATTTCAGATGGAAGGGTTTCTTAATTTTAATTTTGGGAAGAGATTTAGTTTGCAACCGGGTCTTTTATATGCGACGGATGGGAGACACCATACTCCCGCATTGGTGTTCCGCTCAAGCTGGCTCATGTAATCAACTGATGGTGTAGGGAACGAGCTAACCCACATTCGATATGTAAGTCTATCAGGAGGTTGGTGCTGAGTTGCAATCTGTTTGTTCTCAATCGTGTTTGTTTTCCTGAATTTTTCTCGAATTCACTCTTGTAACTCTATAATCGTGCTATAAAAGGAAAGAATTTTTGACCACATAGAAAGCTCTTTCAAGCGTTAAACCGCGGTCAGACTCTTGTATTATCACCCAAGTTCTATTGTTGCTGGTAAGCCACTGAGAGATCTTTTTCGACTCTTTTACTCTCAGGCATGTACAAAAAACCGTACGGCAAAAGCTTGGAATTCTTGTAAGTTTACAGATGGTCATCCCATGCTCAAACTTACACAGCTACTAACAATTCATGATTACTGTTAGTTTTTTTCATTTACATTGTTTGGGTACAGAGTAGAAAGCAAGGAAACGTGGTGATGGGTTGCTTGTTTTGGTGACGTGTCAAATGATCCGTTTTTGTTTGGAAAGCTAAGGGGGGTGTCAGAAACAACCATTAAAATATTCAGACGCAACTAACGCTCCCACCTTAGAATCCATCAAAGATCGACACTTCGCTGATGAGTAAGAGGAGGCGAAACTAGTGCTCGGTGGTGGGTATTGTGGAGGTTGTGATGTTGAGATTTTGGTATCAGGGCATGGTAAACTTGGAGGATTTTGAGGGGAAAGCCATAATTTTATGGGTTTAGAATATTAAGGGGGTTTTGTGAAATCTATCCTTGAATACTTGTGAACTAACTGTAGCATTGATTGCTGTACAAGCATATCAACCAAATCTACATTGTTTAGGCCTGATTGACAAGTTATTAAAATGTTAAATATTTGTTTTTTTTTTTACTTGAAATATCTCAATACATTACTTAGTTATTGGGGGGTCTTTATTGTATTTTGTGGAGGTAATTTTATGATAAGATGAATCTTTTGTCATGGAATCCACATAAATATCTTTTTCTAAAATCACATGATATAATCTAAACAAGGTAATATCATCATTTTAGGATTCATAATGGAATTCAAACCAAACAAGATGATACCCTAAATGTAAAGTCACGATGGACAACCACTTTCCATTTATTATCATAAATATCTAACTTTACACCAAGCATCCAAACAGCCCCTAAACAATTCACCTCGTACCAGAGAGTGATGTGAATGCTTACCAACTGACATGAATGGTACTAAGGAGGTTGCTTTCCGAATTTCCTCCAAAATTGATAACTTAACGGAAAAAATGGCTTTAAGTACACTGTAATAATTTTTTCTTGATCAATGAATTCTAATAAAGTTTGAAATCACATCCAGTTGCACAAGCTTGGTAGAAGATCCTTTGACTTACAGTTCTCTAGAGGGAAGTTCTTTAATAGCAACACTTATATAGGAAGTGAGCATTAGATTTAGAATGAATCATAACTATCCACTAAACAAATTAACGGGTTAGATTTATAATGCATCATAACTACCCACTAGACAAATCAACAAGTATAGGTCTCTCTACTTACTTTTTTGCGGTGAGGAGAATGCATCGTAACTATCCACTAGACAAAACAACAGGTAAAGATCTCTCCACTTACTTTTTTGCAGTGAGGAGGACCCAAATTCATTTTATTTGTTGGTCTTTTCTTAGACGCATGAAGCGTTACCTATACAGATCATTCGATGTTCTTAATTTTTCACACCATAATCACATGCGTGTGTCCCCACTAACCGGGTATATTAGACTTGCGTAGGTTACTTGCAAGCTGCCAAAATTGAGGGAGGTTGGTACGCATAATTGGCCACCCGTGACCTTCAGTGCTGTCCCCTTGTATAAAGTTAATCTGCCTTTTCTTTTTTTATACATGCGTATGAATTATGATAGGCTAAATGGCACTTAAATACCCTATTGTTTCACTAACTTTGCACATAAATACCTTGAGTTATAAAAAGTAGCATAAAAATGCTCTAAGCTGTTCAAAAATAGCACAAAAATACCCTAAGTTGTTCAAAAGTAGCACATTGCTACCTTCTGTTAGTTGGATGTTAGAATATTCTAAGAAAAATTCTCATGTGCTTAGCACTTGAGCCTATTTGTTACTTTTATTACAATTTTACCTATCCCTTCAATTTATTATCACCATTTTCATGATAGTTTTTAACGGTGTTGACATGATTCTAACGGTGGACAACTTAAGGTATTTTTGTGCTACTTTTTACAATTTAGGATGTTTAAGTGTAAAGTTAGTGCAACAATAGGGTATTTAAGTGCTATTTACCCATTATGATATGATAATTATACCAGCCAGTTTAAATAAGCTCCTATTGTTTCCAAACTTGGTCAAAGTGTTTAAAGAATCATAATAGATGCTCTGATTTGTGTCTTTTGTAACTAATTAAGCATCGTCCAAAGATGTTATCACAACAATTGGCTTAGTGGCGGAGCCAGAAATTTTATCTTAGAGGTGCCAAGAATGCATGATACATAATTGCTTCTTATGAATTGCATAAAAAAGTTTTTTGTCGGTATTTGTTCCACAAATTTTAAAATATTTTGATATGGGTCCTCAAATCTCAAAATTGCTATTAGGCTTTTCAATTCTTAAGGTATTTGAAAATTATCCCTCAAATCATTGACATTGTCATTAAATCTCTAGTTGTCATGATTAACTTGAAACAATTCATAAGAATTGGAGGATTTTTTTTTAGAGAAAGACTCAATGGAGGACTTAATAGCAATTTCAATGATTTGATGGACTAACTTTAAAACAGCATAAAGAATATTTGGAGGGAGCTACTAGCAATATCGATGACTAAAGGACTAGCTTCAAAATAGTAAATATGAATAAGGACCTAATATGTAAATAACAAAATTTTTTGGGAGGCCAAGGTCCCCCCCTACTTTGTATGTGGCTCCGCCACTGAATTGGCTCTTTCTTTTTCTAAACTTAAACAGAAGTAAACATAATGAGTGAAGGCTACAGTTTTAATCATGTAAGAAGCAAATTTATAAACTATCCAAAACGCAGTGAATGGTTGAGAACACAACAAACAAGAAAATGAAATTAGATCGCGTTGCATACTTTAAACCTGGGTCTGGGACCCCCACATCAAAGTTTATTAATCCAATTATTTGTAGGCTAGGCTCCTTGGGTGCAGCCGTACAGGCTATACCCCTTGTTATTCATCATCATCATTATTATTTTTTTAAATATCTACACTCATTGTTGTTATATGTATTTATTAATGGAAAGATAATTAATATTACTTTCCCCAGCTGCCCCCATATTGAAAAAGGTTATAGCCTTTTCATCTTTAATTTTATTGCATCGCTGATGGGAATCCCAATTTTTATAATGTTTTAGGGGGTAAATATTGCTGACCAAACCTATTTTCTCTGGCGTAAACACCTGCGCCAAACTCACAGTAAAAGGGGGAGTCTGGCTGCTCGTCGTTGTCTTAATTATGCCGTTAGTTGCAGGAAAGGCCCACGTGGACGTCGAGTTTGCAGTCTCCGACGTGTTAACATTAACTGGATTTGTCCGCTAACCATTGATTAGAGAATGATAGATGTCCTTTTAGGTTAGGTTGCACATAAGGTCCCTGTAGTATTGTTAATTTCAACTTACTACCCCTGTCCCCAGTAGCTTCATTGCTGCAGATAGACTCCGAGTTAAATTTTGTGCCTCTTTTGCTCTTCTTAGTGATATTTTGACAAATATTGCCCGTGGGTAAAATTGGCGAGCCTATACGAGAATAAAAGAGTTTTTTTTTTGAAGAAAAAAATTACTATATGGGCCTGTTTGCAATAAATATTACTGGGTTGTGGGTTCAAAACAACCAGTACGAGGAGTTTATGTGCAATTAACGATTTGACGAAGGTCAGTCCCTTATATTTTAGATTTGTGTTCACTCTCAAAAAGAAATAAGGAGATCATCTTTAACTATATTTCTCTGTTGTTAAGGGAACGACTGTGATTTTCCGTGTGTGATGAGAGTCAAAATGAGTTAAAGAATTATAAATGTGTGACTACTCTCTAGAAAAAGATATAAAAATTAAAATACGAATGATGACATTCAGAGTGACTTAGAGATCATTTATTTATTTTAACTATATAGACAATTTTATAATCCTAGAAAGGACAAAACAGACATGCTCTAAAATCACTCGTGTAATTACAATAAGTAATCTCGATGTTAGGTTACCAATATCAATAACTATATTTTAGGGTAACTAAATATAATTAATCCATAAAAATTTCTTCACCTTACTGCTATTGCGTTCGTTGAAAATTACAACAGGTTATTAATTTATAACATTTCATAGTCAACTTATTCATTTTTACCCTATTAAGCAGCCACACTTTTTTTTTTTTTTTTTGCCCCAAAGAAGACCAATAGCTTCACATTATGGCAGAGTCTTTGTTAGTGGGGATCAAAGCAGAACAGAGAGAAAAGCTCGAGTTATCGCCTGATGAGTCTTCAGTCCTTTTCGAATCCAAACAAAACATTCCCTTAAAATACAATACTAGCAACTAACAAAGCAAAACCCTGAATATTCCCAAGCCCCAAAAAACCAAAAAAAAAAAAAAAAAGCTTAATCCAGCCTCATCCACTCTGTAAATTGCTACAGAATTCAAGCTTCAAGTTGTTGAAATCCTAATGTCCCTCTCAAAACTCAACCCTCTTGCTTCCGCATTTTCCTTTCCTCTCGCTCTCTGAAGCAAACATCTTTAGTCCCTAAAGAGAAAGCAAGAAGCTTGCAAGCAACAAGCTAAAAGTTCTTGGAATCCTCAAAAGACCCATTTCAATTTTAGCAAAGAGAAGTCCAAAGAGAGGGAAAAGATCCAATCTTGACCCCATGGCTGACATGGCAAATATAGCCCAGCTCGCCGGCGTCGACGCCGTGCGGCTCATCGGGATGATAGTGAAAGCTGCGGCCACGGCGAGAATGCACAAGAAGAACTGCAGGCAATTTGCTCAGCATTTGAAGCTTATAGGGAATTTATTGGAGCAGCTAAAGATTTCAGAGCTTAAGAGGTATCCAGAGACGAGAGAGCCTCTTGATCAGCTTGAGGATGCACTGAGGAGATCCTATATTCTTGTTAATAGCTGCCAGGATCGAAGCTATCTTTACCTTTTGGCTATGGGATGGAACATTGTGTACCAGTTTCGAAAAGCCCAGAATGAGATTGATAGGTATCTGAGGCTTGTGCCTTTGATAACGCTTGTCGATAATGCGAGGGTTAGGGTAAGGAATTTGTGCAGTATATTGATTCATTATGCTTTGTCGATTTCGTGAGAAATTAGGTGTTTGTGCACTACATTTAATTTTCCTAATAATGGAAGTGTGATTTACTTTATATAGTGTTGCTCCTTAACTTTGACATTATATCTTTTTATAATTGAGTATTGTCTTTATAGACTAGATTTTCCCCCCCTTCCCAATCTGCTGATTTTGATAGGAACTACTAGTACACATACTAAGGATCAACATTAAATGTTTGAAAATATGAATGCTTATAAATTATATGATTAGATGATACACATGCCAAATATGCTGCATTAGTGGATATCTATTCAACCTGGTAAATTTGATATTTTGTTTTTCTTTTAAGCCCTTAAATGTGTCAGATTTCGAGAGGATCTACCTATATATTCATGTTTCTAATTTTGCATCTTATCGTCACTCCGCACATCCAAGCTTTATATCTTCGTGATCCAGATATTTGAGTATTTGCGAGAGGATGTTACTCTTAGTTTTACTTATTCTCGACCTGCATTTCTTAGGAAAGACTGGAGTATATTGAAAGGGATGAATGTGAATACACCCTCGATGAAGAGGACAAGAAGATACAGGAAGTCATACTGAATCCTGATCCTTGCAGTTTTCAGAAGCAGGTGCTGAAAAAGAATCTTTCCTGTTCTTATCCTAAGTTGCCCTTTAAGGAAGCACTTCAAAAAGAAAATGAGAAGCTTCAGTTAGAACTACAAATGTCTCAATGTGACATGGATGTTGGTCAATGTGAGGTGATTCAACGTCTGATTGGAGTAGCAGAAGCACTAGCTATAACAGAGGATGATGGAGAAGTCAAGAACTCCAAGCAAGTTGAGAGAAATTATTCAGATTCAACTAATTATTCCTATGACGGAAGCTATCATGGGCAGAAAAGTGATAGTGACGCAGTATCAAGGTTAGTTAAATGCATGCAGTACCATTTACTGAATTTCAACAGCAATTAGATTAATTTATTATTATGGATGTATTTGCTTACATTTCTGTTCTTTTACCAATGCACTAAAAAATCTATTTCTTCCTGCTATATATATTTTGTTCATCTAATTAGTAATGTCTGTGACACTGTGCTCTTATATGTGCAATTACAGTAATCAAATTATATCATTTTTACCAGGGTCCTGTATAGAACAGTTGTAGTATTTGGTTGTATTTATCCTACTCCTACAATCACGATTCCATCTTTTTTACTACCATGTCTGTATATGTGTGTGAGTGTGTGTGTGTGTGTGTGAAAACACGTGCATGAGATCGTAGGTCAGTTCACTAGAAGGTTAGCAAAAGATAGAGTGTGGAATGGGTCCACCTTGCTAGTCACGTTGGAGCAGATAGACCTGACTGCTCCTATCTCTTGGTTGCTTATTTTGCTGAATACTTATATCATATCCGATATCCCCTTTGTATTATTAAAAAGGATAATTCTAACCCCATTCATCAACTCCATGCAGAAGTGTTTCTACAGTTTCTTCAGGTCATGAGTTGATTTCAAGCAGAGGATCACACAGATATGAGGACTGGCATGCAGATTTACTTGGTTGCTGCTCCGAGCCTTGTTTATGTAAGTCAATAGTATGATCTAAGTTGTTCTTCCTCTATCTTCTCTATAAGCTTGACTATCTTTTAGTCTCTGAGATATTCAATTATACAAGTTCTTTGACATGCTCTTTAGTTATTTTTGTTGCTCCTATTTGCAATTATATTCTTGGTTTTAGAACTTATGCTACTTCTAGTTGTTTTGTTAGCATATCCATTCAGACTATCATTATCTTTAGAGACCTATTGCCTGGTGTGCATACACACACAAACACACATATTTCATTTGCAGAAATGAATTAGAATATGTTCAAGCATTTTATGGTATGATATGAGGAAAAATGTTAACGAATGAAAATTTATGAAGTATAGTCATATTTCTTTTCAAGTAAACTTGATGTCATGCATCCCGAGTAATATTTTTGCACGTCTGACTCCAACAGAGTAAATTCTTTTAGTTGTATTATAAGTTTATTCTAAATGAGATCTACACACTACATAATTTGGTGTAGGCGAAGTCAGATAAAATCGTCTGCATACAGACTAGTGACCTGATAAATGAGTATGAATTTGTTTGACCTTTAACGTAAACCTCCTGTCCTTAGATTATTTGCACTCAATACTCATTATAGGTGCAGTGGAGGAGTAACTGCATAAGACCTATCTATCTAAATGCATATAATTGTGTTAATTTATTGTTTATAAAGCAGTGTTTTCTGTGTGTAACCTTCATTTCTATCGGATTCCAGATCTCTTTACCGATTACGCTTATCTCGCAGCGAGAAGCTAAAGTGCTCTTACTGACATCAATAATGATATCTTGCAGGTATAAAGACATGTTTCTACCCATGTGGAACGTTTTCAAAAATTGCTTCGGTGGCCAAAAACAAACAGATATGTAAGTGAAATGGGAATCGATTCTTCAGCATTGTTTGACTATTTTGTATTAGCTTGTTTTTTCCCCCTTCATTCTGTGTAGATTTTTTTTAGCTTAGCTTTATTGTTAGATGAGCAGTAGAAAGCCCTAGGAATAGGATGGTACAAGGTGCAGTTAAGTTAGCTCAATAACTGAATATACATTTTGAAGTAGCTTAAACTACTTAATACATGTGAATACCATAAACAATTAAAATCTTCATGCTAAATCAGATAAAAAGGAGAGTCTGAGCTTCATGTTTCAAGCTTTCATTGACTTTTGATTCCAATAAAGCTTCTTCAATTTAATTCAAACACATTATACATTCTGTAGACCTTGGAGCTGAATGAAGCTAAGTTTATACTTCATACTAGCTATTAAGTTTTTCTTTGCTTATGACTCTTTAGATGCTTTGGCGTTTCTTCAACATATACTTATCTCAGTAGTTTTCTTGGTTATATTTTAGGAATTGGTCAAAGTGAGTAAAGCAGATAATCAATATCTTAACTGCCAGAAGCAATAAACAACAAAATAAGAATCAACAGATAGTATAAACAAATTGTAGTTCACATTAAGTTGTAGTGTTTTGTTCTTATCTTGCTTTTAACAATGAGATATGGAGGAAATATTTAAACAAAAGTGATGTCTGAAGCATTACTTTGTTGATTGTTGAATAGAGACCCAAAGACAAAACTGAGCAGGAATGCCAAATTATCATATGAAGCGTCAACACTGTTATTTTTTAACTTATACATGGAGTAGGTATATAAAACATTAATTGCATATATTAATATCAACTCAGAAGCTTCGCATTTTTATTTTTACGATGCTTAACTAAATTCATATTCAATGCTCAGCCTCATCAGAAGCTTGTAATGACCTGTTTGCATATTCACTAATATTCTCCTGCTGCTGCTACACCTGCTGCATCAGAAGGAAGCTTCGGAGTGTGCTAGATATCAAGGTAACCATGCTGATTTCAAGTTCCTCTTGCCTCTGTGATTCACCAATGTACTATTGCTTTCTGATTTAACTATAAATGCCAAGTACCATAACCCTTTTGTGTCTAGAGAAAATTTCTGTCTCATACAGGGACTGTTTGTAAATTACAATGTCTCTTGTTGATAAAGGAAATGTTCATATAGATTATAGGGATAGTCACTTTTCTTTGTACTACTGTAAATAGAAATCTTATGACGTTGTTTCGGTGATCATGTCTTCAAGTTGTAATGCAACTATCCAAGGTACTTTTTTATTTGAGCAGTTAGTTGTGATAAGTGATCATATACAGAATGGTAAGTTATTGCATAGCCTCCTTAATGTTACCACCACTTTTACCATTCCTCCAATTAGCTAAAGTGCGGATAACCCAAAATGTTATTTCCAAATTTAGACTAATTTAATCTCAACTAGTCCTTTAATACATTATTTCACAAATTCTATCGTTTTAATGGTTATGAAAATGCAACCAGCATATTAGATCACAATTCATTTGATAGTGTTATTTAGAGCTTGCAAGCAAATATGGGGTTTTATTCTGTTTTGTGGCATTAAATGGTTGATTCACAAGCTAAGTTGCATGGGTACTTCTATTTGGAGCTGCACGTGTGTCGTACCAGTGTCATACTCATACCCGTACCCAACTCCGAAACTTCAATGGACACTCGAATATTTGCATACACTTATTCAAATGTGTATTCAATTATACAATACATGTTTTAAGTTAAAGTACTTGGCATATACTTCTTGAACGTATATCCCACATTTCACATGCATTTCTTGAAACTCATTGGACATAAGTTGGACTTAATTCAGCCCGTACCAAGTCAAAACTAAGAGCATGTCTGGCAACTGGTCAAAATGGCTTATAAGCCACTTTTGCGGCTTATAATCCAACAAAACATGTTTGGCAAACAACTTATCTTGACTTATAAGCCAAAAAAGAAAAAAAAGTTGGGGTAACCCACCTTTTTTTTGGTGGCTTATAAGCCACATAGTTTGACCGAGTAAAAGACTACTTTACCCCTTAGCATTTGAAAAAAAATCAACGGCCTCTTTCTCTATCGCCAATCCTTTTTTGGTCATTTTGACAACAAGGATGGATTATGAGTCACTCATTTGCTGAACAATCTACCATTAAAATCCACTAAATTTACCAAACACTTTGGATTATAATCCACTTGAGTATAAGTCATTTGTAGATTATAAGCCAAGCTGATTATAATCCAAAGTTACCAAACATGCTCTAAGATTATGGTCTTTTAGATGTCAAATTAAAAGACAAGCAATTTTCTGACAATTTCTTTCGTCAAACAATTGAGTGATGGAATATTGATGTACTTGGTCATAGTTGAATTAGTAGGGTTTTGTTCCATGAGCATATTTGCCAAGTGGAATTCTTCTACAGCAGTAATAACCTTCTTACTTACAGTAACATCTCTTGCTGACTGATGCAGGGAGGGCTCTGTGATGACTTTCTCTCCCATTTTATGTGTTGTTGTTGTGCCCTTGTTCAAGAATGGCGAGAAGTAGAGATCCGTGGGGCATATGGTATGATGTTACTCTTGAATATGTTCAGCTTCAGCTTTGAATTAGCCATATAAGTGTTGTTGTATTGTTAAACTTAAACTTACCTCAATACTCCAAGCACATATTAAATTGTGACTTCTGCAAAAACAAAACTAATTTGATTTATTCTTCTCGTAATTATCTACTTGCAGGAATGGAAGAAACAAAAATAAGCCCGCCATCCTCTCAGTTCATGGTCTCTTAGATTTACTACAGAATGTGAATGACTGGCGGCTAACGAAAGTACCAATGCTAAATCAAGGTCCCCTTTTCCCTTCATGAGGAGTAAAAGGGAGAATCCCGAAGGATACGTAGTCTTAATTCGTGTTATGCCAGTCCAAAATTGATTGAGATTAATATTCTAGATTTGCATGTTGCTTGTCGTCTGTAAGTTTCTTCCCTTTTTAAGAGGAGAAAATAAATAGTTGTCACTTTTAATTTTCTACTTATTTTCTCATTCTGTAATCCATGTATATTTATGTACATTATTATTTTCTCTAGAAACTCCTTGTATCAACCTGTTTTACCCCCATTAAATTTGTAGTAGACCAACCATTGTTGGCTTAGCTTAAAGGAAGATCTAATTTGTGCAATCATATCGGTGTTTTATAGTTTTGCAGGTGTAAAATGGGAATAAAATGTTTTGTAAGATGGTCTCCTTAATTTCTGTAAATCTTTCATGCTACTACAGGATGCATACATATGGGTTCTGTTAACATTGCGGGAGGTATTTGTAGCTTCATGTATCATTATCCAAGAACATTTATTTGGTGTTTGAGAGGTTGATGACAGCAGAAATTTTGAAGTCCTTGCTGATGTCCAAAGCGCACAAAGTGTGCTCGGCTCATGAGTTTGATCATGTTTTACAGTTAAATTTCAAGGCATATCAGGACTTGGTGGGTACTGGAAATACATCACCAACGGAACAGGAAGAATAAGTGTACATTATGACGTTCTTGGCTGATTTTTGATCAATTTGCTAATGATTTTTCCGCTATTACTGCAGAAAAGGATTTTTGTGAATACAGTTACTAAGAAAATGGCTGGTCTATATCCAAACAAGGCCATTGGATAGAGGCAGAGAGAAGACCACATTTGATGCTAGTGGTTTCAGTTTCATCTCAAACTTTGGAAAAATTTCTATTCCTTATCTTGCTTTGCCTCTTTCCTCATTGTCAAACGAGAGGCCCAAATGAGTGACAGGTGCAGCATCCCTTTATCCTTTAGCAAAACGCACACTGCCTCAAAAAATGCCAATATAAGAGACAAGCCAAACAGTTGCATATCCTTGATTCCCTTAGCAAATTCAAGTGTCTCAGTGAAGTTCTCTATCCATGGCCAAGCCCATATCAATTGAAGTATGGAATCCCAATGGCAAATACAGAGTCATCAGCACCAAATCCATGCCCGGAACCCGGTGGATCAAACTCTTGACTGATCAGGATTGTCGCGTTGAGGCAAATAATTTTCCTTCTCTCATTTCTTTATATGTCAATTAGTTTTTTCTTCATTAACTCGAATCTATTGTACTACAGATATGCACTGAGAAGAAAACCATACTTTCTGTGGACGACATCCTTGCCCTCATCGGTGATAAGTGTGACGGAGTAATTGGTCAGGTAATTAGAACCTGCTACTATTTTGATTTGGAATGTCAATTGTGATCAAATTTGGTTGTTACCTTTACTGTAATTTTTTTTGGCTATGAATAGTTGACAGAAGACTGGGGGGAGGTTCTCTTCTCTGCTCTTAGGAGAGCAGGAGGTACTGCCTTCAGTAATATGGCAGTTGGTTATAACAATGTTGATGTGAATGCTGCCACAAAGTATGGAATCGGCGTTGGAAACACGCCGGTAAGTTGTGATACAAGATTTTCAATAAAAATTACCTGTGCAGTTGGAAAACTAGATATTTGAAAGGATTCATAATTTGGTATATTCTTTGATCAGGGAGTTCTTACAGAGACAACAGCAGAATTAGCTGCATCACTTTCTTTGGCTGCATCTAGGCGAATAGTTGAAGCAGATCAGTTCATGAGAGCTGGGTTATATGATGGATGGCTTCCTCATTTGTATGATCTCAGAAACCTTTTTTCGTTTGTGTGGATTTCCAACATTTTTTATTGTTGAATGAGTTAAGGATATTTATTATTTTGATAGGTTTGTCGGAAACTTACTCAAGGGACAGACAGTAGGAGTGATTGGAGCTGGGCGAATTGGATCTGCATATGCTCGGATGATGGTGAGTTTACCCCTTATTTTGATTTCCGAAAAAAATGATGGAAGAAACTAATGAAGTATCTTAATTCAAAAGCAAAAAAATATGCGCAAGGTTAAACATAACAAAAATATACCATATGCGATAGAAATGAGAAATGGATTTCATGTTTATACAATATTAAAAAAATTACGTCTAAACCCGTCCATGGCCTTTCACATCAAACCTACGTCATCAGATCCTGTTAGCTTAAGTCTGGAGTGCAAAGAGCAATAAGTAGTTATAAAATGGTAAATCATTTCAATGAAGTGCGCATGAAGAAAATAGTATCATCCAGTAAAAATTAACAGTAGTTATACCGTTTGAATTAATTACGCTTAGTGAATTTGAAGCAAAATTATGTATCACGTTGCAAGTTGAATTTCTACTCAATGCAAAATGTACAATCTCTCTTTTTGACAGATTGAGGGATTCAAGATGAACCTCATATACTATGATCTCTATCAGTCAACTAGACTAGAGAAGTTTGTTACAGGCATGTTCTCATATTCTCCCTCCCCCTCGTTTCTCCTAGCATTCATTTGTTTCCATAACATTTCATAGCTCTAGCTGAACTTGAGATTTAATTTGTTTTTATTTTCGTCTGTTACAGCATATGGCCAGTTTCTGCAGGCTAATGGTGAACAACCTGTAACTTGGAAGAGAGCTGCTACCATGGAGGATGTCCTTAGAGAGGCTGATGTGGTTAGACTCTATGTTTATATAAGGGTTTTATGATTATGACTACTAATTACGAACTTACACAAAATATCCTAGAACATTAATAGAAGTTGTAGCTTAAGATTAGATTGTAAAATTACTGAGTTTTGGTAATATTTTCAGATAAGTCTTCACCCAGTTTTGGATAAAACTACATACCATTTGATCAACAAGGAGAGGCTGGCCATCATGAAGAAGGTAATGTTTTTCGCTCTGCAATTACCCAGTTTTGGGTAAAACTACATACTCATAGTTAAAAAAATGTTTAAAAAACCAAATGGATTACCTGCAGGAAGCCATCCTTGTAAATGCAAGCCGAGGGCCAGTTATTGATGAAGTCGCCTTAGTCGAACATCTGAAAGTGAATCCCATGTTCCGAGTTGGGCTTGATGTGTTTGAGGTAATCAGTCAGCTGATTCTTACTATAGTTTTTTTTTTTCTTTTTCCTTTTTCCCTTGACTAAGAAATAATATTGAAGATTTAATCTGAATTTAAGAGCAATGGCCTTTCCACAGGATGAACCTTACATGAAACCAGGACTTGCTGACCAGAAAAATGCTGTCATCGTTCCTCACATTGCATCTGCTTCCAAGGTGAATAGATACCTCAATTTGTAAAATATTAGCAGTATTAACACAAAGAAATTGATATCTCTATCGAGTTTCAATCGCATATTTCTCCATTGTTGCAGTGGACACGTGAAGGAATGGCTACTCTAGCTGCTCTAAATGTTCTGGTACACAAGATTTTCTTTTAAAAAATCAATATTACATGAAATTCATCTGTTTTAAGAATCAAAGAAATATTTACTCTGTATATATTTGCTGAAAATACAGGGGAAAATCAAGGGATACCCAATATGGACTGATTTAAATCGGGTGGATGTTTTCTTGGATGAGAATTCTCCACCACCAGCTGCTTGTCCAAGCATTGTCAATGCAAAACAACTTGGTATATATTTGACAACTTTGGATTGGATGATGTCTCTTACATTTTAGGACTTGCTACTTAACCTGCTGGTTGGTGTTGTAGGCATTTCTGCTTCTAAGCTTTAAGGAGATACTGATGATACCTGCCTCTTTAAGACTAAACGAGGAGTACATAAAAATGCTAGGGATGGATAAAAAGTAATCGAGCTATATTCAGTTCTCAAGGTGGTCTTCTAATGGCTTATATATGTGCATATATATATAGATATATAGTGCGTCGAAATGTATGGTTATTCAACTTTTAAGTATTCCATTTTTAGTGATCATATGAAGATGTTCAAAACAATATACATTCGTTTTACTCTTCTTGATATGTTGGTTGGATGCCAGATGCCAGCAATTAAATAGCATGGTGAGAGAAAGCATATAAGATGTAAATTTCGTTGTTGGAAATTGTCAGAGTATAAATTTGTACCCTTCAACCCTTATCATAACATTAGAGTTTTTCTGTAGTGGCAGGATTCTTTTGACGTAGTATCGGAGCAACTTCAGTAGCTGAGCATAGAATCAGTTTCTTGTATATGCAATGCAATGCATAAGAAGTTTCTTAGGTTATCTAAAGAAGGTAAAATAGCATGACTCGATAAAATATCTAACTGTCATGAGAATGACATATGATCTTATTCAGTAAATCTGATGTGGCTTTTAAAACTAGTATCAAATAAAGAAAGGTTTCAGACATTTACAAATGCAAAATTTGTACCCTTTTATGGTAAAAAGAAAATTCATTAATTATATAATTGGACAAACATAAAATGGTAAGTTACACAAAAAGGACATATGCTAAGAAGTTCATAGGACATATACTAAGAAGTTCATACATATCAAATCAAGAGGGAAGGAAAGCAAAATGAAAATCATAGTTGACTTTGATAAAGGGTTTGAGCAGATGGGTAGATTATGAACACTCAGTCCTAAAAACAACCAGCTTGCTGGAACTGTCCAAGCTGGGTACAAGAACTTGGAGAGGATGCTACCACGTATTCCCTCAGAACCACACGTATTCCCTCAGAACCACCCGCACGCTAGCGGCTGGTTCTCTACCTACTTCGATGAATTTGGTGGGGGGGGGGGGGGGGGGGGACCAATCATTACCCCCCCCCCCCAATATTCACTGCACTCCGCTCATAAAATGTACAGGACCACCCGCTCGCATGCGGATGGCCCTGATGTGATTCATATTCTGAAAAGAGAACCCGGATCTGGTTTTGGGTTCAACCACACGGTTTTATATTTACTTTAGTACGTGTCTATTAGGATTTGAACCTACCTGTTCTTATACCAACTTAAAGTTCCTCTTACTAGGTGTGGGCGTGGGCCCCTTCAAACCACGGGCCGAACCGGCCTAGCTTGCCTTGGGGCAAAATCCGACCGGCCAATAGTTTGGGCCTAGCCCGTGATAGCCATGGGCCGACCTAGGACCCGTGGACAAAGAAGCAGGCCCGGCCTATGCTCGACCTAATCCGGTGCAGTCTAACCCGGCCCGCCTTGGGTGATAGTTATAATTTCTCTCTGAAAATTCGTGCTCATCCCAATTATAGGTTTGAAATAACTCAACGGAGCCCAATTTATTTTCATTATTCATGATAGCCAACCCAATAATCAGCCCATCCCATTAAAATAATCATTCCATAGACCATGGCCATAGGCCAGTCTAGCCCATAGTAATTTATATTTTTTTCATGCAGTTTTTCTATCTTTCAATGCTCTGATGTTCGACAAAAACTCCCCAATATGCTACACTTGTATGAGTGAGGTCACAATCTCATACACAACTCACCCTATGTAAAAAAAAAAGACTAATAATGTAATTCACAATCCAAATCAATATATTTAAATATAGACATTTACTAATGTAGGTATTTGATAGAATATTAACATCTTTTTTTAGATGTTTCGGTATGATATGAGATGCAACTCAATTGAAAATTGCAACCTCCAAGGGTAACAATTGTAAAGTTATAGGTTTCCCTCTCTTTTTGTTTTTTGATAACCCAAACACTGAATCGAACTCAAGACCGTAGGAGCCATATTAGAACCTCCTAACTATCTGAGTCACTAGCAATGGATTATAGATTTTCTTCTTTAAACTATACATATTAATTTAGTAAAAACTTTGAAAAGAAAAAAATTGTAAAGAAAATTTTTTTTAAAAAAGAATGCTGGCCAACCAACAACGCACGTTACCATGGGCCGTGTTGGACCCGGCCCGGCACCATGCGAGCCTTAGGTCAGGCTGGGTACAGCTCCAGAACCAAGACTAAAATCCTCAGTTAGGCCAACCGAGGCTCGCCCAAGCTCGGCTCTGAATCGATCCAGACCCAAAACCGGTTGGACCGGTTCATGGGCTAAGCCACCCCTACCTCTCATTGTCAATACAGCAGAGACACATAAGCTTGAGATAGAACAAGCACCCTTTGTCAAATTTTAATTTTCTGTATTTTATTAGCTCCCAGTTTTCCGGGTTAATTAATTATAGAAATCCTTCCTGAACTTTTGGGGAACCCCCCAAATATAACCCTCTGAACTTTTTTTATTTCACTAAATCTTAGCTATAAATTTATCTTTTAATCTCATTTTAACACAATCAACTCTAACGGGTCACTAGATAAGCACTTGTGAACTTGGGGGCCACCCACGTGGGACCTCACGCGCGACAACAAACCCCCCCCCCCTTGGGTTTTGACTGCGGGACACAAGCACGAACGCTCGGGTTCATTCCCTGTGCGTGACACAGGAAAGAAAAAAAGGGTTTTTTTATTTATTTACTTATTTATTTTCTTTCCCTATAAATATGTATCTAATTCTAGGTTTTTTAAGGAGAGAAATAAAGAGAGAGAAAAAGAAGAAAAAATAGGGTTTTCTTTGGCGGCGGCTAGAGAGAGATTTTACAAAAGAGAGATCAATTTCTTTTGGGTAAAAAATTAAATCTTTATTTTGGAATGAGCTTGTGGATTGTACAAGTCATCAGTGTTCTTCTTTATAGTAGAATCTCCTCTCACCCCTCCTATGGACGTAGGAAAGTTGCCGAACCACGTAAATCTCGTGTCTTTGCTGTTTATTGTGTATTGGCTA
>JBAKGM010000200.1:24136448-24147859 GCA_037177215.1 Asparagus racemosus
AATTTGATTGGCTCAAACAATCAATCACATAAATCACGTCTCCGAGCTTTCCTTCTTAACTTAATTATGATTTGGTAAATCTAAATTATTAGAAGTTGAAAAGATCTAGAAAAAACCCTTCAACCCCACCCCCCCCCCCCCCCCCCCCCCATGTTTGGCAATTGGAAAACGGTCTTGAAAGTAAATGGAAGGTGGAGTGCGCCACATTAGCTTTTTAGCCTCTTTGGTTTCTAAAAATACTTGAGAAAGTGAATTGTGAGGATGGAGAAATTAAATTTTTATTCTCTCTTCTTACCATTTTATACCGTTTTAGTTTTAAATATTCACTTTCTACTATTTACTTTCCATCTCAACCAGACATGACAAAAAGTGGATGCCGGATAAGAATCCCTCTTCCAAACATGATTTACAGTAGACCGTCATGAGAAAGAACTTTATTTTCACTTTCTATTTTTTAATTATGAGATACATAGTTACATGGAACATGGTTCGTTCTGATTCACGGGACAGGAGCGGGAGTGTGGTAAGCCACTCAATTGGAATCGAGGGCGAGGGGGGCAGGCTTATACAATATGTGATGTAACATGATACACTTTATCTTTGGTATTTAAATATAGGAATCTGAGGTTTTACAAGACTCAAATTCAAGAAATATGTTAGTTGGTATCACTAATTGTAAAAGAACATTAAGAATCATGTTATAATTAAGGTATGCATACTTTAGTTGCTTAATTTCTCATACTTTTTGTTTATATTTTTTAGAATTTTAACTAGTTTGAGTTCTAAATTTGGTCGCCGGAATTGGCGAATTGGGTAAGGTTCTACTGTGATCCAGTTGACTAAATTTGGTCGCCGGAATTGGTGAACTGGGTCAGGTTCTACTGTGATCCAGTTGACTAACATTCCCTGTTCCGGGACGGTTGAACCTATGTCGCGGTTCGATTTAGCGTTCCATGTTTCTGGAAACTATGGGCAAACACGCCCTTGACAGGCAAAAATAGTGAAAGAAGCAATTTTATGTGGAAGGAAAGATATATATGCTATTGTGCCAATCGCAGTTTGTTTTGGAAAGTTAGTTAAATCATTGGGAAAAAACTTATTTTATGGAGACTCATCAAGGATTAAGAAAGATATAAATTATATTATGCCAATCGTAGTTTGTTTTGGAAAGTTAGTTAAATCATTGGGAAAAAACTTATTTCATGTAGACTGATCAAGGATTTAGACTAGTATGAACACAGGTTGTTATTGAAAATCTGAAGATTTTGTTGGCTATGCTAATAAATTAAAATTTGCAAGGTTCTGGGTTGTGATAGTGCTTTAGATGTGAAAGATTGTGTTTTGCTCTATGTATTGTAGGAAACAGTCTTGCAAAAGCTTACTTGGTTTTTCGCAAGTTGTTCTTTTTTTCTTGTGTTGAGATGTGGCGTAATGAGTTGTTTAAGTGTATTCGTTATGACTTGTTGCATACTTAAATCTACCGTGCCAGTAGTGTATGCATTGCTGATCTAGGCAGTTGAATGTCGGACAAGGTGTGTTATACAAGCTGACAAATTGAATGACTTGAAGTTTCTTTTTTCATGAGTAGAAGAAACACGTACAGATAGATCATGCAGTGGTTACAAACTTTTAGTTTATGCTTCTCTTAAAAAATAAAAAAGACAAAGGAAAAGCTCTTTTCTTTGAATTTAGATTTCATATTTCTGTTTAATTAGCCAACGTTCCTATTTGTTTCCATCAAGAGCTGTTTTTCTGAATGGAGAAGTTGAGAATAAATGAATTTGATATGCATTGGAGAAAGGCATACGCAACAACATACCGTTGTATGGTAACTAGTTTTTCGACTACTATCAACTCTTCCCATTCTGCGAGTTAGGCTGATTGAGCATGGAGATATTATTCGGAGTGGAGGAGTGGAACATGGTCACCTTGATTATGTGAGAGAATTATGAAGCCTCAAACTAGTTATAAAATCAGGTGATATTTATGCTTTTCTTGCTGCCCACTTATACTAATATCCAGTTCTAACCTAATCCAAAACTTTAACAGCCATATTCTGATTTTCATTTTGGCTGTATTTTTGAAACATGCATAAATATGAATACTAATTGGTTCATTTAGTTTGTGCCTTAGATGAGTATGATTCCCAATTATGAATCATATCATATTACTTTGGTATTGTTTTGTTGTATTGGGGAATTTACGGTTGACTACTTGGTTCCAAGACCTTAAAGTGCATATCTAGAAAGTCAGATCTACCTGCTTGCCAACTAGTTGTCTAGACTCAGTTGCGCTACCCTCATGGACTGATATATGCCAGGGAATTGACACCACATTATAAGGGATGATGTTAGGTTGACAGATGCGGAGGTTTTTCTGATTTCAAGGTGTGCTCTTACTGATTTTTTACGGGGAAAATCAATGAAAGTGTGAAGATCAAACTGCCCTGATTTGAGGCACTCATGACTTAAAAAGGTACCAATGCAAAGACTAGATGTCCAACTTGCTCATGTTTTTACCAAGTTTATGAGCACCCTTTAATCATATCAGGCTTCTTTTCACAAAGTTATTATCTCCATGCTAGAAGGTGGTTCCTTATAATATTGGAACTACTTGCCGAATTCCTTTGTGATTTATCATCTCCCAGATTGACATGTTGGAAATTTTCATACCCATGTGTTGGATTTAACTTCACGATAAGAGCTATGATATAAGTCTCTCCCTCTTGATCCAGTTAGGTTGCTGGAACTGTGTTCAAATATCAACCTTTGATTATTTAACTCATCTCTGTTTAATGCCTATATAAGGAATGGGTACAAATCCTTTTTCTTCCGTTTCATCGTCTCAGGATAGCCCATTCATGTTACTGATGTATTAGGTATATCCAATCACATGGATGTTTATCTTTTCAGCGAGGTGTGAACATTCTTTATACTGTGTCTCTTTCTGCACCGTCTTTTTTGACAGTGTCTCACAAACACTTTCATTGCTAGTATCATGGAGTTGGACACCATTTTTGGCACTATCATTCACCAAAAACATGAGAACAAACGATATATTTTCCTACCCAGCTATAAATTATAACATAATTATTTTTTATCTTCCACTAACCTTGTTCTTTTGCGTATGGTGTATGCTAGGTGATTCAGTATGTGTTTGCCTGGACATTTGATTACTAAGAATAATTTTTTGCCAAGTATTTGAGCTAGTTCTTTTGCTTGCTGTAGAACACAGATGTCAACTAGCCTCTCGACCTTTAAATTCAAACCAAGATTTTTTTTTGAGGTTGGTTATTGTGTGCCTTTCCCCCCCTTCAGTTGTTCACTTCTTTGATGATTCTGACCAACAAGGTTTAATTCATTTGGAATGAGACAACTAGCCACATGTCCCACGTCTTCTTGAATTTGTATCCAGAAGTAGTCTTTACGATTATGCTAAATGCTCCTATCTCATGCATTAGGTTTTTTTCTTTCCTTGAAGATCTGAATGCAAGCGAGGCTCATGATGAAAGAATTGGAGTGCTCCTAATGTTCTGTTTGCAGTTCTTAACTTGCCAACATTTGGCAATGCTTGTCATGGCAGTGTGATCAAATAAGGATGTACTGAAAATGTGAACATTGTTAAGTCAGCAAAAGAATTGTTGTTTGTTGGTGAAGCACCATTTGGCTTCTTATAGCTTTTGTTTATGGCAAATGAAGTCAAGGTTCCACAATAAATATCACATGTTTACCATTATCATAAAATTCTTTTTGTAAGGTGGTTTCACATGGTCTGATTACATAGGTTTTTTTAGCCCCATGTTTTTGGTTTTCTTTTGTAGATTATGACATGAATGGACAACACGATGGTTACAACAATCACTGTCTTATGCATGCCATCAAAAAATTATTACTATTTTTCACATGAAAAATTGTCTTAAGAAATAATTTAATGTTCTTATATGGTGAGTTAAACACGTCATTAAGTTGTATAATAGGAAAACATTGTTGTGTTTTATATGGCAAGAAATATGATCTAATATGGAACAATAGGGTGACAAAATCAATTTGAGGGCCAATGGGCCATCAATGTGGATAACTATAAGAAATTTAATGTACGACAGCAGAAGAATGAAGGCGAAAGTAAAATTTCGTTCTGGAAGTTAATTTGAACAGATAGTTCTATACTTCTATTAATTAGTCAGCATTTCTTAATTCAATTGGCTGCCCTAGGAGCACTGCATACAGCAATGTGGGTGCATTTTGGGACTTCGTTGGTGAAGAGTACCTTGCAATTTCTTCTTTGGGAGCAAATTGTCATGTTTCTGTATATGACTGGGGATTTGAGTTATATCATGGCACTTAGGTCAAACAGCTTTCTGCACAATCTTAGTGTCCAAGTCTCCAGCAGCGGGTGCAATTCTGTGCCCATAGAAGCATGCTGTTGTGAGGTACAATGTATTCATACTTAACCTTAACCCAATCAATGGAAAGTCCTCCAAGAATAGAATTTGGGAAAAAAAATTATAAAATCTCTAATCAGTGTCTCTTAGGAGTTTCTGAATTTGATAGGAGGTTTCTTCCAACATCTATCCTGGCAGATCCTAGGAATTAAAGTTGCTGGTCCACCTTAAGCACACTTATGTGCTCATGATAAAATCTGTTCGTACTTCTGAAATATATCCCAACTGCTTGTAATTCTTTTACTCTAAATATGACTTGTAGTTCTCATAGGGGATGAGTTTGATTGACTTATTGATTAGGAAATATATGGTTACTTTCCATAGGTATTGATTCGTCCATCATACTACTTTGTAGTTATGTAAAATCAAAGGTAGCCATTTCTGGTTTGACAGTGTAGCTTTCCAGAATATGATTTGTAAAAGGTACCAAAGAATATGTGGGACCTACATTATGCTGGAAAACAACCAAAGAATACATTAGCATTTGGGTTAATATGGATAGACCGCTGTACTATAAACTAATTGCAGAAAGACACCCTGTAGTCTATTGGCACGGGTAGGCCCAGTGAACTTTTTCAACTCTTTCTATTGTAAAAAATAATTCACTCAAGGGGTCTATCTGCACTTTGGCAAACAATACAAGGGGTCTATCTGCACCAAAAGAACTACAAGGGGTCTATCCACAATTGGGCGATAGTGCAGGGGTATATCTGCAATTAACCGTAGTATTTTATTTCTCTTTGTAATTGAATTTTCTGTTAAATGATTGAACAACAATGCTTGCTGTCGCTGCATCCAGTTTCTCTCGTGGCATTCACTTTTATCCAATTGAACTCTTCATAATTTAAAGTCATTTTCCTCTTCTTATATGAATTTTTGCTATTTCTATCTTATTTTACTTTTGTACAGACTTTCCGGTTTCAATGTGATTCCTGTTACATGTCTTTGGGTGTTTGGTATTTTGGTTTTATTTTTTTTTCCTTTAATGAACTCAAGCTACCAGCTTATTCTTGTGAGCCTTTCTGAATAACTATTGGTTTATGTTCTTTTCTCTCAGCTGGCTGTTCAGATGGGAGCTGTGTCATTTGGGATTTTGAGACTAGAGGGGTTGCTAAAGAGCTACGCGATAAAGACTGTGGTTCCCCTATAACTAGTGTTTGCTGGTCTAAGTATGGCCACCAAATACTTGCTTCTGCTATGGATAAGTCATTGACGCTTTGGGATGTTAAAAATGGTAAGAAGATTGCCCGGGTTACACTGCAGCAAACTACACTCCTTGTCCGTCTACGTCCAGGTTCTTGCACTCCATTTGTTTGCTTGGCTTGCCCCCTCTCTTCTGCCCCCATCCTTGTTGATCTCAACAATGGAAGCTCCACTATACTCCCAGTTTCTGTCTCTGATGCTGGAGCAGGTCTCACCTCCCATCCTCGCAAGTTTGATGGCTCTCCATCTTTTGCACCTACTGCTGCAACGTTCAACAAATATGGTGATCTAGTTTATGTGGGGAACTCCAAAGGTGAGATCCTCATAGTGGATTATAAGGACACTCAGGTTCATGCAATGGTCCCCACTTCTGGAGCATCTTTCATAAAAAATATCGTCTTTAGTAGAAATGGGCAGTATTTGCTAACAAACTCAAACGATCGGATCATTAGAGTCTATGAGAATCTCCTCCCTCAGAAAGATGCAGCAAAGGAACTTGATGAAATGGAAAGAGCTAGCAGTGAGTTCCAAGGGACCGAGAAGTTAAAAGCAGTTGGTTCTAAGTGTTTGCTTCTCTTTCGGGAGTTTCAGGATGCTGTGACAAAGATACAATGGAAAGCTCCTTGCTTTAGTGGTGATGGTGAGTGGGTTGTGAGTGCTTCTGCTAGCAAAGGAGAGCATAAAATATATATATGGGATCGCTCTGGGTATTTGGTAAAGATCCTTGAAGGGCCTAAAGAAGCTCTAATAGATCTTTTATGGCACCCAGTAAAACCCTTGGTGGTATCTGTTTCTGTTGCTGGCTTGGTTTATATCTGGGCCAAAGATTATACAGAGAATTGGAGTGCATTTGCACCGGAATTCAAGGAGCTCGAGGAGAATGAAGAGTATGTGGAGAGAGAGGATGAATTTGACTTGGTTCCTGAATCCGGGAAGGTAGAAAAGAATGATTTTATTCACTGGTAGTTTCTCATTTCATATGTCAATAGTGTTGCTAAAGTGATGACCTGCAGGTGAAAGAGTTGGATATCGATGTAGACGAAGAGGTTGATATCTTGACTGTAGAAAAGGATTCAACTTTTAGTGATTCCGATGCATCACAAGAAGAGCTTTGTTTCCTTCCAGCTGTTCCTTTGCCAGATGTAAATCCAGAGCAGCAAGAAGATAAGTGTGTTGCAAGCTCGCCGAAGCTGGAGGGTAGCAATCAATCTGGTTATCCATTCTTGGTTGAATCCGAGCAGAATGGTGAGGCAATACTCCCTGCTTCAAGCCCAGCAGAAGGTACCTTTTCTTGTTGTTGAATTGAGCTGTACTTAAATTACATAAACAATGAGCATGGAGCTTAAAGTCCGCCCCTCGAACTTAGTATATTAACACCCATATTAATATAGAAACAGGAGCTTTTGGAGATTCTTATTGGGAGATCATCTACTGGGTCATCCAAACCAATTAATTGACACAATATTACTGTCTGCATCATCCAAAAATGAATGATTAACGCTGTTAGTCATGATCTGATCATAGTCAGACGTAAAGAACATCCTGTTCACAGCATGCCTTTAGATATTATCAAATATCAACTTAGTTGTTGTTTCTAAATTTTCCATAAAATGGTGTATTTATTTGTTCACTGCGGTTTCATCACTTGTTAGGAATCAGTACTTACATAGTAGAGTTGCGTCCTGAATATTGTATATTATACTTTTCATGTAACATTCTTAAAAAAGTTGTGTCCTGAATATTGTATATTATACTTCATGTAACAAACTTAAAAAAAGAGTTAGCAGAAAAAATCGTGAGTAATTGCACATCCTTAATGTTTATTTAAATGCGAATCTTGTTACGTGGTAAGAATGTTGGGTGTTACAGATGTAAGTGATGTAATCTAGATTATGATTGCTGTATATTGCCATAAATACGACAGTATTGAACCTCAAGACCTTTGTCTAATTGAGAACTGTTATCTTTTCCAGTTGTAGGTAATTCTACTGCAGATGATCCTGAGGGCACCTCTGGTTCGAAGAGGAAGAGGAAGCCATCGGCGAAGGTGCTGGAGTTGCAGGAAGAGAAGATCCGAAAACCATCAACAAAGACCAAGCCCCTTGGAAGACCTTCAAAATCAAAGACCAAACTTGACGATGAGGACGATATGAATGGTTATGAATACGAAGATGATGAAACAGATGAATGCCTATAAGTCTTTCAAATCAGTAGCCTAAATGGTTGAAACCCATTTAAAGTTGCGGCTTTCAATTTCTTGAAGAGGTTTGGCTGATGCTTTATTGTCCTCATATATAGGAAGGCTTGGGTTCATCCTAATGGAGTGAGTTTGAAACGGTGTAGATGTAGACCTGTATTAATTTGTAAGTGCACCTTGTGCAAAGGAGAGACTGGAAGAATGATGGCAATGGAAATTCTTTGCATCTTGCAAAAACTCCAAAGCCTGGGTGCAGTGTCATAACATCATTTATTTTTATTCTTATTTTAATATGAGGAAATCATTTTTATTCATATATATCTGAGGATTAGTACAAACCAGTTGATGTTTGTGCTGCTCATGTCAGAAGCATTTGTGCATTCTTTTTATTGGTTATTTATTACTGCAATGCATTATTTGTAGAGGACCCTGTGCTATGAGAGCTGAGCTTCTTCCCATCAATGTTTATGTAGTAGGACCTTTGCGCTCCAAATTTAGGGAATTTAGTTTTGATTTTCAAATAAACCCATTTCAAAATTACCCCATCCTCTCTAACTGAAGAATTCTTTCTCCATTTTTTCTTTGTTGCCTGTATTGGTGAGAATGATTATCATGGGTTAACTGGAGAGTGGAGTTTGACAAAGTGAAGAAAGAACTTGAAGGAAGCCTAATTTTCTGCAACATTTGGAGACTGTCTTAAAGGAGGTAAATGCTATTGTGTAAAAAGTTCTAATTATAACATTAAAACTACTTTCATATATAGCTTTCGAATTTATCAGTGAACATTCTAATTGCTGGGGTTTATGTTGATGACAGATTTTGACAGAAAATATTGGAGTCTCGTGGCATGTTGGAATACACTACTTAGAACATAGACACACATGTTACGGAAGAGGTAAGAATTTATGTTCTAATATTGGGTTTTATCAGCAGTGTTATGTTTCGTCATGACTGTGTTAACCAAGCTTGGGTTTTTTAAGCAGTCAGACTAATTGTTAAATTATTTTATCATTAGATTAATAAGATAGAGTTAATTAACTTATTTTTAATTAGTTATTTGATTTATTGGGATCATATGCTATTGTCCTCTCATACTATTGAGATTTTTCTCCTAATTGGATTTGTGTTTATTTTACCTAAACCCCATGCTGTTTTGTGATTAGTTGTTTTATGTGTTCACTGAATAATGTTTATACATATGTATTTTCATTGAGGAAGTTTAAGTACAACTTTATGTATTGTCGGAGCTATAACCACTCTTTTATGTCACATTGTTATTGTATCACACTAATAGCACTGAATCCTTACTTTTTCATGTAGATAACCATAGCCACATTTGACATTTTCATATATTACGGAGGAGAATTAACACACCATCCTGAGATGTCCTTTAGTAGGGGATTGTTGAATGTTCTTGTCAGTGTTGACCCGGAGATATATTTGGATGGTGTTATTTGGATGATGCCATAGTGAAACTTTGATATAAGGGTAGTTATAGGGTGTATTAAAGCTTATAAGCCCAAGGTCAGGACATGAACTGGTGGGTGTATGTGCATCGTATCTATAGTATGTATAGAATATATGCATGTAATGCAATATAGAGGGCGTATGCAGTTTTGACATCTTAGTTATTATGAGTGAAACTGAGTAATACTAGCACTAGTGTGAACTTTAAATATTTGTATATGGTAATAAATTACTTATTGTCTGTGCACTTTCAACTTTCAACATCAGGTCTGCCTGTCTTTTTCTTGAGACCGCTCTCTCTCTCTCTCCCCCTCCTTAAATCCAAAATTTAGGGGTGGATTGGAGCTTGCCAAGGGATAAATTCCGAGAGGCTTGAAGATATATGCTTTCATACACTTTTATGATCACAAAACATTGTCAAAAGAGTCCTCTAGAGTTACTGCTATTTGTGTGAATAAAGGCAGTTGTTGGAGGTGCATGATTCATGGGATAGCGATAGAAATATACCCTTCCAAATTAAGAGCTAAAAACTATAGAAGACATGCTGACTCTTGTCTTTTCTGGATAGAAAGTATACTGATTTGGTTAGAGAGGATCCAGAATAAACAAAGTGATGAATGTGGTTCTATTCTACTATAGTTGATGATATCTACCTTCATGCAGGTCTCAGATTTTATGCTACTTTAAAGGAGAATCTCAAATGTTGAAACCCCTAATGATAAATGTGGCACACTCAGTCACCTTCAGACAAGTTGTTAGGGTTTGAGAAGTAGAAGAGAGAGAGATAGATAGGAGTTGAGACTCAATATGGGTAAGCCAAAAACTCAAACTCTAATTCTATATCACTAGGTTTATAACTATTACAAACTACACTACAAAAGATAGATAAGGCCCATAGGCCCAATAGCAATTTGGGTCATAATATTACAATCTCCACCTTGAGACAAATTGTGCCCAAAACAAACTAAGCAAAAGACTAACTTAAACAGAAAAAAGCACAACTAGTATAAACTAGTAACAAAAATAACTAGTAACGAACTAGAAACAAAGCAACACCGAACTTGAGCAAAACTTGAACTTTGCAATTGGAAGAGGCTTAGTGAGCATATCGGCGGGATTAGACTCGGTACCAATCTTCTTCACGACAACCTTGCCTTCCGAGATCACATCTCGAACAAAATGATACCGAATGTCAATGTGCTTGGTCCTCTCATGGTACATGCGATCCTTCGTCAAATGAACGGCACTTTGATTGTCACAATATATCGCAATAGGACCCTCAAAGGAGGACATCTCACCAACAAAAGCCTTGAGCCAAATAGCCTCCTTAATAGCCTCGGTAATTGCCATATACTCAACTTCGGTGCTCGAGAGTGCAACGGTTGATTGAAGTTGAGACTTCCAACTAATTGCACATCCTCTAAAAATAAACACATAACCGGTCAAAGACCGTTTCCTATCAAGATCACCCGCAAAATCCGCATCCACATAATCTGTTAGGTTATCCTTGCTCCTTCCAAACTCCAAATGAGCATCAAAGGTACCCTTCAAATAATAGAAAATCCACTTTACCGCTTCCCAATGCCCTTTTCCCGGACAGAGAGGTACCGACTTACCACACTAACGGCCTGAGCTATGTCGGGCTGAGTACACACCATCAAGTACATAAGACTCCCAACCGCACTTGAATACGGAACCTTCTTTATATAGCTCTTCTCATGATCGGATTTCGGGCTCATGTCGGTGCTAAGCTTGAAATGTGCCGCAAGAGGAGTGGACACAACCTTTGCCTCCTCCACACCAAAACGACGTATCACCTTCTCGGCAAAACCTTTTGTAAAAGAAATAATTTTTGATTGGACCGGTCCCTCGTGATCTCCATGCCAATGATCCTTTTGGCGGCCCCTAAATCTTTCATCTCAAATGTCGAACTAAGTTGCTCTTTCACTGTCTGAATTTCTCCCAAATCGAAGGTCGCAATCAACATGTCATCAACGTAGAGCAACAAAGAGATAAACTCGTCGCTCACTAGCTTCTTGAAGTAAACACAACTATCATAGCTAGAACGACGGAAACCAATACTCACCATGAATGAGTCAAATT
>JBAKGM010000200.1:24157005-24170456 GCA_037177215.1 Asparagus racemosus
AGAGTATTAGAGAGAAGTAGATGAGTTTTGGATGAGAAAAATAAATGAAAACCCTTTCTATTTATAGAGGCAGCCCCTAGTCAAATGACCAAAATACCCTAAAATTTTGACCCTTTTTGGGGGTATTTTGGTCAAAAGGCTAAAAATGGCCATTATTGCGGCCCGGTCAAAATGGTCAAAAAAAGACCGTTGTGACCGGGCCGGGCCAGGCCGCCCGGTCAAACGGTCGTCTTTTTGACTTTTTTTGACCTGGCCGGGCTGGCAAACGGTCATTTTTTTGACCGTTTAGACTGGACCGGGCCGGGCTTGGCCCAGTCAAATTAGCCTAGACTCGGGTATCTGGCCCAGTCATTTTTTTGGCCGGGTCGGGCTGGGCCTGGTGCAGGTTTTTGTAAATTGCCCCGGACCCCGGCCCGAGCCCAGCCTCAGCCCGGATTTCCAGGCTTTGCCCGGGCCCAGGCCGGGTCCGGCACGGCCGAGCCCGGTCCGAGCACCAGGTTGGGCCCATGCCGTGGACAATTGTGGACAGGCCTACTATTGCTTCAGTTACACCAAAAACTTTAAAAAATTCTCAAGGGTTTATCATTAATTTTTGTAATAGCTGACTCCGAAAAATTTAGAATATAGACTCTAATGTTGTTGTTGTCCTCATTCGGTCTTTTTTCATATATCTATCCTCATTCGATCTCTAGCACCAGATTTCAAGTTCTTACCACCTATAAGGAGTCTGTTTTAGAAATTCTAGTTTAATAGCTCCATAAAAATATTTACTTTCTATTGGAAGATCTCATATTAGTGGTTGTCTTCTATGAAGATGTCTAGATTATAAATGTGATATCTTCTATTTAGGACTTTCCTCTATTATAGGTTTCCTTTTCTTATTAGTGTTTTACTTTTATAGCGATTCTGTAAAGTGTACAAATATGAGGTATTAGCCTCTTCTTCATAATTAATGAGAATATAGCACTATTTCTGTCTTTCTTTTATTTTAAAACCAACAAAGTATTTCTTGGGTTTCGAATATTCGAAGATATGTGGGAAAAAAAAAGAAAAAGGGGGGAAAACGTACGCTGTCTTTGGCAACTTTTGCAGATTTTCCCTATTATAATGGTCAGTAAGTTGAAATAGACAGCCTTGCTTGCACTTTCTACTTAAATGAAAATCCCATAAAGTGAAGTTTAAATAGGATTGACTACATGATTTTGCAATAATGGGAATTAGTTCTATTTGGCTATCTATTTGGCTACCATATCATAAAACCTTAACAACAATCATTGTGTGCATATCTTTTTCCAATAATAAATAAAGATCAACTCAAAGAAGATGTAACAACAATTAACCAACCTACAAGGTAACACTCAAAGCATTGAAGATTATATCGTCAAAGAAAGGTAGCGCATACCTCTATTTTCTAACACAGTAGTTATCACATGCCTCTATTCTCTAACATATAGTAGTTATCTTGATTCTCTAATGAATCACACGAACATGGCGAGAAGCGAAATACTGATGCAACAAAGACATCCTTTTTCTTTTCTTCAATTCGACAAACTTCATCTAACGCCATTGTCTTAAGATCATATCCAAGAAGCTTACTCTTAAACCGATCGAATGAAGATGACATCTTGTGTTGGATGGAAGCCAACGACCTGTAGTGGGTCTATTGAATCTTCATATCTTCTTAGATTGCCTATAATACTATCATGCTCTATCACCCATTCACGATCATGTTTCTCCTGAATCGTCCAAACCCTAGGATTTTGGCCATGCAAACACGCAAAACATAATTTATTTCTTAACCTTCCAGTGTATGATACCCTATCACTTGGCTTCTCCGTCCCATACGGGACCTCAATGAACTCTTCAAATTGGCAAGTTGACTTCTTCAAATTGGCAAGTTGACCGAATTTTGTGAGTATATCCTCTGCAAACCCTCATAAGACTACAACTCATTTTCTAGGGTAACTTAGGGCTTTAAAGGCTTGTTGTATGCATTAAATATAACTACGATTCCTGTAAAAGTGAGTTAGAATTCTTTTTTCTTTCCCTTTCGCTTTATTTCTTCACTAGAGGACTAGAAACATTTTAGGTGTGGGGGTATTTGATAATCACATTTTATTATACTTTTATACCCTCATTATATCTTTTATTTTGAATAAAATATTTGCTAATAAAGTGTTTTTATCTTAATTTACAGATTATGAAGTACTAATAAATAAGACCCCAAAAGAACCAATTTTCCTTATTTTTTAGCCTTTTATTATGCGCAAGATCAAGCCCACAAAGCCCAAAAGATCAAGAAAAAATTAGATCAACAAGTCAACAAGAGAACCAAAATCTATTAAGAACCAATCGATCAACCAATCGATTGACCAATATATTAGCTAATCGATTGGCCAATCGATTAGCTCCTAGTAGAATTGTAATTGAACAGTGAATAGCTGAGATTTATTTCTTGGAGCTGAAGACAAATCTAATGGCTCTTGTTGTTTATTGTAGGTGATAAGTAGTGGTAGAGAGTGAGGGGCTTGATGTGAAAATTTTTGTTTAAAAAACTTCGTTTTGGTTACTCTTAATTAAGAAGACTTTCGAAAAATTATAAACTTTTTATTTGCAATAAATATTTTTCGTGTTTTAAATTTTCTTTTCTTCTTCTTTGATAGTGAAGATGAAGATTTGCCCTCAAGGGACCAACCCCTTGCAATGTAAGTTTTTATTTTTCTCGTTTATATTCTTATTTTTAGAATTATATATTTTAGGATTTTATTTTCTTATTTTTATTTTATGTTTGGTAGATTAGATTTATTTCATACTTGTAGTGTAATTTTTCTTCATACTTTATAGGGTAGATTTATTTTCTTGCTCTTTGTTGCTTTGGTTTTCTATTTCTTTCTTTTATTGCTTATAGTTTAGATTTACCTCTTGTTCTTTTATGCTTACTATTATAGATTTTATTTCCTTATTTTTATTTTTCAAAATAAGTAATTAATTTTTGTAAGAAATATAGGATTATATGAAACTAGTTTATTTTTTTTATGGTTTATGAATTTCTCTCTTTATGCTTAAAATGATGATGTTTAGGATAACCAACTAGAGAACTAGTTAGTAGAAAAACATTTTGATAATCTATTCTTATCTTGCGTTGTTTGATAGGTTATGCTTATTTATTTTTTTTTATTATGATCTAGTTGCTTGTTCTTTTCAGGAAATGGAAATTTTATTTGGATGATAATTTGATAAGTTATATTTTCTTTAAGTGGTTTGATAATCTATGCTTAGTAAATCTAAAGTAAAGTATGATAAAAAGAGAATAGTTCATAAATCCTAATTAAAATTAACTAGTTGATTCAATTCTAGATTTCTAACTTCTCTACTTATTCTTCCACCAATCTTTCTTAATTTGATTTTTATTCTTTCTCCCTTGATTTCCCTCTTCTGGAGTTTATTTTGTTGATTTTTATCTTCTTTCTTATTCCTTCTCTTTTCTCATTTTCATTTTTTTATTTTCTTTTCTTTTTATTTTCGTCTTTGTTTTCCTTTTTCCTCCTCTCTTTCTTCACTCTTGTTTTAGTTTTTTTCTAAATGAAAATTCCCTCTCTACATATCTATACTTTCACTCTCACTCCTTTTTATCCATACATTTCTAGGACCAAATTTAGAATTTCCAAACTAACACCTTCTTTATGGGTTCTATATCTTAAATACTATACTTAATAGTTGTAATCTTGCAATTTGCATATTTTTATGCTAATAATTTTTCATATAAACTGTTATTAAGGATTAATTAAATTTTAGATTTTCACAACCACAAATATTATTTGGAATCATGAAAAAAGTATTAGATAAAAAAAATTTGCATAGCCTCAAATAATGATTTGAATCATGAAATTTCTAATATAATCATGAAAATTTGAATATATTGTAACTAATTTGCACATCCTCTATTTAATTCGACTCTTGCAAATTCCAATATAATCATGCTCATTCCTCAAATAACATTTCAAATCAATCGAATTCTAATATAAACATAAAAATTAGAAGATATTGTATAGTGTTTTGGAAAAATTAATTCAAATATAAAAATTTCAAGAAATTTACCAAAATCCGCTATCTGTTATCGAAATTATCTTCGAAATTCAATCTACCACTTTTCCAATCATGATTTGAAATATTAAACAGAATATCCGATAATATAAGTAAGCCACATAATAAATTTGTAATACTTGTTTCTGGAATTAAAGCAAATTATCAATTACGGTCAATCATGATATTTTGCATATAAATACTAATAAGTATTAAATTTTGGATTTTCATAGCCACAAATATTATTTCAAATCATAAAAAAATTAGATAAAGAATTTGCACATCCTAAAAAAAATGATTCAAATCATGAAAATTCTAATATAATCATGAAACTTTAAATATATTGTAGCTAATTCACACATCCTCAAATAATTATTTGAATCAAGCGAATTCTAATATAATCATGCTCATTCCTCAAGTAATATTTTGAATCAATCAAATTCTAATATAAACATGAAAATTAAAATATATTGTACAGTAATTTAGAATAATTAATTCAAATATAAAAATGGAAAATTTTCTTATGTCTTTGATTTTTAATTGTCCCATGGAGAAATTTATATCCTGTGGCTGCCTTCGAAAGCCGGTAATACTAGAATGAATGATTGGAATCCTCTAAAATAGAGAATGTACATAAAGACTGGCCGGATGAAAGGGTAAGCTCTCATTACTCTAATAGGGAGAAGGTGTAAAAATATCAATTCAAGTTCCATCTATCTCACCTTATTTCATCAGCCACGATCCTATCAATCCTCGTCACTGTGAATGTTACTTTCATTGGACGTGCTCGACCCAATATTAACTAAGTTTTGGTGCGCATCATCCGATGCTATTCCTATACCTAACGATCTAATTAGCTTCATTAGTAGTGATCCTACCATTCCTTCTTGCTATGCATTTTTCTTTCCTCGCACACGTTTAACTAACTAGTAGTTATTGTTTCTTGAGGAAAAATAAAAATAAAAATAAATTGGAGTTACCGCTCACTTTGAGGAGGTCCAACGTGCTAATGGTCCAAGCAGCAAAACCTCGGTGGACGAGACAATGACCGGGATTTTGCTGGGTTGTTCTTGAGGGTGGGAACGAGGGGCGGTACAAAGAGGAGTCGACACAGCTCACCTCCTAGCCAAATCTACCCTGAAGCCTCATTAATTATCACTTTTCGTTTAATTTATTGCACCTGCCCAACCCAGTCCAACCACATTTTCAAGCCCGCTCTGGCCCAACTAAACTATTATAATACCTAACGACAGCCCCTTTCTGTTTTTGTTCCCCGGAGTGGGCCTTGGCTTCCCGTGGGCTGTGTTTCTTCGTCGTGTGGGCGCTCCCATGAAACATCCACATCAGTCGCGGTGATCTCTTGACCCTTTCAACTGACAATGCCCCCTTCACAAATCGCCAGCCACGATGAATGCGACCTCGAACTAATATTGGGCCAACGCCTAATTCCTAAGTGAAGTTATACCTCTGTTATCTAAACTTGCATTGCCACGAATGTATGCCCAACGCCTATGAGAGAGTAGTGGGCCTTTCTTCAAATACACCCGTACCAAAAAAAATTTCTACAATACATTAACACCACCTGATACCCACATGACAGATACAGATAACTAAAAGATAACTTTGTTATCAGATCCGAGCATTGACTACAAAACCCTTAGAATGTCTAGAATTCTTCTCAAACTATGAGCTCAACCTCTACGCTATAAAAACCAGAGAGCATGAGTTGTCACTTGTCACCAATAACCATATAACACCCTAACTTAAACCCATATAGCACCCTAACTTAAACCAGTAACAAAACCACATGCTGCTCATCTGTATCGGTTAGTTTTTCTAAATATAGCCGAGCAAGCTGCTCTACGTTCTTATCCCAATGACATTTTTTTTAATGGCATTCTTATCCCAATGACTTAAACCCTGAATTAAGTACTCGAATAAGTTATACCTCAATTAAGAGCGCACACATGTTAGTACTTGCCAACGGTAATTAGCCAACCGCTTTGGCGGCTGCCCACTGCCTTTTTGTTCCTCAAGTTTAAAGGGGAGTCCTAGTGATAGATGGGGGTGGTTGTTACTAACATTCTCAGCATTGAATTGCTGTGACATTAGCTGCTAATATAAAGTGAAGGAGAGCGCTAAAGAGAGCAAGAAGAAGTTTAGAGGGAAATCAAAGGATAAGAAAAGGGAATAAGCATCATGTGTATAGCTGCATGGATTTGGCAAGCTCACCCAGTATACCCACTTCTCCTCATACTCAACAGAGATGAGTTCCATGACAGGTGGTTCTTTTTTTTCTTTAAAGCTTACAGGATTTTTAATTTGTTTTCTTGATGAATTCAAAGTTCCAAAAAAAATTCCATTTCGATAATCATGAATACTACAGCATGTCGTGATACTTGAGGATACCTAGCTACATTGTTATTACGAAAGAGTAACAGGGTTAGTGTCCGATCCTTCTGTAATGTACAACACCAAAGGCAGGAAGTTTCTGCCTTTGATGATCGGTCTGTGGTTGTCTGTATTCTACTACTGTGTGTCCCTCTGTAGTGTTTGCCAATGAGTTTGCTGGTGCTGTACGCATTCAGCTATCATCGGAATATATTTGAATCCGTGTCGCGTCACACCAGTCAGCACTGTGTAGGGACAGACCAGCTTCCGTTAACTCTACCAAAATATCATGATATCAGAATTTGTTGCATCATGAATGCCACACATATTAAGCATTGATAACTTACGAAACCAACTTAGTAACTGATCTTTCGCATTTTTATTTCCTGAGAACTTTGTTTTATTTTATTTCATGACAGGCCTACAAAGGCAGTAGGATGGTGGGGGGAAGGATATGAGATGATACTAGGAGGAAGAGATATATTAGGAGGGGGCACTTGGATGGGATGCACAAAGAATGGGAGGCTTTCATTTCTAACCAATGTCTTGGAGCCTGACTCTATCCCCTCTGCAAAAACCAGGGGAGATTTGCCCCTCAGATTCTTGCAGGTGCTCTCAATAATCTTTGTCATGGAATATTGCATGTACATCGGTGCTTATAATAATAATAGTATTATTATTTAATTATGTGGTGTTTTTTTGGATTTTTGTTTACAGGGTAGAATGAGCCCTCTAGAGTATGCAGAAGAAACAAGTAAAGAAGCTGATGATTATAATGGATTTAACCTGGTAATGGCTGATCTCTTTACAAGAAGCATGTTTTGTGTCTCCAACAGGCCGAAGGGGAAACCTGTCACTATTCAAGCAGTTTCCCCAGGCCTTCATGTTCTCACAAATGCAAACCTGGACACTCCTTGGCTCAAGGTAAATGAATCACTCAACTATGCAGAATAAAAATACAATCTAATTCATCTAAGGTAAGGAACATGAATTACGGCTGAGACTTCCAACAACTCTTTTAAAGATTTTTAAGATATGAGCATCCTGATATATAAGTTGCTGCCCTTGAACCTAGGGAGTTCTCCCACGAAACCCCCGAAACTTTATAAACCACGGAAAACCCCTCTGAACTATTGGAAATCCTCATAAACGGCATTAACGGGTAGAGCAAAAGGCTACCCTACCAAAAAAGCACAATATAGATGTATTTAATAGATGGGGCAAAACTGTCCAAAGTCAAGACGTGCGGAGCAAGTACTTAAGCGTGACAAGCTCAAAACCATAAATGATTCACGGATTTTGGAGAAATTTACCCAAATAAAGCCTAGTTACATTGTTATCCAAAGAAAGATGATGGCAGATTTTTATCGAAGCTGAAACATTGCACGTAGATACCTTCCCTGTTTTAATAGCAAAATTTGTTCTCATTGCAGGCAGAACGGTTGGGTAAGAGTTTCAAGAAACTACTACAAAAGTATGGAGAGGAAGAAATCTCTGCAAGAGATATGGCTGAGAAACTTATGACAGATACCATGGAAGCCGACATAGACAGGCTCCCTAACACTGGTTGTGATTCCGAATGGGAACGCCAGCTGAGCTCTATCTTCGTCGAAGTGGACACCAAACTGGTAAGCACAAAGCACAAGTAAAAGAAGAAAAATGGTAGAGTTAATTGAGGATAGATCCCCTGTAGCTCTAATGTCGCAGATAGAGTGAAATGTTTTTGATTCTTTTACCCTCAGGAGGTCTATTCGTCAAAAACCATATTCCTTTTCTCTGAGGGTAAAGGAGTCGGGCAAAATTCACTCAGGGGGTCTATCTGCAATAATAGAACCATAGGGGTATATCAGCAATTCGGTGATAGTACAGGGGGTCTATCCGCGGGTATAACCCAAAAGGATATAATCATCCAATTTAAATGTTAAATTGTTTGTTTTCATGCAGGGAAAATATGGGACTAGAAGCACAGCTGTTCTATCTGTAAAGGAAAACTGTGATGCAAGTTTGTACGAGAGATATTTGGAGAGAGGGGTGTGGAAAGAACACACAGTTAATTATCACATAGAGAATTTAGAGTAGATTGGAACGAAGACATCTTTTAAGAGAAATGGGTCCCAAGACAACCATCGCTGTCGTAACATTCCCTGTTCAAAGCCTTTAAACTGAAACTGCCAAGGCTATTACTTGTAATTGTTTTCATCTTTGTTTATTTGAAATTGGCTTTCATCAATGTGAAAATAAATTTATTGTATTCACCAACTTGAAAACTGACTGATTCATACCTGTCGCATTAATGCAATATACAACAAGAATAAATACCTTTTTAGTGCATATCTTCGTTATTCCTTTGTCGCTTGTGACGGGTTGATTTTGACTGGTTAAGTGACTCTTTTTCCCCTTTTTGATAATTAAAGTTTGATGAGTTAGCTGGGTAATTAAAGTTTGACGAGTTAGCTGGTCTAAAAATATGAATGTATCATTATTTAATCATCTGCATTCTGTAGTGGTTAAAGCATCACTACTTCTGGATATCTTACTAGGTTAAATCTACTACAATTCATGATTTAACCAGAAAGCTATTGTACTTACAACTACAAAACACCGATTCATACATTCAACATACAGAAGCAAGATATCATATGTTAGATCACATTCGCATTCAGCCCTCTCAAACAGGGATGGTTTGTTTACCTCGATTTTATAATATTTGTTGGGTGCCAAAATAACTATATTGATAGAACTATAAACAATAAACTCAAACTACTAAAAATAAATAAAGAAGTCAATTTAAGCATCTAAAAAAATTTTGGTCACACAAAATTATGTACATATTTACCGTCACATAAACTTTCAAAGATCTTTAGCTAGGGATGAAAACGGATGAAAAGGGTAGCCCAGTGCACGAGGCTCCCACCATTGTGGGGGCTCTAGGGAGGGTCAGATGTACGCGGCCTTACCCCCACATATGAAGAGGCTATTTCCAGGATTTGAACCCATGACCTCCAGGTCACAAGGCAACAAACTTACCATTGCGCCAAGGCTCACTCTCAAGATAAAAACAAATAAGATTATACAAAAAGATACACATCCATATCCTCTTGGATGCGGATATGGACCAAAAAATCCTATGTTCATGAATACGGATATGGATGCGAATAACAAAAATCAACTTATTAATATGAATAAGGATCTCAAATCGCTGACTTTTTTTACTTACTTTTAGTAACTATCTGCATTGATGAGGTTGATCAGTTGATGCAATATCTACTGATACTGGATATGGTCAATATCCACGTTTAGTTTATGTTTGTATTCATTTTAGTGAATATAGATACCATATTTCTTTTCGAAAATAATGTGCATCTGGATTCATAGTCGATAAATAATTCCCAATAGTGAGATGGTAAAACATATATCCGATCTGTATCTGATTCATGTACAGCCCTATGTGTAGCAGTTTGCTTAAAAGAAAGTGATGTTTCACTATGAAAGGAAAATGATGCTGCACTTCTGAAAGAATCATTAACATGCACCAAAATATCAACTTTTTAAGGTACCATGTGATCTTCAACTTGATCACAAAGCAAGACATTCTATTTCCTACATAATTGTTTGAGTATGAGTCATATATAAAAAGTTTAGGTTCAACTACATACTGAAAATATCAGTATGCAGATCAGGAACTCCTACTTCCAACTTACTGAATCCTCAAAGCTAGCTTTTCAGATTCTTATGCTTACACAGAAACCATTATCCTACTGATAGCTATGTGTGTATGTGTGTAGAATTTCTTCTGTCATTATCAACTAACGAAAGAATCTGGTATCATTAATATTATCTATTTGCTGGTTATTTTATGGTTTAGTTTATAATCATTCATTTGTATTTTTCAGATTTCCTTTGAATTTAAAAAATCTTCTGGCTTTTTAAGTTTGATATAAGTACAATGTTTCTCAAATCTATCAGGATATGACATCAGGTCAAGTAAACATTGCTTCTAATGCTTTCAGCCTCTACGCCATCCTATGTTTCTCTATAACAATAAAAAATGCAATCATTAAGTTCAATTCTTGTTCAGCTTAAAACTAGTAGTAAAGATAGCAGCATAGGATATCTATCCTTCTGGAGTAGTTCATATTCACACTCGCATAATTCAACAGTTATTCTTGGGGCACACCAGCTTTACATAATTCTAAAAATTCCCTTTAAGAAATAGATTTTTCACCGCTAAGGGACTACCTCTATAGTAATATAGTTTCTGAGGGCATTTTAAGATTTCCTTAAAGCTGGTCTGCTAAGAAAGAAGAGTTATAGAACTATATTAATAAGTATAAATATGAATCATCCTATGCCCTAAAAAACATGTTGAAAACCAATAAAGACGTCCAAAATTATGAATAAGCAAGTTACGTATGAAGCTCATATTAGTCATGAACGTTTTACAGGAAAAATAGGAAATTTACATGTAAACAGAAGTTACAGAAGCTAAGAAGCTATCTGAGCATCATCAGAAACATAACCACAAAAAGAAAAGAGTGCAAAATAATTCTACTTACCTAAACTTAAACTTCTGCTGCTTCTATCTCTAAAAGAAGAGCAACTGTTTCTTTATCCAACCTCAGCCCTGCCATCTCCACTTCCTTGCAAATCTCTCTACACTTTGCCAACCTCCTCAAACATCCATAAGCATGAATCATATCTCGATATATATCATAAGTAGGCACAAAACCAGCCTCCTTCAACCTCGAGAAATACCTCGCAGCCCTCTCAAGATCATTCAGAGCAACACACAACCTAATCACAACCCGATAAGCTGGAAGATCCAATAGCAAGTTCAATCCTTCCATTTCCCAAACCAAAGCCAATCCTTCTCTATACTTCTCTTCACAGTATCGGCTATAAATTGCAGTTGTGTACATCACCAATGTCAGTTCTTTTCCTGAATTTTTGTACCAAATGAAGAGACTCTCAACCGCTTCGAACTTTTTGAGTTTAATACACACTTTCATTACAGCAGTACAATCTTGTGGCCTCAAATCTAACTCTTCTCTTTCTGCAAGCTCGTCAAGCAATATCGAAGAAAGCTTATACCCATCTGGACTTTTTGCAGCTTCAAGTATCAATTTCACATAAACACTCGAATCCAATGTCCTGTTATTTTGTTTAGCAATCAACAGAAGCTTCCGTGCCCGACTCAAATTCCTCGCTCTTATAAACCCTCTCACCATTGATTCAATCACATTTCTACTAGCAGAGTTCAAAAACTTCTCCAATTCAAATTCAGTCTTCAATTTGCCATATCTTGCCAATACTTCAACAGTAGAAGCTAGTGTTCTATCGTCTGGAAACAATAATGGGCTGTGCTTTTGGGCCCATAGAAAAGTCTGAAGGGCTCGATCAGGGAGGCCCATGTGGCCCAATTCTCGAATACTCATCGACAAAGATCCCTTCCGTAGAAATCTCGACCACCCATCAAGAACCTCAGATACATCAGACTCTGCACTAAGTGCACCAATGTCTCTAGCAATGCTGATTAGGGCCTCAGGGTTCTTTCTCACTTGATCGCTGACTGATGCTCGGGTAGCAAGAGTTGATCTAGCAGAAACTCGAATGTGGTGTTTCGGAGTAGGAACCAATGGTAGCCGAGTTTTGTAAGGTGAAGGGAGAGGCAGAGGCCGAGGTTTCGCTTGTTGGTTGTGAATGGGTCTTTTCTGAGGCATTCTTCGCTCGAAGAGCGATGAGATTGCCTCAAGCTCATCAGGGCTCCATTCGACAGTATCGTTATCTTTAGAGGGTTGTTTCAATCGGTTTTGTTCTTCTTCTTGTTTCCTGAGGGGTGGACTGTAGAGAATGGGTTCAGGGGGGAGCTTAGCTCGACGAGGGCTACGGAGGTTTTTGGGGAGTTTCCAGCGAGAGGAGGAGGCCAAGACTGTGAATGGGGATTGAGTATTGACGATAGAATTGGTACTGATGGGTTGGAATGGATAAGAGCAGTGGAGGTTGGAGAGAAAATGAAGATTCATTCGGTGTGGAATTTTGTCGAACAGTTTGTGTGCTTTGTAGAGATTTCATGTGATGGACTTTATCGGCATAGCTGGAGAACAAAGATTTGGATGTTAGTTATGACTTATGGGGATTTGTGGGCCTTTTATTGGGTGACTGGTCCCGGATTTGGGCCTGGCCGGGCCGGGTTAAGAGTATACTTCTCGGTGGTGGCTGCTTTTGGGCCCATTGTACATCCTTGACAAAGAGAGGAGAAATTGCAGACAACGCCTTTAAATTAAAGAATTTTGCAAGTTTTGTTTTGTAAAATTTAAGCCACTTTCTAAAATGCAGCTTATTATTTTAATTTAATGATATAAACCCCTTTATTGCACGCTTTGTGATTGAAAATGGGCCCTCAAGTATCAAGTAGGGTACATGTTACCAAACTACTATGAATTTTGAAGAATTTCACTTAAAAGAATGGCTAACCTGCGTTTTATTAGAGAAAACATCACAAACTTATAAATTGAAATACAATATATTAGCACAAAACTACCATGAACAAAAATACCGTTAAGTTGTACTCATAATTCACTAAAGACCGTGAATTGTATATATATTTTACTAAATACAACGATTTTTTGTATTACTAAAGCTCTGTTAGTCTTATATATTTTGACATTTATTTACAAAGACTTTTTGGTCATTGAAGAATAAAAATGCAACTACTGCAAATTATAGAAAGAGTTGAGCTAGTCTATTATTAATAGTATCCAACATATAGATGTTATCAATCAAAAATTCAAATTTGAATTACGGAACTAAAATCATTACATTTTTAGTTACATCTATTTGTTTTGCTTTTCTTGTAGCTTTTTATATGACCGCATTTACAAAAGTTAAGGGCAGTCATGAAATAATGGATAGTTTGTTAGTTATAAAAAATGGGAGTAGTTGTGAATTAGATTTCCCTCTTCTTCCAAACACTCCCC
>JBAKGM010000200.1:24234170-24262035 GCA_037177215.1 Asparagus racemosus
AAAACCATATCCGTAACCATATCCTATCGGTTATAGATTTGAGTAACCATATCCGTATCCTAACGGATACGGTTACGTATATTTTTCGGATATGGATACGGTTTAGCACCCCTAGTAATAAGACATTCTTTTCACCTATAAAAGAAAGGGTTAATTTTAGAAAACCCCCCTCAACTACCGGGCTTGTCTCAGAAAACTCCCATCAACTATTTTATCTTTGGAAAACCCCCCTCAAATTTGAGGGTGTTGTAGATAACCCCCCTCAACTTTCAAAATATGACTAAACCCCCTCTAAATATGAGTATCTCACAAAACCACATTTATCTTTCTAGTTTTTTTCAACTAACCCTCTTTATATTGTTAATTTGAAATATACAATGACTAAAATACCCTTGGTTAAAAAAAATCATGCATGTGAGTTTAAAAACACAACCCAATCAAAATATTAGACTTCGATTCGATGGGTTTTGATAAGGAAACTAATATTCAAAAAACTTTAAAAGTTTCAATTGTTTCAAACATTACAATCATGGATAAGCAAAAAATAGAAGAAGTTTAGTGTTTCAAAAAGAAAGAAAAAAAATAGATTTGCATGTAAACCTAGCAATGAAGATGAAGGAATAAGAAGATGGGGGAAATATAATGAAAGTTATTTTTAACCCCAAAAGAGTTTAAAAATAAACATTATGGTAAAAATAATAATATCTTAGGGATAGTGTGGTTATTTTAAAGATAAAATAGTTGAGGGTTAAATAATATTTTGAAAGTTGAGAAGGTTTATCTACAATAACCCCATAATTAAGGGGGGACTTCTAGAGTTAAAATAGATGAGGGGGATTTTCTGAGATGACCCCCGTAGTTGAGGGGGGGTTTTCTAAAATTAACCCTAAAAGAAATTTGGGTTATTTTCATATATACCCCTTAAAACATCACATCGTTTGACTTTTAAAAATAAAAAAATACCCCAAAAATCAACTAAACATCAACTTTGTGAGTAAAATTTTGAATATTTTGTTGATTATTTCCACATGGCGATGCAAATTAGCCTATCAAAGTTAATGATTAACCGATTTACATTTTTTTCTCCAAGATTGATAATTTGAGAGGTGATTTTACAAATACTGAGTTTTGAGGGGTAGTTTTACAAATACCCATGATTTAAGAGACATATATGCATATAGCCCTAAAAATTTAGACCCTAAAAATTTAGACTCATAGTTACTAGAGTTGATGAAAAATACACTCCAAGCGAATATGCATTTACCCATACATAGAGAGAACGTACTACTTAGTGCACTGAGAAATGCTTGCATCCCAACGGTGTAAAGGCATGTGAAGCCCAATAACAATAACAAAAACAACAGTAATAACCTAAGCAACTTCTTGCTTTCCTTCTATCATTTCTTCGTCTCTACAAGAAAACGAAAATGACAAGCTTAAAGAATCATCTTTTCAGCATTACATTAATATAAGTGCAAACAAAGAATCAGAAACTTGAAGAATCGTCCTTTCAGCATTACATGATTATAGTGTTACAAATAATACTAACCACGACCAAAATTGCAATAGGCGCATTAATCACTACTGTGAAAGAATACATTCATCAAGTTATATTTCCATACTGCGGGAATCTGCAGGTCCAAGCATTCGGCTGATAGACTGCAAGTTGAGCAGCGGTTGATCACCTAGCACTCGCCATGATACACAATATCCTAGGATGAATCCTTACTTGATCAAATCTTTCTCTTCTTCAAGGCTTTCCTTTTCTCTTCCCTACCAGAAATCAGAGTGAAAATTCTGCATTAGGTTACAAACAATCTCACAAATTAAATCCAAACAAACATTTTATTTTCCTGCTGCAGTATTCATACACCTACATATGCATAGAACTGATGCAACAAGGTCATTATTACCATATAAATTGAAGGAAATTATAGTTTATAACTTAAGTAAATAACTGAACGGGACATTTGACGGGAAAAAAAAAGTAAAACCTATCCAGTGTAGTAAAAAAAAAGTCCAGCAGAAGAAAGATGCCTTCTTTCGGAATTACGAGCTAATGCCAACCCATCGCTTGTAAGAATAATTTCACAAGAGGATTCAGGGTTTGGATACAAATGACGGTAGGGAGAGGAACCACTGAAGTTAACCCAAAAGGAGGGAACAGAGAGGGAAGGGTATGTATTAGAACTCATTGCGTTTGGATAAACAACTAGGGGAAGGGAGGGTATACTATAAATTTGTGTTTGTTTAGAGTAGAGAATGAGAAGGGAAGGGTAACTACATGACCACTATACCTTCCCTTCACATAAAATCCAATCCCTTCCCTCCCAATCTTTCCATTTTGAGAGGGTTAAGAAAAGAGAAATTTTAATTCTGTTTAGATCTCCCCTCCCTCTCACTAATTAAAAGTTGTAAACAAACCTAGTTTTGGGATGGTTAGCTTTATAACCTTCATATTCCCTCCCCTCCCATTTTTTCCCTCCACTCATGTAAAACCTATACAAAATAATATATAATATGGGTAACTACATTCATGACAAAATGAGAGATGAGATGACCAAAGTCCTCACCTAGCTTGTGAAATTTCCTCCTTTGAAGGTAACTTCCTTTTCTTCTTCGGTCTGACTGTTGACGAAGGTATCACCTTCCCATTCTTCTTAGTAGCATTATTCTTCAATTTCTTACGTTTTTCCCAAAATTTGTACTTGTTAAATTTCTCATTTGTGATATTTTCTCCATTCTCACCATCATCAACTACCGTCTCTTCTCTCTTTTTCGGTGGAACAAAGGACTTAGTTCCTGCTGGTTTTGATTTGCTTTGCTTCTCCAACTGTGACAGATTTTTAAAATATATATATAACTTGCCAAATTAGATCCAAAACCATCAACAGATCAGCACCATATAAAGAGAGAAAAAAATGCAAATTATGATAAAGCACATCAATACCTTCCCTTCCTCTTTTGTGGCTCCCTTGATATTTTCCTTTTTGCTATCCTTTTTCTCGACTCCCATCTTTTTAACTTTTCCACTTGGGATGTTTGTTTGAGTATCCACAGTGTCATCAACAACTTCTGCTTGCTCCGTCTTTTCTGCTAGTTTAGAAGGTTCAGATACCACCGGCTTGGTATTGCTCATCTTCTTTAACTGTAGATTGCAAATCATGAAAGCATAACCAATCACCATTATTCACTTTCAGCTAAATATTGAATAAAGAAACGGAATTTAAAAATTATCCATTGCATAATTGCAAACACCTTAGCAACAAAAAATCCATCCATGTTATTTACATGGGGATAAAACCGCCTTGTTTGTTCCAAGGAGGGATGGAATCGGTGCTCTCTATAGCGTATGAACCTGGATGATCAAGGAAATAAGTAAGAAAATTATGGAAGACTTAAGAGAGTTAAGTTTGAGATTTAACATACCCTGGGCGACCAAAGTCTAGACCACATGGCACAAGCTTTACATCTCTCTTCTTAAGAGCATAGTCAATAACTGCCTCATTCTAGAATATAAACATATAAAGGGTCAAAGATTACACATGTACTGAAGTTCTATCACCTTAGAAGCCAACTCGAAAAACAAACCTCAGGGATCATCATGGAGCATGTTGAGTAAACTATGTATCCTCCAGATTTAGAATTAGCATCTACCAAGTCAATTGCTGCTAAAATAAGTTGCTGCAAGGGGCATCATTGCACGTTCAAACAATGATAAGATAGTAATCTACCTAAACTATAAGAGAGTAGAGACTAGGAACTTCATTTTCCCAAAATAAATTATACAAATAAATGGAAATAAATCAAGACCATGGTGATAGCCACAGATTTAATGCTCACAGGAGTCCAACAGAGAGCTAAGGTACTTTGGCTGCTGAAGTCAATCATTATTAAAGATAAAGAGGAATCCAATAGAAGATTCCACTGATGGTGAAGGCAACGCGACAAGCTTTAGTAAATTAATGAGAGCAAGTGTTTTTCAGACAACAGTTTTATCTGATCTCTGTTAAGAATAAAAAACAAGTACTCCGAGCACAATAATTAGAGAGCTCTACAGTGGTCAAACGTTACAAATTCCCAAAGTAACAGCAGATATCCCAAGAGGCATAATACACAATATCACTTCACAAAACCTTGTTACCTATGTTGTGCAATGTTAGCAATATTCAGTATATTAACTTGTCTACCTATACATGGCAATGCAATATGTCTGATTTACAAACAGGAAATGATAAGAATCACATCAATTCCACTTTGCATGACATAGTCATGATGGCACATTACATTATAGCTAACCACATGCCTATGTCCATATGTCAGTTTCACAAAAGTTTTATGTCCATACTATGCGTGAAACAAACAACATAAAGTAATACCAAATCAACAAACCTAAAGCAGAATTCCACACATAATAGGAGATTATAGCCGTTGTTGTAAATAGCAGCCAATAGCGGCGCTATTGCAACTCAAATAGCGGTAGCAAAGCCTACCGCTATGATTTCATTGATTGCGGTAAAGAATAGTGCTCGGGAGCACTTTTCATTCTCCAAAGCGCTCAAAAGTGCGAAATAATGGCAAATAGCACTCTATGCTTGAAGACTTCATTATTATGTCAAGTTTCAAAAAGTTAATACAATTATGCTGCTACTAATCAACGTTTTTCTAATGTTGAGAATTTTTCTATTAGAGACTTAAAAGTTGAAAGAATGGAACAAATAACGATTTTTTTATAAACGTGTATGCTTTTTCATTCTGTACAGTACTTTTGTAAATATTATGTGATTGTTACACATCTATTTCATACTTAGCTTCTCTATAAATCGTCAAATATGCATTTGTAGAATTTTTAAAATTTTCTTTAATTTTTCTTTTTTAAATATTTATACATATTTAAATTGGACCGCTATTTGACTTGCGCTTTTTGCCGCTATTTTGCGGCAATAGCCCAAAATAGCCTTAGCGGTGCCTCACCGCTACACGACGCTATCTGCTATCAATTACCTAGATTATAGCATGTTTTCAAGATATTATTAGTAAACAATTTCATGAAATTGAGTAAAACAAGAAAAAAATCTCATCATCACCAGGGTTCAATAACTATACAGTTTAAACGCGATAATGTTATATCAGCTCATTAAAGAGAAATTACCTTTTGAACAAAAGCACAGTTCTGTAAATCCTCAAGGGTCTTGGAGGTTTTAACATTTTGATCTTTCCATATAGTCTTGAAAAGGGTAAAAAGAATCAGAACAACTCATTAGGCTAATATAATGGATAATATGTAGAAACAGATTAAAAAAACACCAAACTGAGAAAATTTGAATTGAGATATTCAACATACCCCAGTACCACTGCAGGGAGCATCCAGCAATACTCTATCAACAGAATTTAATCCCAAGACTTTAGGTAGCTAAAAGCATAAGACACAACAGTTAATAATAATGCCCGGACTCTTAATTAGTCACACCTATATCACTTACATCCAGCCTGAACTTCCAGCAATTAGTACAACTGAGAACATTTTTAGACACCATAAACCTTAGACAATGGCTTTTTACTGTCCACTTTTACAATTAACTGCACTAGAATAATAAGAAATGGATGCAGAAGCATGCAGGTAAATACAAGTCAAACAGAATACAATTAGCTAATAGATGAAACCTGTGTTCATAAAAGCTCGATTCATTTATAGAAATCAGCAACTAAAAGGTAATCCCAGGACCTAAGCAAGTATATACTTGTGGCAAGCAACAATCACAATTTTTGCCAACAATCACAAGCAAACCACGTGTCTGGATGTCAAAAGAATAAGATCCATAAAAAAAGAAATTGTTTAAACACGAAATTGTGTCATTTCCTTCAAAAATAAAAAAGGACAATGGTCATCAAGAGGAGGGAACATTTCACTTGCCATCAGTCAAAAGATTGATCTTCATTGCTGGTACTGACTACCCCTATAATTATCTAAGCCTTTCTCTTTTTTTTTTTTTTTTGGATTGATGGAATATAATTATCTAAGCTTTTGGTAATCGAATAGCAAAAGATCGAAGGAGAAAACATGGCATCCACTATTTATAAAGGGGAAAAAAGCTCAGAGATTCATGCTCTCAGCATAGCTGCTCAGGGTACACGTTGATCCAATAACTATCAAATAGGTTTTCATTCAAAAGAAAAAAAAACCATCAAATAGTTCTGTATTTATCTAACTACTTGATAACATCAGATTCAGAAGATCATTTAACAGAATTTTTTTTTCTTTTCCTCTTTTTTTGTATTCATATATTAAATGAATCAAATGAGTATTCACATATTTAATTTTTTAATTAAAAATACTTGTCTACTCTTAATTCATTGTATTTTATGCTGCGCACACATACGACGTTACATTTCAATTGCTCTTGCATCTGTTATCAAGATTCTAAACATATTTAGATTTAGAGACTCGGTTTCTCTCACTCTCAGCGAATAGTTCTTTAACTGAAAATTTAAATTAGATATTGAAATTAAGGATTTAATTCAAATACTATACAAGATAATTAAAATTTCCAAAGTTAAATTTAAAAAATATTAAGAATCAAATTCTTCAAACAAAGGGAAATATCTCTTTAATCGAGTAATTAATGTTGATAAACTAAAAATCTTACAAATATATTTTAATGGGGGAATGCATACAAACTCCCAGAAGAAAATTTGAATTCATTTTGAAGATCATAAAAAAATACAGTATGAACACCCCAAACTTTGACCAAGTTTCAGCCATAATAGTTGCATATTAGTAGTAGTCATACATTAGATAAACAATAGTTAAAAGAGAAGAACAATATCAATCAATTTAGTGCTCAGTCAAAGAGGTGTGTCCAATGGTGTAGTATAGTTTAGAATTTTAGTAATCCAATAGCAAACACTAAAACCAGGAAATATCAGTAACCAAGTTAGCAACTCACCTCCTTCCCATCATAGTTGCATATTACAGTATTTGTCACGCCCATCCGATGAATATTTGCAGTTAGTGACTTGAGTCTTGGTTCCTTGAATTCATTTGCATAAATTATACCTACACGATTAGACAATTTGAAAAATATTTTTAACATTGACGAAATAAGACAAATAAAAAAAGTTTTTAGTGTAAGAAAAGATTATCAACAAAAAAATTCACTATTTATATACAGAGTGATTGTGGGAATTATTGAAACTTGTCTTTTGATAAATAGAAGAACTAAGTAAAAGACAAACAAGTAAAAAAAGACTGGCAACCTGTATGTATAATTACACAAAAAATATCTGAATTGGGAAAGGAAAATATGAAGGTTGTGAAGCTACGTTACGTTCAACGAGGATGCACCAGTATCAGATCACATTGGATACTTGAGGGGTATGTGTTTGATATTCCTTTTGATGCATCCTATATCACTTACTCTTAATTAGTGAACATGTTGAATAATAATGCCAGGACTCTTAATTAGTCACACCTATACAGTGTATTAGATTTTTTTTAGTTGCAATTTTTTGCTTTGAGCTGAAATAATTCTTGAAAAGTTTGGGATGCATATCTGTTTCTGAATATGACAATTTACGTTATACATGTGCGCACTCTATTGTTAAATATTGATTACACTAATGATTAGTGAAGCACAAATCTCAGAGTTATGTGGTGTTTCAATATAAGTCAATAGTTACGTAAAGTCATAAACAATTACATCACTTAGTAATATTCCATACTGAGATAGTGGACAAAACATAAATGCATTTGTATCTATAAAAAGATACCTATAACCTTGTATAAAACATATTCATATATTTACGCTTCAAAGAATGTTGTATAAACAAAAAACAGACTATTCAAGATGTTCACTAAAACATATTCATATATTTACGCGTCAAAGAATGTTGTATAAACAAAAACAGACTATTCAAGATGTTCACTAATATCGTCAGTAACCCTTTAGAAGCCCTTTTACTCCTATACCTAAATCACCTTACCTCTATTAATAAGAAGAAGGTAAATAACTTCTAAAATAATCTGATTATAGATAATCAACAAAAGCAGGACATCTTTGTCATAACGGAATTATAACTTGGAGACAAGCAAGCAATCAAGTTTGCCAAAATGAATATACCAGTATTTTTCATAAGAGCAGCAATATATGTCGTTTTGCCACCTGGAGCAGACCTATAGAAACATAAATAATATTAGAGTGGCATGCAAGTAATATATCAATTAATTTCAATAATATGATAAAGTATTTTGAAAAAGAAATGGTCCAAATGTGGGTGTTAGTGCCAACGATTGGCAAGAAGGTTGTTTATACTTGCACCTATAATCTAGAGTAGGGGTCCAATTGGCTTGGGCGTAGCACTAGGGATCGGGTTGTCTTGTATATGTCAAACACCTACGCAACTCAAATTTGTCGTCAAGGATCTTGAACCGTGTTTAACATGCTTAAAAACCAGGCTACTCGTATCCGATCTCGATACCAGCAGATTGATCAAAACTTCAAAAAATGGATCAGTGATAAGAATCAAATCTATAACCACCTTCAAAGGTGAGCAAACGCATTTTGATACCCTTACCACTAAGACAATAGTCTTCTGTGATCGAGCAATAGCTTATATTCTATTTATTTATAACCTATTATTTGATTATAATAGTGAAACTTAACTTTCACATCTAATGCGGGGATAAGCACCTATTATATCCACCCAATTTTACACAGCCAAAATGATAGGATTTAGATACTTGACCTCTAAAATAATGTCTTATTTAACTCTTTAACTATTCTTACTTCCAATATGGAAGTAGTAAATGGTAATAGATGCTTTGAATCAGCTGGATCAATTAAAAAAAGCACATTAAGCATGTGACTGAAAATTCTTACGCCATATCGACAATCCGCTCCTTCTCCTGTGGAGCAAGCGCCATAACAGGTATGAAAGAGCTTGCACCTTGCAGCTGCAGATTGATATAAAATAAAAATAAAAATAAACAAATAGCAAGAATTCAAACTGGAAAGCCTCCAACTGACTAAAAAAAGTAAAAACAAAATATGTATAAAAGTTTAATACCATGTAATGCCCAGCCATATACTCAGGGGTTGCACCAATAGGAACTTGGGACTCATACACCACTAACCCAACCTGTCATTTATATTTCAAACAGGTGCTGTTATATTCTCCAACAGTTGAAACCAATTACCAACATCAGACTGAAGAAAGCAACAAAAATTTTACCTTTGACCACTTGCCTATAGGATCAAGGTTAACTCCTCTATTTATCAGGACGCCAGCAAGATCCCTTCTCCGAGTCTATAACCAACAACAGAATTAGTCAAGAAGACAAATAGACGTTCACTAGCCTTGATTACTAGAAGAGATTATATATAATCTAGAAAAGATTCAGCAATATTTAGAATATATTGCAATTATTAAGCAGAAAATAATGCATGGGCACATTGATGTGAATGCCAGATTAAAACATGAAATAAGCAAAACATATCAAATAGGCATCAGCGTAACCTATTCTCAACAATACATGAATGAGATAACTATTGGTACCTTTAAAGTATTTGTTCGCAAGCATTCAGGTCGACTCTTCTCCATAGCTTCCAGGAGTTCGACAAGCTCTGCAGCTGGAAACATCTGAGAAAGATGCAGGTGATGACAAAGTTGGAAAAAGTTGATATCAGAAAGAAACTAAAACAAACCTAATTACTATATTGAACAATACCTCAACAAGAGCCCCAATGAGAAAATCATTGTAGCCATAATAAGAACCCAGGTCCACCTTTAGCTGCTCCACATAATCCTTCCGTGAAGCACCATCTTGTCTCAATTTTTTGAAATTTGAGAGCACATTAACAACTGAATAGAAGGGAATCCATAATATCCATCAGCAACAAATTCTATATAAGAACGTATGAGAATTTAGAAAGAACAAAAATAAACCAACTTTTAATGTTTTAGGGGGTGGGGATTTAAAGATGTCAAGAATAGCTTAAAGTATTGAGGACCCTCCTACATACTCTCTTTTATTCTGCGCTGGAGTTTTGAGAGGTTCGGAGGTTGATGCGCCTCTTCTTCGAGTTCCTGTCATGTCACAATAGTCAAATCAGTGACAAAAAACATCCAACAACTTTTCTCAGGTCATTCTTTATGCCTATGTCACGAGGCCTATTTGGAAGTTCATAAGCACGATACATCAATCAGGACATGTTTTCACACTACCATTATTATAGTCTTTTTAAAGATTGACCTTGTTACCATGTGATACCAGTTAATAGTTGCCTTCTTCATCAGCAAATATCAATTTTAATGTATATAGATTTAATTCTGAAACTCTTCAAATTTTTTCTCCAATTTCTAGAAGATACACTGATATTCAGAAAAAAGGATACAGTTTAGTGACAGAACGAAAAAACAATAGAAGAGAATTCTATGTCGAATTGTTAAGTACACAAGAATCTTTTAATTTCCTAAATTTCAGGTTGTTGTCCCATTAAGTTCCCCATGAAGATGAAAACAATTTGAGCTTCTAACTGTACAAATAAGTATAACCAAACAAATACTTGGTAAAACTCATAAACTTCGCCAGAAATTCAGTATCCAACATTATTTAAGTGCAATCAACAAAAATAGACAGAAAAAAGATATAGTCATGGAATATAATCACCCTCTTCAGTACATAATTTCAATGAACCGTGTTCATTATATATGTTGTACTTCAATTATTTGTCTGTTTGCACAAGACTACAGAAGCTTCGTAACATATTGATGAAAAAAAATGGCTGATCTTTGAGCATGATTGACTAATCTAACAACTTCAAAACTAAAAATTTAACCCTTAAAACAGATTGCAACAAAAAATAACAGAACTTGAAACACAAACAAACACTGAGCACTAAGAATACAAGAAACATGAAAGAAATTAACAAAAGATTACCTCTTCTGTAGGCAATCTGAACTCATCAAACTCTTCCTTTATATTCAACCTCAATTCCTCCTCCGCTTCCTCTTCCGCTTTCGCCTTATCCTCATCAATCGCTCGAGACTTGGCCTCTAAATCGCTCTCATCCGATTCCGACCCAGAGTACCCCATCTCCTCTAATCCAACAAAGAAGACAATTTAGCCCTGATTCAAACCCTAGAAACTAATTCAACAAAAAAAATCACAAAATGGGAGCGGATTGAGACCATCGACGTTGTCTTTAAGAAAATCGTCGGTGAAAGCATCGCCGTCATCGGAAGAGGCATCGGACCCGGACCCATCGTCATCGGAAAAGGCGTCGGATCCTTCGTCATCGGAATCTGATGGCTGGCTTTGTTCCTCTTCGCCTTCGATATCTGATTCCTGCTCCTCTACTTCTTCTTCGATATCGAGGGGCTCTGGAGAGGGATCCTTCTTGTTCTTCTTCCTCAAATTAGGGTTTTGAGACTTGGATCCCTTCTGATTTTTCTTCGCAGCCATTTGGAGAAGCGAGAGAGCGAAGAAAGAGGGCGCGTTACTAAGAGGAGAGAGATAAACCCTAGGGTTTATGGCCTTTTTGACGGTTCTTCGCTTCTTGACTCCAATATGGTAACGGGTTACATCGGGTCGGATCCTTAATAGGTGCACATCCGGTCCATTATAAAAACACGGATAATGACGCGAGAATTTTAGGGCCCCATTGAGGATCCGAAACCAGGTAACTTATTACATTTACATTTAACATTCACACAAAAAAAGGAAAAAAAAACTCTACGTCTTCCCTTCCTCGTGAGTTTTAATTTTTTTTTTTATGCCCAGCGATATTAGTTACGTTAATATTTAAAAAATAATAATAGTTAATTTAAACATGATGTGTGATCTTATGTAAATGATCATCAATTTTTCTAACGGATGTCCATGTATGCTTATTAAGAGATGAGAGAGAAAGAAATAATATCTAGTGAGTCCTTCTTGATTTGTACTAATTTTTCTCCTTACCTCTCCTCTCTCTATCTCTTTCAACCTATAATGAATGCCCATGGGCACAAGTTAGAAAAACTCAATAATCATTAGAAACAAAGAGCTTATTTAGAGGCCATCTACTTGTCCGGAGATAGAGTTATTTAGGAGCCATTTGCAATCAAGCTCCTATTTTCATTGTTTGGTAGGCAACAATTTAGTTGTGAAAGGAAGTTGGATTTACAATTTACAAAAAAATTGCAGTATTTCTTGTAACTGATTTGGTCGCAATAAATTTGTCTAAGTCATTGCATTAGTCAAATTGCAGTATTTACAATTTGTCTATAGTATTGGTTCTCTCATAAATATTCTTACAATTATTGTTTATTTGCGTTTTCATTGTTTTTTCTCTTATTTATTCAGCCAATGGGTCTTATTTTAAATGAAAGGAATTGCTAAAATAATTAATATTCTGTAGGGGACCCTCGGAAAAAAAAGAGATAATATGGGGGATTCCCTGTGGTTTGCCAATTAGAGCGTCTATTTTTTGTGCTCATAGGTGTCACTTCTCATTTTTCTTAGATTTTGCAGCGAATTTTAATTTACATATACCTGATTGATGGATTTGTTAACTTTGCTCGTTGAATCAACAATAATTAGATTTGTCTTAGATTTCTCAAGATGTAGGAAGTGATGATTATTTAAATCATACACTGATGGAAATAAATCTACCAATGTTCATTAGTCTTTCTTCTTGGTGTTGCTTGTTGGGTTTCATTTAAATTTGACTTAGGATTTTTCTTTATGTTATTTTTCGCATAGATTACTGATTTAAAGTTCTACAGTATTGGTTCTCTTTACATATTCTACAATTATATTCCATTCTATAATACCTAAATCGTGCCCTTACACATTATCATTTGTCTTCTCTCGTTTTTCAACGTTTTTAACCTGAAATTATCTATACAGGCGATGCACAAAATTTATTCTGTTCAATTTACAGTAGAAGGCTATGACGAACATACATACATATTACTTGGAATATGCACACACACAAATAAATAATATTCCTTAAAGTACAAAGAAATTGCTATAAGCTAATATTTGTGGAAGCGAGCAAACAATACATAGATAACAGTACCACAAAAGGAATTTCCCAGAATTTTCCGTCACAAACAACACCAAACTTGCAAATGCTTAAAGAAACAGGAAGCAATCGAGCATTTTATGTACAAGGGCAATCCTCACGATGGAGCGCATAAAGCTTTCAATACATTGCGCAGACAACAAATCTCCTATAAAACCACTAGTCTCCTCTTTTGAAATTTCTGCTATTGCTCTCAAGTGCTCCTCCATTGCAACTCTATTTGAATTCGACCATTCCTAGAATCGATTAAATGGTACTTTTCATTGGTTCGCTTGTTGTTGACGACATCTACAAGGTTGATTTCAACAAAACCCAAGGTTTCCTGAAATTAAAACATAATAATAAATATCACAAGGCACCAGGTAAAAAAACTGTGTCACCAATATAAACGTCGATGAACTTTTGTGGGTTAAGGTAATGCTAACAACATATTAGCCTTTATGTACACTGCACAACAAGACACAAGTGTTGATTACCATAATACTTATGATACTCAAAACTTCTTATACAGGTAATTACCTTGGAGTGAATGCCAAGACTCGATGGCCTACTAAGGACTTCTACAAGAATTTTATCATTAAGCGGTGGTTCTTCGCACGTAAACTGAAACTCTTCATTCCATCTTGGATCTCTGTTTTTCTTAATGTACTGCATCCATAAAAGCCCCTCATCGCAAGTAAACAAAATATAAAACTGATATAAAAATTAAAGGAAAAAAACTTTAACAAAACATTCTCAAGGTACCTTCGTTTTCCTCTCCTCTCCTCGGAAAAGAATTCTCACATATGGATTTGTGTGGTGTTTCCCCTCAAGATCTTGAGCTTCATGAACAACAACTACGAGAACACCACCACCTTCTGGAGTGCCCTCAGGAGCCTTTTCTACCCCAGTTCCATCATCACCCATCTCGGTTGTCATATCCTCCTTAAAGGGCTTATATGTCAATTCCACAACAACCTCTCCACGTGATTTTTCATTTTGAGGATCATTGGGATCCATATTTTTTAGCAAGTTCAGTGTCATAGATTTCGGCTCATCAGGTACAAGTTCCTTCACTGGCACAACATTCATTCCCATTAAATCATGTTTACCAACCTGCAAGAAAAATTAAACAAGGTTATAATATGAAAATTATTTTAAAAAGGGTTTTTTGGTTATATACCCCTTAAATCATGTGCATTTTCAAAACTACCCCCCAAATCTCAGTGTTTCAAAACTACACCCAAATCATCAACTTTGGAAAAAATATCCCCAAATCAAAAAATCATCAACTTTGTCGGATATGGTGAGTAAACATTTGGCTATGTGTGATATTAAGTATTGAGGTATTTGAGAGAAATTGATTTATTATTCATTCTACTGAGGTGTTTAAATACAAGAGAAAGTAGAGAGGTTCTATTAACCTAAGCGACATGGGACTGAAAATAGCAAGATAAGATAAACTAACTACATTATTTAATATCCCCTCTCAAATTGTATTTGGGTTCTAAGGCAGTTTGTTAAGGAGTGCGCATGATGATTTGCTTGCAAGTAGAAGATGATGCAGTGCTATCCGGTGAGGGCTTGGACAGAGATAATGAGGGCGTAGCTGTCCAATGAGAGCTTAGATTGGCAGGGAATGCCGGCCAGGGAAAGCTTGGCCGGAGGGAGCTTGGCTAGGGTGGTTAGCCAAGGTGCTTGACGAGAGAAAGCGTGGCCGAGAGTGCTGGTCAGGGAAGGCATGGCTTGGGGTGCTTGCCAGAGGAGAGCTTGGTCGGGGTGCTCGCCGAAGGAAAGCGTGGCCAGGGGTCTGGCCAAGGGAAGAGGGTGAAAAATGTCCCGCAGGCATTCTGTCGAACACCTTGTATGCATTTGTTGAACGCATCTCGTTGATGGAGTAGGTGATCAGATGAGGCATTTGAACAAACATGTTGTGGGCGTGCAGTGATGCAAGGATGTTGCAGTGGTTGCAATGGGGCAGTGGTGGTTCTGCAATGGGTGATGAAAAGTTGGACATGGTGGTTGAGGGCTGAGCAAGAGTTGGGGGTGGGTACCATGGGGTCTTGGTGGTTGGTTGGGCGTCAACGAAAGTTGTGGGGAAGAGGGATGACTGCCAGTGGATCTCATGAGCGGTGGCCAGAGGCGGAGCATGGCGCGAGGTTGGGGCTAAAGGTCACTCAACGGGGCTGTGACAAGGCTGCAACGGTGGGTTCTCGAGCTAGGTTAGGGTGCGCAATGAGGCAGCGAGAGAGCGGTGCAGCTGCAGTGGACGTAGCAGGGAGGAGATGATGGGGGCGGCCATGAAACTAGGCATTTGGGGATGATCTCTTGCAAGAGTTTGGGGGAGAGCCAATCTCCTGTAGGCCCCACCTCCACTCGAATTTCTCATGAGTGGAGATGAGGCCCGCAGCGGTTTGCAACAGCTCTAAAGTCGGGATTTGGGGGCGTGAAGGTATGAAGGGTGAGGTTTGATTTGGTATGTTGGCAAGTTGATCTTGTAAGGCGGTGGGTTTTGTCCAGGGAGAGAAGTGGTCGATGGTCAATTGGTGGAAGAGGAATGGAGTTTGGGGGTTTGGGACATGGTGCAACGGAGATGGGGTTGCTTTTGAGAAGCTGAGGTTTGCGGTGGAGGCGCTGCTAAGATTTTACAAGACGAGGGGTTGCAGCGGCAAAGCATTGCGAGGAGGAGTTGCTATTGGAGGGAGGGTTGGCAGTGGTGTTGCCGGAGGTCGAAGCCGTCAAGGGGAAATGCGTAGCGCAGCGAAACCCCCTCAGCGGCCTCGAGATTGAGGAAGAAGGAAGAGCTCTCTCCAGGATGAATAAGAGAGCTTTGAAACCATGTTAAGTATAGAGATATTTGTGAGAAATTGATTCATTATTCATTCTGCTAAGGTATTTAAATACAAGAGAAAGTAGAGATGTTCTAATAACCGAAGCAGTGTAGGACTAAAATAAAGCAAGATAAGATAAACTACATTACTTAATAGATATTTTTACATTGCAGTTACAAATTAGCCTATCTAAGTTGATGATTTGATACCACCAATGGGTGGCCCAAGTAGTTCGAATGTATCAATATGAACTCGGAGTGCCTGAGTTTGATTCCTGGGCCCACATTTATCTGGTGTTGTGTGGGATTAAAGGTGGGCCTCAACACCCGGGGTTTACTTGGTCAGGTGGAGGTTGTCACTCCGGTTGTAGCCCCCAACCCCCCAACCAAGGTTCCCTTGTCACACTAGAAAGTAGTTTATTTGAGAGTGCTTTTTTTCCTCCAAAGTTGATTTGGGGGATAGTTTTGCATATATTCAGATTGAGGGATTGTTTTGCAAATACGCGTGCTTTAAGAGGTATATATACAAACTAAATAAAATGAAATTATGGACAAGAGGCATGCCTTTTCCCAGTCATAAATGCTTATCTGAAGGGCTTGAGAATCTGGATCTTTGATGACAAACTTGAATTCCTCATTCCATTCAGGATTGAGATTACTGTGCTTCACTTTAGTTTTCTTTGATGGGAGCTTGTCTTCTGTAAGCTTGAGTTTCACATAAGGGTCAGATTTACCCATAAGGTCTTTCTTTTTAAGTTTATTTGCCCTGACGACTTTAACGTGCAAAAGTCCAACAGGTTTCTTCATGGCACTGCAGAGGTGTTAACTAATCAGTAACCAACTTAAGATAAGAATGCTTTAAAAATTGCTAAAATTATGCAGTCAGTATTACTTTGAAAGATCCATAATTGGCACTTCTAGTGCTTTAGGCCATAGATACATGCTTGCTACTTGTTTCTTGATAGTCTCCTGCAAGTAACTATATGTGTAAGAGAATGCACAGGCAAAAAGGAGAAAGAATAAACAATATATGAATTGTAGGACACAATGACATTTGTCGTGTCTCCATCTCGTTGTCATGCCATTTGCAAGCTAAAGCTCAAATGTTATCCTCGTGAACATATTAAAAGAACTAGTTGAGGAATCAATTTCCTCCCATGAGAAGATAATTCATTGTGAGTTAAAAATACTATAGATTTTCTGTTTCTTTAATGAATAGTTTCAAGATCTCAAACTAAGGCACTTTTCTCATGTATGGTATATTGTAGCTTTTTTTTTTCCAAAGATCTCAAACTAAGTCATATTCAATTGCTAGTATTGTGTAGTAGTTATTGTCAAGTTTATTTATTGGTCATTCTAGGGCTCTAGATTTTCTGTTTCTTTAATGAATAGTTTCAAGATCTCAAACTAAGGCCCTTTTCTCATGTATGGTATATTGTAGCTTTTTTTCCCCAAAGATCTCAAACTAAGTCATCTTCAATTGCTAGGATTGTGTAGTAGTTATTGTCAAGTTTATTTATTGGTCATTCTATGGCTCATTCTGCCTTGTCTGTAGATTTCTGTAGCTTGAGTGTTTGAAACGGTAGATCAACAGAGAAAATTTTGAATCAAATGGGAGATGGAGCCACTATAGGATATTTTTCTGAAATGTGGTTATGCTTTGTTCTCTTTCCATTTACATTTGCGTATGGATGCATCAACCAGTTATTCGTCACAATCATCTGATTTAATAAACAATGGCAGCGGAATACCTGCACGAATCTATAAAGACCAGGAACTGCCATAACATCAGCTCCCAGAAGTTTTAGTCCAAAGTCAACGTGTGGCTGCAAAAAAGAAAAAAAAAAGAAAAACACATACAATGGAAGAAGTTAGAAAATACTGATCATGATATATAAAGAAGATAGTCACAATTAAAAAGCTACCAAACAAATCAAACTTGCTTATGTACCTTTTCCATTAACGAGACGAGGATTTTCGCAAAACAAGGAAAACTAGGAACCAAAGGCTTCAATGTAATTCGCGGTAAAGCAAAGACTTGCAAATCTACCACCTGAATCTCAAAGGGACTCGAATTAGTTTACTAATATAACTTCTTGAACAACTTTTCAGAAGCAGCATTAGTCTCAAATATACAAGCTATGTTATTCTTAAACCAAAATAGTACTATCTAGTAACCTGTAAAGTTGCCTTCAATCCAAATGCTTTAACCACCACAATAATATTCGGATTTCCAGCCCACTTCAGTGATGGTTCCATAATCAACTCTTTCTCGTCTGTTTCATAAGCTTTCATTCCTAGCATAACATCTAAATTTTAATTCTGATGGAGAAGCTTCTAATAAAAATATCAATCAATCGAGTACACTAGTCTAGCAAGAATACGCACAAGATGCACACAATACAAGGCAGACTTTTTAAAAATAAATAGTATCTTCATGCAAATGCAATTCCAATTCAAGGAAACACAATGTTGGCTCAAAAATCTAACAGAATTAGCTAAACAGATATATAGAGAGTTGATGGCACGTTGCAGGAGGAAGAGAAAGTATCTTAAGTAAATATTACAGAAAGTTCACTTGTGCAGCTCTTCTTGGGCATGTGCATTCTTTGCTCAAAATTTTTTTATGAACATACAAGGTACAATATTTTTGAAATAGAAACATATGTAAATTGCTAACAAGTACCTGTGCTTCTATAATAGTGTTGGACTAGGTCTAGAAACCATGCTGGTCACTGATCCAGCTGGATCAAATCTCACTGAACCACCCATTCATTGGGCAATTCAAGGACTGATTCAGACTGGGTCCAAACCTGATTTGGACTAAGGCATAGCCCGAACTGAATCTGGTTTCGTCAAGAATCGAAGCAGCTCTAGTCCAGTAACACTAGGCTAGGATTTTAGTAAGGAGGCCTCTCTTGAGCTACTCATCTTATCACTTCTAACATGTCAGGGAGAACAGGTAGTTTAAAGCTCTCACATATTTAGTTGCTCTTACTTGACGCCTCTAAAGCAATTGATTATGTAGCATTTAGCAAGGTAAAGACTTGTATGACTTCTTCTATCATCAACTCCAAGGAGTAATTCTCTCAATCCCAAAAAGCGATCGCAATTTAATTAACTAGATTGATCACTTTCTATGTTCTTAAATAAACAGATTTTTTTCTGAGATGTAATTTTACCAGTTAAATTAATAATTACAATATAAAATTAGAATAGCTGTAGATTTTTTCTTTACTTCTGGTGTTACCTTTATAGCTTTCTATGCTGGTCTCAAATTTAAATTACTAGATTGATCACTTTCTATGTTCTTAAATAAACAGATGTTTTTCTATTTTTGTACTTCATCTAATATGCTTTATGCTTAGTGTGACCTACAGAAATAAGCTTTTCACTCCATTATCATTGAGCTCCATTGACTGCGGTAGAAACATCTGTGTTGGCATTGGGATCAACAATCGGTCTTGAGGACACACAATTACAGTCTCGAAGCGCTTTGTTGCACAATAATGATTGTCAGACTGTGGTGATGGTACCCACTTACTCAATAGTGGGAACATGATGATAGCAGTCTCAAGGAGCTCTATCATGCAAATACGTAATGTCACCGGATAACAATGAGGCATGCATACTACATCCAGATGAATACCCTACTCAAGATTATTTTTATTTGGTTTTCCATATTAAGTGGTTTCTAGTAGGGGTGGCAAAAAATGACCCGACCTATCAAATCGACCCAACCCGACCCATTATTAACGGGTACATGGAGTTAAATGGGCTTGGGTCATAAATAGGTCAACCCTTAAATGGGTAGTTAGTGGTCGACCCGTTTATGACCCATCTAACCCATATATGACCTGTAAGATCCCTTAGCTGGGCAAGTGTCTATTCTCTTTTCAGCCCTAATCTTCGAGAGTTCTTCATCCACCGCTACGGGAGCTCGAAGCGTAGAACAACGATAGCAAATGGCAGCAAAGAGCGGCCACGGGGAGTGCCGAGAGAGCAGCGAGTGACCGGCGGGGCGAGCGATGAGCAAGCGGCGGTGAGCGAGCGGCGACGGTGGGTGAAGGATTGAGATGGGGTTTTGAGGGCTTGGAGATGTTGGGGTTTTAGATTGAGAGGGGGGCGATTGTTTGTAGAGATGCTTCATGTTGGATTGATTGAATAGATAAAAAGAGATAATTAATGAAGATGATAATCCGTGTTGTAAATAGCGGGCAATTGCGGCCGCAATTGGGTTAGCGGCCCTTGCCCGCAGCGATTTTGACCATAGCGGTAAGAAAAAGCGCCAAAGACCTCTATTCGTTTGATCGAAATAGCGGAGAAAAGTGCGGAGTAGCACTCAAAAGCGGTTAATAGCGCTTTTGAACGCTTTTCTTTGGTTGATTTTTATCAAAAACCCAACCCGAATTAAACCCGAACCCGACCCAACTTATAAAACCCACTCTCTTTCTCTTCCGTATTCGACTGCCTCCGCCTCTTTCTCAAAAAACCCTAACCGGACCTCAGACTCTCTCTTTCTCTTCCGTGTTCGACAAGCTCCAGTTCCGCTGTCTCCCTCCACCACTCCTCCACCTCCTCTCTAAATCCTCCAACTCCTTAACGAGCTCCATCTCCTCTCCTCGACGCTGTAGCAAACAACAGTCTCTCAACGAGCTCCATCTCTATCTCCTCTCCTCTCCAGATCCTCCAACTTCCTCTGCTCCATCTCCTTGACGAAGCCCTGCCCTCGACGAAGCCCTGTCGTTGCATTGATTTTTCTTAATTTTAAATATTTAAATATATTTAAATTGGACCGCTATTTGACTATGTGCTATTTGCTAGTATTTTGCTGTTATAGGCGCAAATAGCCTTAGCGGTGTCTCACCGCTACGCAATGTTATTCGCTATCGATAACCTTGATGATAATGGTGAATTTTTGGATGAGGTTGGGGATCTGAGAAAAAAGAGGGCATGAAAATTTTTTTGGCAAGGTTTTTTGATGAAAAATTTAGGGGCAGTGAGCTCTAGCTCTATACCTGCCCTTTTTTACTTTATTTTTCTTGTTAAATTACACATAATCCCTTCAACTATAGTCTGTAACTTGACTATATGAATATATGCTTAGATGATATCTAATGTTGAAAAATTATTGCTGCAGTCTATCGGGATTTCTCTTCCATGTTACAAGCGAACACCGGTAGTATAATCATATACGGGTCATAATCAGCTTACTCAGGTCAAGTCGGTTAACCTGTTTAATAAATGGGTTGGTTAGTGTGACCTGTTTATTAAACAGATCAGGTTCAGGTCAAGCTTATATAGGTTGGGTCAAAATTGACCTGACCCCTCCCGACCCGACCAATCCAATTGCCACCCCTAGTGTCTAGGTATAAGTAAACTTTTAAGTAAGACAAACCTACATGGGACGACATGAGTAAAATTATTTGAACATGAGTTATATCGGATGCATGAAAAGTGACTCAAGCAGACTCCTAAATGAACCACAAATGTCTATGTCATGACAAAATTCAAAGTAAAGAAATTTCTGATCCTACAATTGGTCATTTCTATATGTTGATTTATTTATAAACTAAGTGCTCGCTATAGGTCGTTGAGCGGCATGTAGAACGTTCTCATCAGGAAGTTCAAACATAATACAACAACTAAAGAGACATGGGACACACTACAGGCAAGTTATAGAGTGCCTCTAATTGATTATTGATGCTCTTTGAACCTAAAGTTCGATGATTACAACTACACACGACATGGTATAAAGAAACATATGCCACTAAATTATGATCAGGGACTTGAATGTGTCTCCTCAGTCAAAGGTAGAAAAACTACATGTTCCTATTGCTCTTTGTTTCCTTTCTGAGGATCCTAATAGAAGCAAATTAAGCATTAAATTGCACACAATGATAAGTGATCCTAAGAAGCAGTTAAAACTCCAGAAGGAATGTTTGCTGCTGAGGAGACATTGTAGCACTCTGAGTCGAGAGTGCACCAAAATCCATATAGGCAGAAGAACGGAATGCACTCACTTAATTTGAACTAGGTGTTTCCATAAGCATGTATTGATTTTTCTCATTTGTCTGTTTTAGTAGGGTGTCAGAACACAGCATAGGAAGATGATGAATTTGGGGAGTATCATTGCATCCCAGTAGGATGCAAGCAGTATTCATGGGAACGAGTCGTGCAACAAAAATAATGGTCAGCGTCTGTAAACTTACTGGAGATTAGAGATAAAATTTTCTTGCTTCGTGATATATTATCTCATAAGTTCAGTAACATATCCTTTCTGTTTCCAAGCACTGCATCTAGGCCTAGGCATTCAATTGATTAAAAATAATGCTTATTTAAAAGTTGATTTTGAATGACAGTGGTTGTGTTTTTTTGAATGTGAAGTATTTCACTGATTATGCAAGTGTGTGTGTGAATTTATGTGCTTCGCGTGCGTGAGGGAGGGAGGGAGGGAGAGGGAGAGGAGAGAGAGAGATGGGGGGGGGGAGAGAAGACCTTGGAAAGTCGGTGGTAGCGAACCCAGGGTTAATGTGTGAAATTCAATGGATTCAATTTTATACTTGGCACAATTCTCAGCGATAATTGGCTTTGTAACTTCCCTAGCTGTCTTGCAGATTGCCTGGAAAAGGAGGAAGATATAAAATAAAGGAATAGAAGGAACCACCTGTTAAAATTGTGCAGAACCTTTCAATAACCTACATACCTTGTCCAAATAAGGCCACATATATTCAATAAACTTGTTTAGCCAATCAATCTTCAAGGAGAAAGAAACAAAATAGTGTCATCAGTTTTACAGGTAATAATAAATAATCAAGTAACGATATACCATAGATATTTAAACTATTCTGGCAGAAAATTGTTTTACCCTATCAAAGTCTGGATTTTTCACCCATAAGGGAATCTCAGGAAGCATCTGCTCCAGAGTTTTTGAATCATGTTCAACAAGTGGTCGAACTGTAGGATGCTGCTAACAAAACAATGGAATAACAATAACAAATCATTATAATCAACAATAAGAAAAGAAAACACCACAATTAATGGTTTTTTTTATATGAGCTAATATGTCTATGAAGAACATTGATGTTTTCATAGTTAATTACAGTGGAAAAAACTCGTCCAGCCAATCAATCTTCAAGGAGAACAAACAAAAAAGTGACATCAGTGTTAGCCAATTAATCTAATATCTGTCAACCACAAACGTTAAGCTATCTTCCAACTGCAAGAATCAACAATGTAAGCCCTTTCCACTGATTCATGTTAAAGGTCTACAATTACATAGAGTAGTTAAGGATAATTTGTGATCTCATTGTAAATTCAAACTTCACTTAGATTGTGTGCCTGAATGCTTCTTCTATTACAGGAGTGTACGACCAGTATTACATCTACACCCTAAGGATTGTAATTCTCGCAGCACAGTTTAGTGCCATTCTTCTGTTATAGAAGTCACTAACTATCTAACATGCAAATACTAATAGGCATGCAATATTCATTTCAGCATATGACCATGTAACGGATTTATAATAAAGCTAGGAGCCTACGACACAGCAACATATTTCCCTCACCAGATTCTTCAACCAGTCAAAATGGAGAGAAAAACCTAAAGATATGTTGAATGTAGTGTAGATAGCTTCACTAAATGAAAAGAGCTACAAAAGTCGAATGTACTCCCCCCACATCAAACGCATAGGTTGCTGTATTCACTGTTTACATAATTGTATCACTCAGGGAACATGAAAATAAGACAAGTAACAAGGACTTTATCCAGAATTGTGTGATCACTGTCTCTTACTCTGGGTCGGAGCGAAATTTCAACAAGACAAGGCAAAAACAGAGTGGTAATAAAAATTATACAAAAAATATTATTAAAAAGCATGATTGTAGTTTTCCACTGCAAGAGGAAACTGTTCACAATTAGATTGAAAATTTATTAATATGTGAAGAAATAATTAACTGGATCAAATTCCAAGTTTGTATGCAAAATGTACAAATCCTAGGTGTTAAAAGTCACAATTAAATGGATATTATAATTAGGTAGATTGATTGATTCAAATGTACAAATATTAGGTAGGGCAATTAATGCAAATGTACCAAAAATAGGCACTTTCAATCAAATTTGAGGCAGGGCACTTGCCCAACCTCAAAGTACCCTGGCTCCGCCCTTGCTCCTAGCCTAATGGCTGATCCACCATGGGGGCAGTGGGGGCAGTTGACGCCACTGACCCCAGAAAATTTTACAAAATATCAGTTACAAATCTCCTAAACAAAGTGACTTAATAGGAGTTAGGCAATATATATCCCCCACAATCAATCTTAGCCTTTCAATTTGCCATGTCATTCACATATCCAACCTTAGATCACAAGTTCACAACTCCAAAACAAAATCCCTTTAATATTTAGGTAAAATCATCATTTATTTATGGGTTAATTGCACTAAAATATCCTATAGTCTCACCTACTGTACACATATATATCCCCAGTTGTATTTGGTTGCACTTAAATACCCTAAAATTTTTAAAATTTGCACTTTATTATCCTCGGTTATGCAAACATGAGAATTTCCCCCGAAAATTCCCATGCGACACTCACGTGCTAATCTTCGAGCATATCAAACTTTTTTTTTATAAATCTACTGTTATCAAAATCCTATTTTAAACCTACCCTAATTCTAATTTAAAATGAGATTTTTATAGGTTTAACAATAAATTTAACAAAAATTAAGAGTTAAAATGTTCTAAAATTAGCATGTGAGCGTTGCATGAGAATTTTGAGGGGAGGGGGGATTCTAAGGTTGCATAACCGAAGGTACTAAACTGCCAACTTTTAGAAACTTTTAAGGTATTTAAGTGCAGCCAAATACAACTAGAGTATATATGGGCAATGTAGGTAAAGTATAGGGCAATGTAGGTAAAGTATAGGGTATTTAACTACCTTTATTTATACTTGTGGTTTTCCCCCCAGTCGTCACTTTTTCAGGATCTGCCCGTCCTAAGCTATATGTCAGTAGATAGTGCTTGATTTGCCAAGTAGCAAATTGTACTCCTTGCTTAGCACAAGAATCACATCATGATCCAAACTGAAAAGCATATTACAAGCTATTTCGAAAAGATTACATTAATCCAATTTTGTAACTCATTGAATCTGTGTAGTAAAGTAGCCAACAACGCCTAACAGTCCTTTCTTTCATTAAGAACACGTCAAATTCATTGTTATAACTCTGCATAACTACTTGAAAGCAGCAATCCTGATACATGTTCAATATGAACGCCTAAACCATCCAATAAGAAGGTGTTGGACACGACTCATAGAAGGAGCGTTGAAAAGACCCCAGAGATCTGAACAGGTTTCACTTTTCTATTAACCTTTATTAACTTGGATTTTTATTAACTTGGATTTTCATCGTCCATTAGATACAACGTCACCAGTTCATCTGCATTTCTTGATTTGGGTCTTAGTCAAATTGCTCGCGTTGTTCTAGCTATGTTAACTAGGTTTGCTGGATAGCAAAACTTGTAGTTACCCAGTAGCCAGTCCTTACAGATGGGTATTCAACAACTTATCCTTGCCACAGATTAAGCCACAGGTTAAAACTATTCATGCCATGAAATTTCTACAGTTTGTAAATTACCTAATCCTGTCTGCTAACCCTGAGAATGCTCAGAAGCCAGAAATGTCATGATTCATAGCATGTTAACATTTAACATGCTATGAATGGTATTGATCTTATCAGTTATGTAGAACTGGCAAAAACTTGTTCAGGAACTAAGGAAGGTTGGTTTCGTGTGTCCAACCTCCTATATTCGAAAATGCATTATAAGTACATTACTAGTCGACCCACATCAACACAGTTTCTCGGCAAACGGTACCCAAGGCACCAATATCAACATATTTTGTTTCCATATTATGACAATTCCCCAATCTAAATGTAATGAAGAAAAAATTTGCACTATTTGCACATCCCGGCGCTTCAATGTTTACTTCTTTTCTATCAATTCTCTCGCAATTAAGAAACAAAAATAAGACCCAGTTTCTCTCTTATTAAAACGCATTTCCCCCCTTTCTTCCCCCAGAAACTGAAAACCAACATATACCTATTTCCTTCAGCAAGCACAGATCCGCAAAACAAACAACCAACACCATTTCTTCGTTTATTTCGAGAAAAGCAGGTCAAGGTGTTTCCTCAATAGAGAAAAAATCTGCGACACTAAAATTACAGAGCAAAGAGCAACCAAAATCTTACCTTAACATCAGTGGGCTGAAAATAGATGAAGAGATAATAGCCGACAACAACTCCACCCCAAACTCCAACCCCAAATCCACAGAAACCCAACAAAGTACTCAGCACCCCCATCTCTCTCCTGCCTTCCAAATTCCCCAAAATCACCCTTTCCTTTCCAAGTAAAAAATTTAGAGGAAAAAAAAAAGACTTAGAATAAACAAACAAACATAAAAGCCTTTATCCTTCCTTTACACAAGCATTAATTGCTCCCCAAAAGCTAATAAACTGTTATGGAGAAAACCCAACATAATTACTGAGATGGGTAATGGGGAAGTGGGTTGTCGGTTGCTCACACATGTGATGTTGGGCACTTCAACTCTATTCGATGGGGGAATTTGAAGAGAAGAGAGCCGAGAGAGAGAAACGAAGAGATGTTTGAGAGTCAGGACAGCTAATATCCTGCTTGCAATTTAATTACCACCACAAAAAAAAAACCTTTGCATACACTGTGCATGGAATTATGTAGTGTATGGTGTTTGAATATAATAGAGACAAAGGAAAGATTTATTAAGCTTCATGGATTTGGATCAAAGTTAATCTGATCCAGAGAAAGAAGGTGACCCGACAAGAGGGCTGAGTTTACTATGAGCTTTTGTTTTTAATTAATAAAGAAGAGGAGACCAAGGGGTGGGTTAGATTTGACCTCTTTGTAATAGCATTACCCTTTGGGTAACTGTACTTATTAATGGGAAATTTGCATAAGCTCCTCGTTCATACGTTTATCTGAAACAAGGCCCTTGTCCAAAGAATATTTCATGTTAACCAATAGTCCTAGCGTTTGGATAGTGGGAGGTGTGATTGAACTAATCCAATGTCTGAAAGAAGTTTGTAATGAACCTTCGATCTCCTTTTACTTGTGTTTTATTGGAATTTGTTAACGAGTGCACCGGTAGCATTGGTTCATGAGGAGAGAAATAGATAAGAGAGAAGAAGTGTGGGGCTTAATGTTTTAGACTAAATTTCTCTGCTCCCAAACCTCGCTCTATCCCTCTTTACTAATGAGTACCTAGGGAGACTCGTTAACAAAACCCTTTATTATTTTAATGCCAAAATAAGAATATTTGAGCATATAAGCAACCCTTGCACTTTGGATTGGACAAGAAAAAACCCTATGCACTCTCTTTCCCCAAACTTCTTAATAAGACTGTAATGAGCACCAAAGTTTTAGTGTTATGTTTGAAAAGGTATTATAAATGGCACCTAGATATACACAAAAAGGTTGTTCATTGTTTTTTTTTTCCATCAAATGTAGTTACAACTACAATCTTTCTTCAGTCAAATTTTTATGTGTGCTCTTCATCTTCGTCTATTAGTGAATTTGAAAATATTTTTTCTATATTGACTTATTGAAAAAGTCATGTGGATAATATGTTATGTTGTGTTTCGCAACTCCTCACTAATTCAATTGAGATCTTAACCAATGTTGATGTACGTGATCAAACAGTCACTAACCTTGGTGCGAGTTTAACTTTTAAGAGAGCAGAGTTCGCCTTCTCTCCTAATGCCCGGTGATGCTGCTCCGGTCAGGGAGTTCGCCTACGAGAGGGTACCTATGGAAAGGGCAGAGTTGGGATCTCCGATAGTCCCTCCGACGGTCAAGTCAATAGAGGAAAAAGAAAAATGTGTAGATAGAATTCACTGAGATGAGATCACTTACTTGGTTCACTGTTCTTACTGCTATTTATACCTAGGGTTTGGAGGGCATTC
>JBAKGM010000200.1:24265572-24289110 GCA_037177215.1 Asparagus racemosus
AAGTCAGTTAGAGAGAGAGATTGCATTTGAGAGATTGTACTCATTCCTTCTTTAAAGTAAATCAGAAGGAATAACATCAATTTAATATTTTCTCAACTTTTTCCGATAAACACTTTCTTCAGCTCCTTTCTTCCTCTTAAAGTTTTGAAGAACGGGAGACTTCTTTTTGCAGACTTGGAGAGGAAATGCCCCAACGATGCTATCTTGCCATTCAGCTTCTGCACGTCTTTTAACGTGCAAGGTTCAGGCAGCTGTTCTATGGTAGCTATCTTGTCAGGGTTGATCTCAGTGCCTCACTAAGTAAGCATGTATTTCAGGAACTTACCAGATTGCACTCCAAAGGCACACATGGCCTGGTTGAGCTTCATGCGGTAGTGTCAAAGGACAGAGAAGGTCTCTTCCAGATTTGACACTAAGGCGAAGCTAGCTTTGATTTTACAAGGATGCCGTCTATGTAGGCTCTAACATTTCAACCAATCTGGTTCTTGAAGATCTTGTTGACCAACCTCTGACAGGTGGCTCCGACATTTTTAAAACCAAAAGGCATCACCTTGTAGTAGTAGGTTCCTTGGTCTGTGATGAATGAGGTCTTCTCTTAGTCATGCTCCACCATTAGGCTCTGGTTGTATCTAGAGAAGGCATGCATGAAACTGAATAGTTCATGACCTGCGCTCTCGTCCACCAATTGATCGATCCTCAGGAGGGGGTAGATATCCTTTGGGTAGGCTTTGTCCAAATCTGTGAAGTCTACACACATCCTCCATCTGCCAAGGGACTTCTTAACTAGTACCACCTTGGATAGCCATTCCAGGTACAACACTTCTCTGATAAAGCTAGCTTCGAGCAGTCAATTGACCTCTTCTGTGGCAACCTTCTATCTCTTTGGGCTGAGATGTCCTTCTTTTATTGGACCAGCTTGCAGTGTCGATCGATCGAGAGTTCATGGCTTGCGACTTCTGGGGGAATTCCAGGCATGTCCTCCGGCCCCCAAGCAAATACATCGATATTCTTGCATAGGAATGCGATCATAGCTCCTTGCTGGGGTTTGACGAGGTTGAACCCAACCTTGACCTTTTTCAAGCCGTCTATGTCGATTGGTACTTCTACGAGTTCTTCCACGGAAGCCGTCCGCTCCCTCTCTAATTTTTTCTCTATTTAGAGACAGGTCTTCTCAATTGGCAGGGTTTCCATCACACATTTTCCTTTCATCGGGAGCAAGTATCAAGATCTAGCCTCTCGCTGGTTGCTTCTAACAATCCCGACTCCTTCAGGGGTTGGGAATTTCACCATCTGGTGGTAGATTAATGGGATTGCCTGCAGGCTATTCAAGGAAGTTCTCCCAAGAATAACGTTGTAGGTGGACTTGATGTTCATCACCAACAACTAGATCTGGATGGTAGATTGGTGAGCGTATTCACCGACCATTAGGGGGAGTGTGATCATCCCTTCTGGTATGAGCAAGTGCCCGGTGAATCTGATGATGGGACCTAGACAAGGCTGCAGCTTGGACTTATCAATGCCCATTTGATTGAAGGCTTCGAGGAACAGGATATCGGTGGAACTCCCTGTATCGACCAAGATCCTTCTGACTTGAAAGCTATCAATCTCAGCCAATTACATGAGAGGGTCATCATGGGGTGTATCGATGCCTTTCAAATCGGCGCTGCTGAAGGAGATGGGCTGATCTGTCCTTGGCCTCTTGTTACACATGTTGATGTTCAACCCTCATCTAGCATATTTCTTCTGAGCATTATTAGACATCCCTCTAGCTACTAGACTGCCGTTGATTATGTGCATGGCACCTCTACTGCTGGTCTCAGCAAGCTGCTTGTCCGGCTACGGGTGGGGACATGGCGATCTGGAGCGGGGTCTCCTACTGGACCTCCCTAGAGTGGGATCTCTCCTGTCCTGTTGAGGACTTGCGTCAAGATTGTGTTGAGGGAAGTGAGGGCCGGCCTCCTGACCGCCTCCCTCCTCTGATCTGTTGTGTCGGTCCTACTTGGCCTGGAGTCGATCTTGGGGAGATCCTTTGCCATCTCTTCTACTGGAGGGGGGTCAACCCCTACTACTAGTTCTGCTGCCAGTGCTACCGTTGCTGCTGCTACTGCTATTGCTGCCTCTGCTTCTGCTACCCCGGCTACCTTCTTATAGGCTCGGGCGTTTTCCATATCCATGTATCCATGCACCTTGGTCATCAACTGCTCATAGCTAGTGACTCGTTTCTTGATGAGCGAGTCAGCCAACTCATTGCTTTCTAGCCTGGCTATGAAAGTGGCCATGGCGACCATGTTGCCAGGGTCATCAACTTCTAGACTTTTGGCTTGCAACCTCTTGAAGTAGTTCTTAAGGCTTTCTCTAGGTTCCTGTCTCATCTGTAGCAAGATGTGGGAAGGCAACTTTTGCTTGGTGTCAGCCAAGAAGTGATGCACAAACTTTTGGCTGAGCTATTCGAAGTTATTGATAGACTTTTTCTCCAATGAGTTCCACCATAGCTTAGTGCTTCCTGTCAAGGTGATTGGGAAAGATCTATAGATGATTGGGTCTGATACTTGTAGCATGGTCATCATATCATAGAAATTTTGCACATGCTCAGCTAGGTCTCCCTCGCCTTTATACCTCTCAATGTGAGGCATCTTGAATTTTTTGTAGGAGGCATTCTTGATCTAGTCAGAGAGAGGAGTGTTCCCCCTAATGATATTGGTAATTGGGTTGAAGGTCCGGTCGAAATTAGATGGAGGGTTGGTGGCCAAAGGGCCTAGAGCTGCATGAGGTTGTCAGAGGCCGTGTGATGTCATTCGTGCGGCGTGGTCTCGGCCATCATGACTGAAGCTAGGTCTTTCCCCCGTTGCTTCCATATATGGTAAATGTTGCTGAGGAGGAACTGCGAAGTGAGTCTGCTGGCGAGGTGGGGGAGATACGTACTCAACGTAGTCCTCTGGAGCTTGATGTCTTGCCTATGTGGCCGGCATCGGAGGAGGAGGGACGAATGGTCAACCCGCCAGAAGTGGGGGAGGAGCAAATGATGGAGGAGATTGTTGGGGAGGAATCTGACTGAGGAGCTTATTGGTGAAGGCAACAAAACTACTGCTAGAGAGATTGAGAAATCCTCTGAGTGGATTCCTCCAACAGGGACTAAGTGACATAGCCCGTATAAGGCTCTCCAGTGAACGGGTTAGAGGATCGACCTGGGTGATCAGAACCAGACATCTTGTATGAAGAAGAATGAAAGGCCCCACGGTGGGTGCCAAACTGTTGACGTTGGTTATTAAACAGTTAGTTTTAGATCTGTAGTTTGATGAGGGATGTAGGGTTCTCAATCTTCTTCAGACGGCTGGGCCTTGGGCCGATAGCTCAATCCTACATATAAAGAGTACTAAGAGGTCAGAGTTAGGATTTTCGGTAATTCCTTTGATGGTCAAGTTAGTGGAAAGCTTGAGTGGAGAAGATGAATAATGAGAGAGTTCTGAAGAGCACAATTTGCTTACCATAAGCAGCAGATATCACTTCCCTTTTATAGCAGATCCCAGGGGGTAAATGGGTAACTTAGGCCGAGTCCAGACATGCAGCTTTGTTGGCATCTACTTTATAGGTATCAGCTACTGAGAGGGTTGAGTCACCCAAGCATTTAATACCATGGCGACTGGGTGGCGTGGTGCTAACAAGGTCCGATGTGTCATAAAGACTTTTGGGATAGGAGTAATGATGACTATGATCATACATTTAATGTGATGGCAATCAACTGTTGATGGGGACTCGAGGATGCACCACTTTCTGGCTCGCCTTACTGAGGGCTAACAAATACCATCTTTCTAGTCAACTACGCAAGTTGTCGGTCGAGTGTCGAGTCCAAGGGGTTGACCGAGTGAGGATGCTTTTTGTCTAGAATTTGCGAGCGAGTTGACAAGCAGCGCCATTCTATCTTCGCATGTTGTCGACCCGACCTAGAATGAAATGGGAGTTTATTCAAATGATGAGGTCAAGCGAGAGTCTGACTCGACTCAGACCTGCTAGGAAAAGGATGAGTGCTTATGGTGCAGTGTTGCTCTGGCTAGGGACTAAGCCGATCTATTTAGTGTTGACCTAGGAACGTGTCGACTCTAAAAGGAGGATTAACACTTTGTGTAATTATCGACAGGCTATATGTGTAATTTACCCTAAATTTATTATATATATCTGAGGAAAATTGTTTTTATTTCTCTAATTTTTTATACTTTTGTCTCTTTAGTTAACTAGATAAAATTAAAAAAAATACACTATCAAAGATAATTGAATGTAAATCATACATTTGTTTTTTAGGATTCATGAACAAGTTTACTGATATCATATATTTGTTTTTTAGGAATCATGAACAAGTCTATTGATATGCTTCAAGAAGAAGTTGATTGTATATATGGTCTGGACAATAGGAGAATCTGCAAAGATGGTACATTTATATATGTAAATATATTGAGCTAATTCATGAGTGTAAGAACTGCTCAATCTTCAAACATGAAGAATAGAGGAGGGTTTGAAATCCTTTGAAGAGGGACCAATATTGTGCGTTGATACTAGAAATATTCTGATGATAAGCAAAAGCACCATGCATTATGAGCAACAAAGAGACACAATCTGACTTCAAAATAATGTTGATCTGACCCTTAGATTGAGCAAATAAAAGGCCCGAAAGAATAGCATGTGCTTCAATCTAAAGTGGAGAAGAGGGAGGGCCAAAAATATTGTAGGAGAGTTAATGTTCACCCCTTTGGTCTCGAGCAGTGACATCAATCGCCAAAATATTATTCCCAAAATATTATTCTTTGAGACACCATCCATATTGATTTTAACAATATTTAGGAAAGAATGTGACTACACAAGGGAGAGGATATGTTCAAAAGAGATCTAGTGCTCGTCATACAAAGAGATTGCACACTGGCATAAACTTCAACGAGCATGAGGGTGGACAATGGAGTCATCAAAGAGCCATTGAAGATATTCGTTGAATACCACCTTCTTATCTCTTTTCCCTCTCTTCTCTATAACGAAAATGGTTACCAAACTCAGTTTTAGATTGAGCTTGCAACATTATTGGTAATCTTATAGGATGGTACCACTTGTACTTCGATGTTTAACATATGTTATGTGGCTAACAAGAGAGAGTCAGATGTTGAACGAATTCCGCATCCCTAACATGACAAGATAAGAAAAAGTACGTCATGTATGGAGGGTTTATTGGAGTGGAGGTGCTCTGTGGGAACATAGAGTAGGGAACGAGAAGCGTTGATGGAACTGGTCTCACCAAGGGTCCTTTGTACTGCCTACAAGCTCTTCCTCAGGGTGTTCTATGGTGTTCTATGTGCACAAGCAACTCGTTAGTTGAAAGAAACAAGCCGTGATAAATGAATATTTAGACTTTGAAAAAATATAAAGAAAAGTAAAAGTAGGGTATAGGGTCTTCCTATTCTCACTTCTCTCCCAACGTAGAGCTCTTAGACACAACGAGACTAAGAGTGTCCCAAATAGAACGAAGAGCCAGAGAGAAAGGTAGGCGAGCATTCCCTCCTCTATATGGGAATGAGTACATGACTGCTAGCATGACTAGCTTCAGGAGCCCTCTATGAGTCCCTCCTCTCTAGCCACGGGTTGGTAAGTGATAGAGAATCAGTAGTTGTTGATTTCGATTTTGGAGGTCAAGGGAGAGGAACCCCTATGAATGTGGGATCCTAGATTTTGAGGGCGATCTCTTTCTTGGTCTTCAAACCCTCATATTTTGTGGGCGAGGGTGGATGTGGGGTTAAAATTAAGCAAGATTATGTTATTTTAGTGAAAGTTGCTATTCACAATTTGAAAGGGCTTTCTGATAAATTCTTAAAGTTAAATAGGATTTTCTGATAACCCCTAAAGTTTAGGGGGTTCATTGATATTTTGAAAGATAATTGTCCAAGGACCTGTTTAGCAAACCTTTTAAACTAGTTTTAGTTTGAGCAAACTTGGCCCAATAGCTTTGCCCTCGTTTGGCAAAATAAAAGGTTGGGCTTATCTTGTTTTTGCTTAGTCCCATTTTGCCTAATAACTTGGCCAGAAAAGAACCATGTCCCCCTTGATTTGAAACAGAACCCGTATAATGTGGCCCTAAAAAATCGAAAGAGAAAAAAAGATAAATAATTTGATTATCAAGTTGGGGCTCTATTTTTAAAGATATGTGTTTACCAAACAATAAATAGTTTAGAACTAGTTTTGTCTAAAGTTAGCTAAACTAGGTCCATCTCAAAACTAGTTCACATATAACTAGTTTAACCTAATTTGGATTAAGCCTATCTAGCTCATAACTAAACCAGATTAGTTTTTAAGTTGACGAACTGACCCAAACGTAACGAGAAAGTATTCCATGGGCCAGGTCCATGGATGAATGGCAGATTAGTGGGATCTCAACCCTTGGATCCCTTACATTTTGAGATTTGTGTCCAGATTTAAGGGGATCTAAGGGTTGAGAAATCTCATGGGTCTGCCATTCATCCATGGACCTGGCTCATGGAATACTTTCTCCAAAAGGTAACATGATTTTCTGATATTAAATCTCTTTTATATTTTGTGACTTCTCGATTTTGAGGCCTTATCCATCTTCTTCTTATTATTAAAAAAAAAAATCTATAAACAATACCAAAGTAGACGGGTCTGGGGCCTTTGGGGCGAGTACTTGGACTTAGGCGGTCTGTAGGTTGGGCCGAGTATTCCGCCTCGTGATTTTCTTTTCATTTCTCTACGCGTTGCTCGCGCGCTCATAAATCCCCTATCTTCCCTCCTCTCTCTCTCCCTCCCTCGCTCCTTTCTCTTTTCAAATCGGGAACCCTCACCCTAAATTTCCGGCTCTCATTGAAGAAACCAATCATGATTAGGAGTTTTGGACAATATCTATCTACTGCATTTGGTTCATTTACAAACTTACTTGCGATTCGGCGTCGCGGTTTCTGTCCGCCAGCGTCGCGCATATTTGAATCAGGTATGTTGAATTCAGCACGATCGACAGAATTTCAAATAGATTATGAGTCTTAGTTAGAGAAAAAAAAACCTCCCATTTTTGGTTTCATTCTCTTCTCGGTAACATATAAAGTCATAAAATCCAGGTCTACATGGTCTCTGTTTCCTCTATGTTAAGGGGGGAGCGTGAAGATAACTGTGGAAATGAGAACTGTGATTTATTATGTGGAAACTTATTTGGTTTTAGTTTACGCTATTTGTTATCCCTTTTTACCGATTAAACTTTCTTTTTTTCTCTTATTTATTAATTTTTTATTTAGAGGTTGTTTGATTTTTATTCATGAACATCGTAAAAAGGAAGGAGGACCTACAGCAAAATTGGGTAGGAGAAGTGTCACGCTCCGAGCCTGTGAGCCCGTTGGGGACACTGTAAGTGATGGGATGGGACCCATTGAGTGCAGGCGTTGTTTGGCTCCACTTGCCAAAATTGGCTAGTCAATACTAGACTTGAGTCTTTAGCTTATCTATTTAAACCGTTCAAACTTTTCATAGTTTTCCGATGCTGACTAATATTTGGGGCATCACAACAAGGCCTAGTTCTAAAGTTTTTATCAGGTCGCTACTGAGATTTGGTTATCAGATCAATTTATTCATAATTTAAAATGCAAGAATGGATGGCTCAGTTCAACCTTTACTCTAGGCATCCTATGAAAATCGAGAAGCAGATGCACCTTTCTGGTCACAGTTTCTCCCTGAGAAATGGCAAGACTTGGCATGTTTGTAATCACCCGTAAAACAGGCACTCCTTAGTTTTAAACTGCAAGCACCACAGAATCAACTGTAGTTAGTATAGTGTCAAGTGTTCGTAACAACAATTAAGTTATAGCTAAGAACATAAAGGTGTCCACTAGCTTCTTTATGTTGTAATTATTTACAGATTTCAATGCAACATAGCCTCCAAAGTGATCCTCTTTAATTCTTCTTAGGACCATAACCAAAATAAAGTTTAATGTACGTCATGCACCTCTTGACTACGAGTTGCCAACAACAGAGCATATTACACAAGACACCCATACAAGCACACATCATCAACGAACTCGTGGACACAGACTCGCGCGCGCGAGCACACACATGCATGCATGGGTGTAGGCACTTGCACACACATGCACAGACAGACACACATGCACGTGACACATCGAGACTCATGCACGTGCTCGCAGACATTCCTTTTGTACTGTTTGGCAAAAGTTGACTGATCCCTTATCTATGAGAAGAGGAATCTTGAGCCAACATGTGATCTGATTAATTTTGTAGTATGTACACTTTTCTCTTTATAATTTTTCTTCCATTATCCGAAAAATTTGAGCTCACATTACTCCTGTAGTGGAGTTTTCTTCTAGCACTTGTTGGCGAGGGAGTCATGATGCTGCGTTGGGTCCTGTGGCTGCTAAAGGTGCTGATTCTCTTCACACACACTTACTGATAGAACCTTTTTTTATTAAACCTTGTGCTTTGGTGCTCTGATCTTATTCTTCACATACTTAAGATGATTATTTTGCAGTTTTCTGCTGTTTGAATGCTGACGTTTAGAGCAGAGCATTCTGTACACTTACTCTTTACTGACTCTGCGCATCCTTTGCACTCGATTTTACTGATATAGTTGCTTCCTGCATACCTGTGTAGTATGGACATGGCCCCTTAATTTTGATGACTTGAATCTGTAACTTGGTTAAATAACGTGCTAGATAAATTTATTTATCTTATTTATGTTGTACTATTCCATAAAGCTTCTTGTTTTAAGTTAAAAGTCAACTTATTTTAGTTGTTGCATGTGCTATTATCGTATCATCATCTTATCTCCTCATCTTGAAGTTCAGTCCAGAGAAATTTTTTTTTTCCCAATTGTTTGTTGAGCTGCATCTGTTTTCCATTCAAGGATGCTTATAAGTATCGTTTCTTACAGTTAGTCTTGGTATCTGCTGCTCAAGAGATGCGTAGGCTTCCATCTTAACGATTATTTGAAAAGAACAAGACAATTACTGACTTTACGATGCGAATGAAGGAAGCAAGCTGGCTATGATGCCTTGGCGAGTTTTCCTGCTGTTAAGCGAACTTTGTTTCTCACTTGATTTCTTAAAAATTGACTGCCCTTATCAAATTTTCTTGCAGCATCGAGTTCAATTCTGCTTCATGAATTCTTCTTATTTCATTTATATGATGTTCTTAATTATGACTGATATCTTCACCTTACTTTCTACAGATTTTACTATTTAAATTTAGTAATGACTTGGTCTCTTTACCGTTAGATGTGCTTCTTATTTTGATTTTGTTTCATTTAATGTTTATATGCTCGCTTAAGTTTCGGAGACCTAAATGAGATTCATTATCATTATTTCAGAGAAGACCGATTAGTAACATAATTTGTTTAGTTCACCCCATCTGATGCAACCTGTGCCCTTCCCTTGTGACAAGAACACATTTGCAAATTGTTCTCTCCAGGGATGTCTTGCATGATTTCATCCGCTTGTTATCTTACTGCTTCCCTGTGGCTGATGTCACTGTTCTTTGGTAACCTAGGCTTGTTTAATTGAATTATAATTATTATGGCGTTGGTGGCATATCAAAGATTCTCTTTTACTTCTGATTTCGTTATAGGTTCACTATTTTGGGTAGCAATCGATGAAATTGGATCGTTGTGATTCTATTTTCATGACTAATTTTGCATAAAACCTGGAATAGTAAGTTTCACTAAGTTTACGGATAAATATTCTTGATTTGGATTTACCTAGAGATACATCATACATGCTCTAAAGTTCACTGACTTGACAACCTGCTACACTGCGCAGTTTACCTTTCAATTGAAATCTAAAATGCCCATCTTCCTCTTCATCCTCCGAGGTCATCTTTTCCCGATAAATCTTAACTATAAAAGGGGAACTCCCTCCACTACTCACCGTGTCGTCACTCCTCCGCCTCCACCAACTATTTTCTCCTTTTTCCTATTACTTCGTACATTTTTCCTAAGTTGCTAACCACTATAAAATTGAATACATTTTAACTCCACATTTACCATCACCAACACCACCATCATTTCGGCCATCAGTTTGTTTCACTCTTTTTTCTTGTATTGATTAGTATCACATGCCAACACAAATCTCAAAATAAAATCAATGGATAAAAAAGATAGTGGATAACAAGCTCCCATCTACTTAAGTTTATAATAGCTTTAGTATATTATATAATTGCTGCGAGTGCGAATTCACATGCAATAGGCATATAGTTATATTTCAACAAACTCTATTATGTAAAAATTATACATAGCAGATCTGGTTGTAATGTAAGCTCCTAATTTTAAAAAACAAATCAATCATGTTGGGAGGCATAAGTCTTTTTATCGGCTATTAATATTGTTCGTATAAGTTTTAATTCTTTTGTTACGGAATGAAATACATGTTCATAGTGCACGTGACAAAAAGATATATTTATTTATTTAATTTGATTTACATCATAAGAAAAATAAATATAAACAAACACTTTAAGGTGAAACAAAAAGTCATGGATCCTTTTAGTTTTTTTTTTTGCGAATCCTGAAATTTAATCCACTGCAATCTCAAAAAAACTTTATTACAATTTAAATCTACCATGTGTTTGAAAAAGTTAATTCTATAATTTAAAATTTAAGTCTTTTTTAATATATGTTAATGTAATAATTAAAATGACTATTGAATATAAACAAAAAAATATAAAGCATTTCAATTTGAAGCATCATAGATCTCAATAAGCTATCATGTATTTTGACTTTAATGATAAGAGAAATGTGGTTGTACTAAAATAAATCTATTCCGCAATTTGTTTTGTACAATTTCATAGTTATGATTTTTTTTTGAGAGGGAGAGAGAGAGAGTTTTGATGTGATAGAATACCATTTATATAGAATTACTAAAATGGTCGTTTGTCTTTTATGGACTGAATGACCATTTCCACTTTTTGACATGCCCTTATTAGGTTATATATATACTAGAAATCGACACGCGCAAATGCACATGATACAAAAACATATTATTTTTGCATGTTCATATTGGGAAAGAATATGAAATAATTATCATTTTATTTAGAATGTACATTTAATAGTAGGAGGAGATAGCGAGGGATCCTTGACTTTCAAAGAGATTTTTTACCTTTTATTACTTTTCATCCAGTTCGGTTTATTCGAGCCTCATAATTACTCCAATAAGATATACAAGTCTAAACTATTTTTCATTTTTGTTGAGAAGTTTCTGGTGAATATTTTTATAAAATATTCTTAAGGATAACTCGACAACTTCCAATGGAAATATTGGTTCCTGAAACTCTCGGGATTACACAAGTATAAACTGGTTCTCCCAGCTCCAACACCTTAAGAGCTTAAACTGTGTTGACACTGATCAATGCGTCGCAAATAGAGAATTCACCGACTAAAGGAGAGATCTCAAGAAGTTTGATGATCAGTCCTACGACAACTCACCGACACGAGCTAAAGCAAAAAATTCAGTTACCAGCTTCGTTTCAAGATTTTGACAGTGGTCAGACAATAAATAGAGCACCGTAACACTTTCAATCATTCTACAAAGCACCAGATAATCTGAAAGAATTAAAGAAATCAAGATTTGAAGCTATTTTCAGGTCTTGTTATACCGATTAAAGGTTTGGGCCTATAATATCCAAAGTATTTCAGGCTCTTCTATAAAAGAACGAGACTAAAATACTTTAGAGGGGGTATCTATAGGTGTTGAAAATTATCTATAAATCCCCGAACATGACTCGTGATAATGAGTTGACGATTGACGAGCCATCCGACGATGTAACGGCAAACCGTTGACGACGTAATAACAACTTATTGTGACGCAAATGCATAAAGCGAGTCGACGAAAAGCATGAAGCGAGTTGGCGAGGCGTGCAAGTCAGCGAAGCGACGAATTGCATATGAATAATAGAATAAACCCAACCATGAAGCTTCAGATTAGTGAATAGCGACGAGATTGAACCAGACCGGACTCAGAAAACAATGAAAAAGCCACTTAGACGGCTCGGTGGCTGAGCCACCTAGTAGTGGCTCGGTGGCCGAGCCACCAAGAGGTGGCTAGGTGCGAACCCGACCTGCTTCTACTTTAAAACCTATAAATACAAGGGGGTCTCATTTTGAAGAGGATCGAAACCTTTGACAAGAAGGGGAGGCTCTGCCGGATTCAACAACGATCCACGCTTAGATCCGATAGTAAGATCTGAGATTTCAGCGAACCTGTTAGCATAAAACGAAGAAGTTCGAGAGATCTAAGGATCGGATCTACTCATGACCCCTCTGGATCAAACTTTGTTTTGGTTCCGAAAAGAGTGGTGATTTCGCTTGGTCGATTTCACTCTAGCGATTATTCCCTTCGCGGAATAATCCCGTTGATCGTGTATATCTTATACCAGATTAGATAATGCGACGGGCCACGGATAAACCTAGGCACATGTAAAGATCCCACGCAAACAGGAGTCTGATAAACATGGTCATGTGTTTGTTTTAGGAAAAGTTGTAAATTTTTTTATTTTCATTGTAATCAAGTCTTATAAAAAGACGAACTTTTGAATTCATTATAATGCATAAAGCTGTAATGAGTTCATCAATGAAGATCAGCCTGACTTTTCGTGTGAACACATACGATAAGCAGATACATGCACCCTAAGTCAAGATCTGATACCAGTTTGTTGCAGCGGGGGGCTACACAGAGATGTCTATACAGAAGTAGATAATAACACCAGTACTATATAATCACAGTAGAGACATAGAACAGCACGCAATGATTAATGTGGTTCGGTCAATATGCATAAGTCCACGGGCGAGAACAACAGAGAAATTCACTAATCACAAAAGAGAAGATTACAAAAGGACACCACTCTAATATCTCCTCAAACTCACACAAAGAAGAGAACATTCAAAGAAAACTCTCTTTTCCTTTCTTTTCTCTTCAACTCTCTCTTTCTCTTCTCTCTGTTCTGAATGCCTCTAACCCTTCATAACTTCTCTTCCATTTATAGCCTTCAAAAGGTGTTGGCGAAATAGTAATCCGGTTGATGAAATAGTGTTAGGACTGGTGAAATAGTGTTGGGGTGGGTGTAATATTAAGAGGGTTAGTGGTTTTTGGATTCATATCCAAAGTCAAATAACAACATGCGTAGATGATTAAATATTCTACCTTTGACTCATGACCCAATAGGATTATTGATCCTATTGAGTCCATCAGTCCCAAGTAGATTAGCCTAGTCCACATTCTTAATGGGTCTTTCCAACTCTAATATATTATAAAATTCCTTTTAACAAAATCAGGCTTGTTCTTTAATCTCAAAGAATCCAATAAACAAAAATGACCACAAAATATTTCAGGATTTACATGAATAAGTTATGATCAAAACATCATCATACTCAGTTATCGCTACTAATGCTTGACAGAATATACATATTAACTTGTCATGTATAGACTGAAGTAAACAGAGAGCTGCTGCAAAATATGGCAGTGAAAGTGAATATTACCCATCATCATTAGAAAGCTTCAGCTCTAATAGAGATAAAATGGAAGAACAATATTGTGATGAAAATACTTGTGAGATACAGTAGTAATAGTGAATTCAAACTATAATGGGCTTGAGTTAGTGCAACAACCAATTAACGTGTACTGAAAATCAACAACAAACTGCACATAATATGAGATGCAATTTGTCTTAAATTCTACTGAAAATCATTGACAAACTGCAGATAATATGAGATGCGATTTGTCTTAAATTCCCTTTAACAATTAGAATAAAAACTCAAAAGTTGTGGTGAGGGTTGGAGTTATATTTTTACAGTCTATCTAACTATTACATCATAACTCTAAAGTTGTGGTGAGGGTTGAGGATTATATTTTTATATTCTAACAAATTGAAAAGATTAAGAGACTCAACAGTTTCAAGATTATCAGACCCCAGAGCTGTCTTCCATGTCACCGTATCATGCTCATTGAACAAAGAAGAAACCAAAGTAATCATATACATTATATCATTCAAGAACATACACACACATAACACTGAAAATAACTAGGGGACATGAATTTCCATTATAGTTTCATCGGGTTAGAGTTCTATCATGCATAGGAGCTTGAGCCTGTCATGTTTGTAGTTTGTGTACTGTTCAGATTGGGTCTAACCAGGGAAGCTAGGCTAGGCTGGAATAGAGTTGTTTGGTTTCTCTATACAAGGTTTCTATTGCTGTAAACCCAGGTAAGGCAGATTAGGACATTCTTATACATTTATGTAGCCTTTTAACGGGTAGGGTTGAAGGATATTGGTTATCTTGATTAATAAAGAAAGTTGGTACTTCCTGCAACATCTGTGATATTCTCTATTGCCTTCGAGTAACTAAAATTCCAATAGTAGAAAACATAGGATCCTAGATGGAAAACTCTGTCTACGATAATATAGAAGTATTGAATTTGGAAACTTTGGTGATCCTAAACACTCTTAATGTTGGCATAGGTTCCAGCTGACATGGTTGTGAATGCAACATTGGCGGCCATGGCAAAGCATGGGCAGAGCATGGATACTGGGATACGCACATACCATGTTGCTTCATCCTGTTAGAACCCACTTTTCTTCAATGACCTCGTAAGGTCTGTATATGAGCATTTCGATGCTTCTCCTTGTTCTGAATCCAAAGGGAGGCCTATAATAATCCCACCAATGAAGCTGTTCACCAGATGTTGATAATTTTTCAACCTACATCTTGAGTGGCATTGTTCAAAAGGGTGAAAAGTTACCTCAAGGAATGAAGAATATGCTCACGAAATATGCTGAGCAATTCAATTATTTAGCTACTTTATATGCACCTTACACGCTTTATGGTGGAAGGTGAGTTTTCTTCACCTGCAGACTGTTTAAGGAAATATCATTCTCTACTATTTCGATATGCATTCAGACTTTTTGTAACAGATATCTACATCTGTTAGTAAGTTTCTTATGATTTTGTACCAGGTTTGATGACACAAATACCCAAAAGCTTATGCAAGAGATGTCCAAAGAGGAGATGCAGAGCTTTAATTTTGATGTGGGAGGCATATATTGGGCTGATTACATTGCTAATGTCCATATCCCTGGATTAATAAGATATGTTATGAAGGAAAGATGAATAACTGTTTCTGGTACTGAAAATAACTGTTTGAATGCTTGTCTTTCACAATTTACAAGTCCCTTGTATTCAAAAGAAAAGAAGACGAAAATATCAGCTATGAATAAAAACATGTAACTAATATGAATTATCTTTTATCATATATGTTAATATATACCTTTGCCTTATTGGATTATTCTCTATCTTACGTATATACGACATATCCTGAATGACTGTATATAGAAAAAGTTTATTTCCATCTTTATTTCCTTGTAAAAACCTTTATACTCTTCCCTAAAATTTTCAAGGTGGTTCCATCGAATTAGTTCTAAATTTTTTCCAGGTAATTCGCTTTAGTCAGGTCTCTGAAGATCTCGATGTGGATCCACTAATATGCCTCTGACATGAGCTCTCGGCATGGAGAGGATCCATGCATGCATCATTGCCCTTTTTACTCAGGTGTCTCGCCAGCCATGCATGTTTGTCCTTTTTAGTTAAATTTCATGTAAGTATAATGTTAATTTACTAAGCAGAAAACTAATTATTATTTTCAATAGGATGACTGACACAACAATTAATATTTGACAAAAAAACTTGCCAACCTTGTTAGACCAAGATCTTTCATATCCTGAATTGAAGAAGCATCAGAAGTAGTGTGACCAGCTGAAGCAAAAGCTAACTTCATTTCAGTTCCGATATCCAAAAACAGCATGGATTTTTCTGAAACATCCGAAGAAATAGTCTTTGGGACAATGGTGTCTCCAATTGAGAGAGGCTCTTCCAATACCCTGCCTTGCCTTTGTCCATTCACATATGCTGTTGTAAAGTATATTTATGAGCGCTAGATCAAGCACTGCAACAATCATTTTTTTCCACCATGTATTTATGTATATATGCACTCACCAGTTGATACTTGAACAAAGAGTTTTAGTTTCTTGCATCTCCTCGCAAAACCCATCAGCCTAAAACGGCGCATGGTGTTTATGTCCAGTGCCACGTCTTCCTTTATCATTTACAGTAATTATCATAGAAAAGAAGAATACCTCTCATCTCATCAAATGTGGTGTTTGCTGCTGAGTTTACAATAACATCCACTTCTTCAGAAATCTCATCTGCTAATGCTCCTTGCATTCCCAAGCGAGCTTCCATCACATTCCCTAGCACTGGCTTAAGCTTCCTTAACATGAAGTCTTCATAATCATTTCCATGGATTTCTCTCAAGGAACTAAAGACTTCGCAATTTATTATCTACAATGAAAATGTTAGATAAAAAATCATAAAAAAGAGAAAGGAAAAGGGGAAATATCGAGTATGAACTTTATAATCATTGACGAGTTCATACTTCAGTCTTTAGCCTACTCATTGCAGCATCCTTGTTCTTAGCTTTGATGAGTACATTATTCTTGCCAATGTCGGGCATCATCCTCAGTATCTTCTCTATTAGAACTGAACACATGACAGTTAAAGGGAAACGAATTAGATCAGAAAGAGTTTATAGTAATTCAATGCATAAACATCAGACTTCACCTTTGGCAAAGAATCCAGTTGCACCAGTGATAAAAATATGCTTTCCTTTCAAGAATCTAATGATACCAATTCCATCGTCAAGATCCATTGCGGTATAAGTAGGATTTGTTCCTTTAGAAGGAACAAAAGTTTATACCTCATTATTATTTCCTTTTGTTTCCAGCATGTCTTCATTCCCCTCTTTATTACCACTGTTGCAAGAATAAAAGACTGGTACAATATCCTTCTTCTTCTTCTTCTTCTTTGTTATCAATAATGGCAATGAGCCACTGAAAGCAAATGTCTTGGGTTTTTTTAATCAAATTTAAACTAGCCATAATATTGAGTAATGAAAACTTGAAACCCGCAAACCAACGAAGCAACTAAATTGTATTATTTGGTTGATAAGAGGATGGTATGGAGGAGATTTATAGGCAAAAAAGGAAAGTTAGGACATGGTTGACTGATTGCCACGAATACGAAACTTTTGGAAGTTGTGTGATGCCCCACTAATAATTCCACATTGGGATATTGATAGCGTCTCTCTTTCTTCTTATTTCCAAATTGTTGCACAAAAACCCAGAGTGGAAGTTACATTTATGTGTGTTGTGGACCTCTCTTGTATTGGTAGATCCCCATTTAAGTTATGCATTTGGATCTTGCATATATTCAAATTTAATGTAGGACTTGCACATTCTAAGGGAAGACAGATACATGCATTTGGATCTTGCATCTATTCAAATTTTCTCTATTACAGATAATTTGTTGCCAACAGAGTAAGGAACAAGTGCCAAGACTTTTGTTAGACCTCTACTTGTTGCTTGTTCTTAATATTTAGACCAACAAAATGGTAGTTTACTTATCTGACTGTCAACTTGTTTTCAGGTCACTTGGAAAGAGCCGAGGAAGAAGAGAGAATGCTAGCTAGGAAATCCATGAAATGATTCAATATGTACCTCTAAATAAAATCCTATATGTTTCAGCGTTGCAGTTGTTGCTACTCTGTTTTTCCTTTCAGTAGAAATCTAACCTTGTGATTACTTTGGCTAATTTTGCTCGTGGTTCTTCTATCATATTCATCTTGTGGTTTTGCTACTTTTATATGACCGTTGTGCGAATTCTGATTCCATAGTTTTCATTGTTGATTTGCTTGAAATTTTTGTTTGCCTGCACTTGAGTAAACTGAGCTCCCTGTGCAGGTCTAAAAAATTTCATTCATGTCCCCAGTAGCTAGAAATATCATCATGCACTTCTAAGGTAATGGAAGTTTTCCCCCCTCATTTGTGCAACTTATCAGATGTTTTATTGATAATACGTGAGCATTCTCACCTATTATAAAGCAATACCTGTTTTTGATCTCTTCGTATTGGATTTACGGTGTGTTTGGTTTATTTGTACAGTGAGAAAATCCCCCTGAAACTTGAGAAGTTTTCAGACATAATCCCCAAGCTTGCCTTTATCTCACAAAACCTCCCTGAACTTTGGGGCCTCTCACAAAACTCCCTAAAGTTTAAACTTTTCTCGCCCGCCCCCTTGCTATAAATAACTGAAATGTGCGTTGAGAGAAAAAGCTCGAGGCGCTAGTGAAGTACGTCTACGCCATTCATAGAGAAAAAGCTCGAGGCTCTTTCTGTCAATTGCCCACCTCCCCCAATGTATTAAGAACTGCTATAGTTCTCGTCCACCATCTCTAAGAAATAAAATAAGCCGTATCTCTCATGTTTGTCCGATTGAGAAATTTAATGCAGGCTTCAGATTTGTAAGACATTCTACTTTGTTCTCCGCACAAATTGATCAATGAATGTCTGATGCTTTTGTACCCATATGTCTTACGTTTACTATGCTTACAAGTAGAATATGTCACAATGATTTGATTTTATTCAATTAGGATTAAATACTAGTTATGATTTTAGTTGATTTTTATCTTTCTCCTTTAGTTAGGATCTTATCTGATACTATCTTCTTTTAGTTAGTATATTATTTGATGTTATCTCTTTTTTAGTCAGGATACTTTTTATCTTCTAATTAGTTTTCATAAAAAGCAGATTGTATTTTTCATTTAAGAGGAGGTGAGAAAAGTGTTTGCAAGAAGTCATGCATGCAAATCGCAGCTAGTATTAGGCAAGTGAATTGCAAAAATGTGAAGTGCTCAGACGTGAAGCTCATCATTTGTATCCTTTTCTTCCTCTTGATGAACAGTGCAATATATAACATGTGAAACAGAGAGAATATTTTCTGGAAGCGCTCCCACCACACTTATCTCAGTATTATTTCATGAGGATTACCACTTATGAAACAAAAGTAAAATATAGAAAAGACATATTTTAAGTGTCTAAGTGGTGTCTTACCTCTCCCTTTCTAGAGTGTTTCATATACCTGTAATTTGATGGTAATTTTGACTATATTTTAATTAGAAAAAGTGAGTTGTTGCTAATTGTAATAATTTCTATCAAGATCCTTCGTGCAGGTTCTGAATGACTCATCTAATATGTTTCTATTCTTTTTTAAGTTTTTCAAGCCTTTGTTAGAATATAAAAATATAACCTTCTATCCTTATCACAAATTTGGACCTTCGATATAATGGTTAGGGGCTTTAAGATGGCCTGTATTAGAGCAAGCCGAGTTCAAATCCTACCGGTTACGAATTTAAAATAAATTTTTAAAAAATTGTCATCACTGTGTGAGTCTAGTTTTCACTCAACCTTCTAGGACACGTTTGAATATGAAAATATAATCATCAATGTAGGAATTTCGGTGTAATTGTCAAGAGCGTTTAAAGTAAGCTGCTCACCATCTTGTTTCCTTTAAAGTTCCTGATATGCTTAGCTTATTTTCATGGTTAAGGCCGAGTTACTTAGATTATTTTACTGAAAAATCCTAAGCGTAAGCCTCAATTGCCGCAATTGTTTCACAAAGAGGGGAAAAAGGATGATAATGTTGAAGTAGGTGGCAGGTAAGTGTATTCAGTATCTCATTATATATAGAAGAGGATTTAATGAATGAATATGACAATCTCGTTCGTGCATTTTCCACAAGTTTTATTGATATTGCTGGCCTTGTACAATCCACAAAATTATGTAGGATGTAGCCACCTCTTCCACCAAAAGAATCAGTCACCACCATTCGGAGGGCCCGAGCAACATTGATGTGCTCCCAACAAATCTTAACACAAGCAACTCCATACAAAAGTAGTAACATACTAATTCAGGGGCTCCTCAACTATGCAACATAAATTTGCATTTGGTTTGTAGGATAGCAGAATAAAATGTTAGTCTTGATAAAGAGAATCTAAGAGTTCTTGTTAATTTATAGGACAGCGATAAATTTGGTAAGTGATGCATGAGTCTCACTCATAATTGATTTGGGTTTAAAATAAGATATAATTACTATTTAGTAATTGTACTATTAAAAATAAATAAATAAATAAATTTTAAAAATAAAGTGGATTTTCACCAAATTTTTCTAGATTTGTCTTACATTTTTTATAATTTCAATAGAGTGGCACCTATGATTCCATGAATTCTCCTCCAATTCCATCACCCGGCCAACCCCTCCAGCGCATATCCGATAATGGAATTTTTATGGCAAGATTTTACGTGAGGCTCGCCTATTCAAAAGTTATTTGCTCAACTAAACAGCCTTTAAAACCCTCATTATAACATGAGGATTTTAGGATAGCAGAAACTTCAGTGGTATTAGAATTCAGGTTATGATTGTTGGAGTTAGCTCCAAAGTAATATTGCACATAATGTAAGGGTTAATGTTGATAGAATTCCTGTAGTATCACTGTTTTGAACTTACTACCTCTCTAGTTTTACTTTTGCAGATAGACCCCTGACTGACTTTTTTTACTCTTTTACCTTCATCAGGCTATTTGTCAAAGACATAACTTCCTCTTTCTTCGAGTGTAAAAGGGTCAAAAAACCACTCAAGAAATCTATCTACAAAAATATAATTAGAAGAAAGATAATAAGCTAATAAGGTCATAACAGCGATATTATGGAGGTTCTACCACAATTAACCCAAACAAAGTGATGAAATAAGATATTACGATATGCCTCAGGGTGGACGTATAGTCATTGTCTTAAAAAAATATGTGCGGCCTTGTGCAAATTGTCAAGGTGGGATATATATCCATTAGGGGCTTCTTTGGTTACTTTCTTGAAAACCATCAAAAGATAGTTTCCAAGAAAGAAACCAAATAATCACATGGGTGAACCCACATTTCTATCTTCTAACACCATTTCCATTCTAAAAGTCTCTGGAATGGGTTTTCCATTTTTTGACCCCATTACATTTATTTACATCTCTAAACATGGGTCCCACATGTACTCTGTTCAGGTTTCTTTTGATTCAACCAAACAAAAGAAAAAAAAAGTATTAGTGGAAACCAGTTTTCCTATAACACTTTTCTTGAGTTCGTTGCCAACCAAACATGCCCTAGTAGTATCCATCCTACTCTATTAGTAAGTGCTCTACTACAGGAGATTTGAGGAGAGTTAAGCCTTGAGCTGAATGCAAAACAAATACCCATACGAATAAAGGAAATGGATAGAGATTTTGGAAAGTATAAAAAAATAGCTTGAGTGAATAGAAGCCCCCCCCCCCCCTACCGGTTGTTTGGTTCAAACCCCCATTATGAGAAAACCAAATTTTGGGGAAAAAAAACCATATTTTGTGTTTTCCATCCACGTCCTAGAAATGGATTTTTATTGTTTAGTTGGGGGGCAAAAAGAACCTCAATTCCTAGAAAATCATAATTTCAATTGTTTGGTGTCTAAAAATAGGAAAACATACCCATATGAAATGCCACCTCAGCCAAAAACTCTTAAAATATTTTATATTAACTAATTTTAGCCCATTTCCTCTAAAAACGTTAGGAAATGAATTTTACTAGAAAAGTGACGTGGGATGATATTTTGGGAACTCACTTCCCAGAATAGGCTTGAAACAAATATTGAAAGACACCCATAAAATCAGAAAACTAACACATTTTTCCCAGAAATTATTTTTGAGGTGTTTTCCAAGTTTTTTTGGTTGAACCAAATTGCCCCTGAATATAACATAATTTTCTCTTTCATGGAAATAGATTAATTACGACATTATGACCATACTATAGGACTCATAAAAGAACTCTTGAATATTGAAAAGTTACTATTGACACTGATGCACTCTGTATGGAGGAGCAATTATCTAATACGATGATATTATGACACATATTTTCAGATAGCTCGCATATTGCCAATTTGGATAAGAATCTTTTTACTTTTGAGTTCTTTAGATTTCAGGAGTTTGTCAGTGCTCAATTCAAGATGGAGTGTTAGAGATTTAGGAAAGAAATCTGAAATATTGACATCAAAATTAAAGATGGTTGAGGATACTTCCAAATTCCAAGCTTAAAAGAGTTAGAAGTAGACCTAACTGTTTGCTCCAAGTTCCTAACGTAAAAAGACAGCTGCTGCAAAATAGGGATCATCATTAGAAAGCTTCAGCTCCAACAGAGATAACATAGAAGGAAGCTATTGTGATGAAAATACTTTGTGAGATATAATTATGTTAGTGAGAGCAAACTACACTAGGCTCGAGTAGGCACAACAACCGATTAACGTGACTACAAATCATCAACAAACTGCAGATAATATGAAGATTTAAGACTCAACAGTTTCAAGATTATCAGACTCCAGCTCTATCTTCCATGACACCATATCATGCTCATCGAACGACGAAGAAACCAACGTAATCGCATACATTGATCATTCAAGAACATACACACGCATAATACTGAAAATGCCTGGGGGCCAGGAATTGCCATATCAAGGAAGATCAGTACATTTCTTTCAAAAAGAAAAGAATAAAAAGGGAGAAAATAAAGAAAGATTAGCACACTGAGTTAAGAATAAGAAAGAGTTACTGATGAGTATAATTCCCTGATGAAAAAATTAGCAGTGACTAAATAAGCACGAAATCTTCCTTTCTGCTCTGAGAATAAATAAAATTGGGTTAATCGCACATGGACCGTCTGTAGTGTCATTTTCCATATACTACCCCTGTAGTTTCATTGTTGCAGATAGATGGCAACAACAATTACCACAAAACCTTTATCCCAAATTTTTGGTGTCGGCTTCATGAACCCTATTCTTCCATGTTGCAGATAGACTCCGTGGGTAAACTTTTGGACTCTGAGACCCTCAGATAGACTTACAACGGGGGGAAATATATGCTAAAATTTCACCAAGGTTAAAAGAGAGTCAAAACAATTTAACCCAGGGGTTTTATCTGCAACGATGAAACTGCAGGGGTAGTAAACTCAAAACAGCGATACTGCAGGAGGTCTCTTTCCTCTCTTTCTAGAGGCTTCACTGCACAGAGGAAAAGGAAAGGAAAGCCGAGCTGCTTAGCATTGCAGAAAAGCAGAGATCATGCTGTAAGGAATCATATACTAAGAGGTGTTTTTTTGCGGTTTCAAGAGCATATGAGGATTGGAATTAGAATATCCACGGTATAAACCAACCAACTGTAGCATATGCCATGCCCTAGGAGGATTATGCTGCTTCCTTCCCAATTTAGGTCGCATTATATAAGAATCAGATAGAAAAATAAACGGAGTGAAGAGATGGAAGATATAGAAGTAGCAGCGACATGAATGGTTTCATTGAGCAAGTCAGTCTCGGGGTTTCTCTCCTTTGGCAGAGGCAACATGTTGCGAGAGAAGAAGTCCATGCATGCTGTTATTCCTGCCAAAGGAGAGTTGCCCTGTGACTGCCTTCAGCTTATCATGCAGCATACATCACTGTATCATTCAAAACAAGGTATGAATGTTTAAACAAAGAATGCTAATGGTGATTTTTGGGTGTAATGTTGTTAAGTAAATGTTGCATCTGGAAAAGAGATTTGAGGCTTCTCCACAACACCTCCCC
>JBAKGM010000200.1:24309893-24322481 GCA_037177215.1 Asparagus racemosus
TTTTGAAACCCCCCCCCCCCCCCCCCCCCCCCAAAAAAAAACACAATTTTTGCTTGCAGAGTAAAAACACAGATTATGACGGGGCATATCGGTGCACTTTTCTCTAAATAATCTCTGTTAACACACAATGCTGGTATTGTGCTTTTACCAGAAGTCATTTGAGAATATTTCGCTTGGAATGAAACTGCTCATGTTTCTGAAGAAGATAGATTCAAGTTTTTCAACTCTATCTTTTGGATGTCATGGCTAGTTAACAGTCACTAAGGAGGTGTTTTGTCAGTTCAAGGACATCAAGCAAAGATTTCAAATCTTGTGTATAGGAATTTTTCTAAGCGTGTTTTCTCAAGCAACACATTAGAATGTATTTATGTTAACTAAGTAATGTAATCTATGACTCCCAATTGGAATCATGCTCGTATTATTTTATTGGTAATAATAATAATAATAATAATATAATTCATCAATAATTGATGTTTCTTGATTTTGGTTGACTTGCAACGTTGAACTATAAAAGTTCTCTAAAGAGCTTATTCAGATTGTAAGGATTGCTTGATTTGGAAGGAAAAGTTAAAACTCTTGACCTGTTTAAGATTCTTTAAATCTTTGAACGGCAAGCCTTTTAGGTAAATTGCTAGGTTTTATAAGATAATCAAAACATGTTCAATTAAAAATATATAGTTTACTACTACTTAGACCTGAAGTAATGAGTTTAAAAGAGTAAATTGTTATGTCAGATTTTACTTATGTGTTAAGCTAGAATATGGCTATGGATGAGTCTTCATATGACTCAAATGACTCAAAGGAAATAAAGCACACACAAAACCTGCACGTACATCAATCAACTATCCAGTAACTAACCCTTAAATTGATTAGTTGGTGCATCAAGGGCTGCGCATCATTAGATTAGTACAAAACATGGAAGTTTGGGTATTAATGTACTGACACAAGGTTTACATCATTGATGCAATAGTTATGATATTCTATGGCTTTGTTTTAAGAAATCTTCAAAGCTAGTACTGATCTTGGTCCGGTTTTGAATTAAACTTGTTCTATTTTGATTCAGGGGATGGATGAAATTTTAGCTTGTTTTAAGAGTTTTTTTTGAACTAGGAAAAAGTGCGCCAAAACAGAGCTCTTCCCCAGAAAGCGTACTCTTCTATAAATGGAGTTACGACCAATCCTGGTTCTATTTTGAAAGATCACCAAACGGTTATTAACTTGTATTTGTCTTTTTAAAGTAAGGAGTATAGAGCTAGCTAGCTCTCTTCCGCATTGATGCTTAAATAAGATACAAACATGCTCCAGATTTTGTTGTTTACTCTAATCATTTCATTCGCACTAATCTCTTTGTTAAGTTCCAGTTGATACATAGTAGATTGTTCAAGCTTAACGACATCTCATGCACTTAAAGCGTTCTGTTTCTTTCCCTTAGAAAGAATTTATGAACACCAGAAGTATTAAAATTTTTGTTAATACTCTGTTGTCAAAGGTTCTTGCTTCTCGGAGTTTGTAACAGAGTCTACAACCCAAATGACACCAAAACTATAGGAGTCAGCATGAGAGACAAAAAAAGAGAGAGTAGACAGGTTGTTCACCAAACACATTGAGAGCAGACAAGAGGAAAAGGACTACTAAGGTTTAGTTAAATTTGTTCTGCTAATTAGTATTAATTTAGAGTTGAGGGTCCTTTATCTCTAGGTTAAGGTGCCAAAAGGCTTTTGGTTGAAGAATCATTTGTATATTTGTAGCATTTTTAAGAATTTTTTGGGAGGAGAAAAATGTAGGATTATGATTACGTAGTATTGACAGGGGGTGTATCATTTATAATCAGTGTATTGTCAGTTCCAAATTTGAATTGCAATTTGTTGTTTAATCCAGTAATACCTCCTCATGGTCTTCGAATATTCTTTAAAACTTATCTTATTCATTGGTTATTATTATTAATAATAAGAATATTAGTTATGATAGTAAAAGAAGCAAGGTTTGAGAGAGATCATGGATTTTGATCCACACATTTTAATAAATTTAAATGTCAGATACGACGTCAACTATTGGAGATATTGCAGTAAGATATTCTAAATTTTTTTTATGAGACATTATTATTACAAAAATTTACTAAACTATCGTACCTATTTTTTATGAGACATCATTAGAGCAGGTTATCACGAGGTAAGCACGTGTAGACTGTATTTTAGGTATTTGTTTCCCCATTTAGTTTTGGATGTGTTGAAAGTTCATAAATAAGTAGTTTTTCAATGCTATTAACACCATTGAGAGATTTTTCTATTGATTCAAAATTTTGTCAGGCGTTTTTTCTAATAAAAATAATTTGTAATCAATTCTTTTCAAAACTAATAATCTGAAATTTACTTATTTTTAAAATTTTACATCAACAAAGTTTTTTTTGTCTTTTAGTGTTGTCTTGCTTTGTCGTTAAAATCCTCCAACGACTTCTCATCGACCATGACTAACACGTATTTAGTTCTAGACTTGCACGCTCATTTAATCTCTTCATTTCTTGCCCTTCAAGGTTCCTGATGATTCATGCGTAAATCTAGATATTGATGGCTTTTGCTAATAATCATTGTAAAATGAATATGTCCAAATCTTAATTGATCATCAATTACCATTACCAAGAAGGCATGCATTTAGTAATTCTTAATTGTGTAAATTAGACACATTGATTTCTCAGATTGAGACACAATAAATTTTAACAGGATACAGACTCCACAACTTAGATATGGTTATGTTATAATGTAGTTGACCACCGTCAAATAGTTATGCTAAAACTGCATCAGAACTTTAAAGTTATGATGGAGGATGGAGAATTTTATTATAATTTTATATTTTAATATGTCTCCGCATGTGCTTAGCATTATTTTTATGTGCTAAAATCCAGACTCGCACAGTGGCGTCAAATTTTTTTAGTGCGCTTTAAAATTTTCTCCACTAAGATTGGCACACATGAGTTGTTATGATATCACACCGAGGGACCTACCAATTTTGTAGTGAAGGTTGAGGTGATAATAATTTTATACTCAAGCACTCAAAATGATTGGGTTGAGCTAAAAAAAGGAGGCATAGACTTTGTAAAATAAAATATAAACAGAAAATCTATCAAAAATATCACATATATCACAAAAGGGTTCTTTAGATATTAGTTCTCAAATATTTAATAATTCCATATCAATCCCCCAAATATATGAAATTGCTCATTAGTCCCTCAAATCCTAGGATTATTGCAATTTGGTTCCTCAATGACCAAAATGTCCTCAGCTGATGTTTTTTAAAAGGGTTATTTGCATTCTAGCATTCTAAAGTATACAGCTTTGATGCCTCAAAGCTTTTTTGACACTTTGATACCCTAATGCATACACCTCTATTAACTTTGATACCCCAAATTTTGAACACTTTGATACACCAAAAGTTTACACATTTTAAACTTTTCTACCCCACAATTCCACATTTTTGAACTATGATACCTCAAAGTTTATATATTTTTAACTTCGATACTCTAAAGTCTAGGGTACCAAAGTTAAGAAGGTATAAACTTGGTCATAACAAAAGTGTTAGCTTTAAGATATCAAAGTTGAACTTTAGGGTATCAAAGCATGAAAAGAATTTCGGGAATTAAATTTAAAAGGTGTGAACTTTAAAGTACCAAAGAGCAAATAACCCTTTTTTGAACAAGAAGAGTTTTGTGAGAGAATTTATAACTAACGGGTATTGTGGTCATTGAGGGACCAAATTCCAAAACCGATTAGGATTCGAGTGACTAATGATCAATTATTGAGATTTGAGGGACTAATATGGAATTATTGAAGATGTGAGGGGCTAATATCTAAATAACCCATCGCAAAAAAAAAAGATCATTATAGAACTCTTGGGGCGTGTTTGGCAACACTCTAAAACTAGACTAAGTTTGAACCTGGTCCAGTTTTAGAGCTATTTGTTAATTAAAAAAACTGAGCCGGAAGTGGCGCAGTTTATTTTAGTTCAATTTTGATCATCTAAACTATTTTAGTTGTGGACCAGAGGATAGTTGATTTACAACTAAATCTGTTCAACCCATAACCGGTTTAATGGATCACAAGCTGTTCAATTTTTATGAGTTTCCAAACACACCCTTTTTAAGTTCACAATCTGAAAATGGACAATTGAAAATCTTTGGATCACTCATCTTTGAGGCCATCCAAAACTTCAGCAGCATAATTAGTCCCACCTCTGTTACTCTCAATCACCAAAACGTGTCACATCAGTCCAGCACAGGATTTGGGTGGCTAATGAATGAGTGATGCGGTGGGTCACTCCTCCAACGACCAATTACGCGATTTAAAAACTTGATTTTTTTTTTTTTCCGAGTCCCCATCCGAATCCACTCAATTCCCTCACTTCAAAGCCAAGAAATTATTTCTCACTTACGTACGCAGAATATATCACTTCCCATATTATTTTCAAGAATTTGAATCCTGTGCATCATGCAAGTGTTGCATTAAGTTTGATATATAATTTAAAATTGCAAGAATATAATTGGTATATATGAGTCTAATGTGACTATAGAATCGCATCTTCGCGTCAAAAACTCCTCCAAATAATCCGAAATTTCGAAGCGGTTTAAGAGGTCAGACATGCTAAGCTCAAAGAGAATATGACAAAGTAATCATGATAAGAGTGATAGGGTAGAAATATGAAGGATGACAAACACTCCATATGTAGGACTTAAGCCACTAATTAATATTAATTCAATTTTGCATGAAATAGATAGAGGGCGGCAAATTAATAAGACATGGAGTTTGTGTCGTCATAAATAGAGCCGTGTAGCTCCTGGCACCAAACAACCATTACCGAAGCGGAAAAGGACGGGCCGATTGGGCTGGGTTGGGCTGGAGCAAAGATGTAAATTGAGGGTCACATCCATCACATCTAATCTACTTCTGTTTCTACAGTTGTTTAGTTTTTGTTTGCAGGGTCATAATAGATTACGAGGGAAGCAAAATTGACCCCTAACGATTTTTACTATTTAAGTGTTTGCGGTTGGTTTAATGCTTGTCCAAGGCACGTCTTGGTTTACCATTAAATAGAAAAATAAGATGACCAAAATATAATTCTGTTAGTTAACGGTCTTTTTCTTTTCAATTGAGACTCTATATGCACGATGGGGATAATATTAAGAGAATTCCTCTCTGATAATTGACTGATACATGATGAAGAAGCACGGCATAGATATGATAGGTAATTGAAAATATTATGGCTGCCATAATTAGTTTTGAGTATTGTAGATGTACATACTGTACTTGTCCTAAGCTAGTTTCTATCACGACGAGCATACAGATCCTAAAAGTTTCGAAAATAACGTATATGTATTCGTATGGATATAGTAGATTGGTTGTTACTTAAATATTTTGACTGTGCATTATAAAAAACTATAATTCCATCATTAGACAACTAATATTATATATATAATAATATACAGTACAGTGTAAAGGATTATCAATCTATAAGAATCCTCTTAAACATGTATCTAAAATGTATATGACTCCCTCCTAGAAAATTGGATTATATACAACAAATTGCATTTGGATGATAGCTAACGTGAAGGGGAGAACTTTCAAAGTATTAGAAATCTCCCCTTCACGTTTAGTGTTATCAGAAAACCCTCTTCAATTTTGAGATTTTCTTTAATAAAATCATCCTAACAGCCTTAAGTATAATTTTCATATGGCTAGATAAAATTATGCAAGCTGTTGCAAGTGAGAATTATGGTTCACTACTTTTAGGGAGATTTTTTGAAAATATCGAAAGTTGAAGGGCGGTTTTTTTTTGATAACGCCTAAACTTAAAGGGCGATTTTCTAATATTTTGAAAGTTAATTGGGGTTGTCTCATAATTTTCCTAAGGTCAAGGGTTATTCTGAAATTTAGCCTATTATTGCATACATATACGTGCACCTTTAGCCCCATTATTAAATAATTTACACCTCCGACACTAAAATGGAATTTGGTGGATGTCTTTTTGTTAGGTGGAGGGAACTAACGCACAAAAAGACCTTAGCTGTCTTCACAATTAATTTCCCCTCATTTCCATCTTTTTCTTAAAAAAAAAAACTAATAATCATTAGTTGTAAGAATAATTAACTATTAAGTAAACATTTATATATAAATAAACTCCCAACAACGATGACCTGGAAAAGGCAGCGACCGCTTCCACCGCATCCTCACCTCCCTCCAACTTTATTCTCCTTTCTTGAGCGAGAGAGAGAGAAGAAAGAGAGGGGCAAAGGAAAAAAAAAAAACCACAGATCTTCAATTTTTGAGCTGCTATTGTGAGTTTGGGAGGATAAGGGCGGTCCTTTTTTGAGAAATTTCGGGGGTTGGGGCTGTAAAAGGGAGGAAAAAGGAGGGGGTTTCTTGCGAAAAAAGGGGGAGGGGGGGGCGGAGATGAGCGCGTCGAGGTTTATAAAGTGCGTGACGGTGGGCGACGGCGCCGTCGGCAAGACCTGCATGCTCATTTCCTACACCAGCAACACTTTCCCTACCGTGAGCTTTTCATTTGAATTCGTCTTTTTTTCCCCCTAATTTTTTCCTCATTTTTAGGGTTCTTTGTTTTCAATTTAATGCGTGTTGGAAGGAGAAAGATTGTTCTTTTTTTGAAGTTTCACGTTGTTAGGGCTTTTTGTTTGGGGAAATTGGGCGTCTTGACTCTTGCATTGTTTAATCGCGTCAATTAGCTGGAAATTTCTCTTTTGGTTTTGTTTGGTGAGATTAATTTTACGAATAGACTGGCATCTGAGCAGATTTTTTCTCCAAATTTTAACCTGATAGAGTTAAAATGTAGTTTTTAGGTTTCAAATCTAGTAATTAATTAGGATTTCGATATTAAACATCATCTATTTTGTCTTAGTATTTTTTTTATAGTGTTTATATTTTTTTGATGTTAGGGAAGTGGAGGAAATGAAAGAAAATTAAGGGGTTCAAAATTGGAATGAGGTTTGCTCTTTTGTTTATGTGGTAAACATTATGTTTAATTTTTTTGGGGTGCAGGATTATGTTCCAACTGTGTTTGACAATTTCAGTGCGAATGTGGTGGTCGATGGTAACACTGTTAATCTGGGTTTGTGGGATACAGCCGGTAAAGAACTCATCTTTGCAATTCAGTTTTACTCCATCCCTTTCTTTTTGTTTACGCTTCTAATTTTGTGCTTTTATTGGAGCAGGCCAAGAGGATTACAATAGATTAAGACCCTTGAGCTATCGCGGGGCTGATGTTTTTCTCCTCGCCTTCTCTCTTATCAGCAAGGCCAGCTATGAAAATGTTTCAAAGAAGGTGAAGACTGCGGCGGTGTTTCTTGAAATTATCTTGTTAGCGCTGTTTTTTATTATAGCTGATATTATGTTGTTTACATTTTGGTTTTGTTCTCCTCCAGTGGATTCCTGAACTAAGGCACTATGCTCCAGGTGTTCCGATAGTCCTTGTTGGGACAAAGCTCGGTAAGTTCCTCTTTTTGGTTGTTACCTGTCTTCTTGTTTCTTTGTATTGTTTTGCTACAATGATTTCATCGCCAAATTGATTGCAGTTTTTTTTTTCATGCCATGGACATGCACTCAGTGTTTTATCTCTGGACTGGTTGCTTGCTACTGGATGTTCTTAGCGTTCTTGATCTTTTTGTTTATCTAGCTGCATTTTACTTTAGAACATAATGGATTTTGGTCAATTGAAGTTCTAAAATTTCTTTTGTTATCAGTAATCCTTATCATTTTCAGGATGCCATTTATATTCCTCAGTTTAAAAACTTTTAATCAGTTATGTGATTTACCTTCTAGTCCAAAGTTCGTAGAACTCTCGAAATCTCTTATGTATGACTTGCACCTTCAGTCCAGTTAATTCTCAAAGCTTATCTGGTCATATATGTGATATTGTAAGGGAATTTAGTTAGTCAAATAATTTCAACAATCTACTGCTGCATCTTTTTGTCTATTTAGAGCAAGGACAAACTTGAAAGATTGCATAATATGCCCTTTATAAAATAACTAGAAGTTAGAACAAGAGCATACTTGACCTGTTAAGAGTTATATATTGTTGATTGTGGAATTCAATGATCTAATGTTTGCTTATTATGATCAGAATTGAATGATTTATGTACTTCTCTTCACCTGTCAGAGAGCCCTGTGCTTAGTTTACAAACCTCGCTTGGATGAAAAATGGCTTACATCATGTAGATTTGGCGATAATGTCCATAGCCGCTTTAGGATATTTTATGCATCTTTAAACTGTTATGTTCTTTATGAAATAAACTCCATTCTGCCTTTTGACCAATGTTGTTTGTTCTATGATTGAACAATGATGCTTAGAATTTCTTAGATATCACACACAATTGCTGGAAATTTCTTTTTTTTTTTTTCATAATTGGCTTTAGATACTGTTCTCCCTTGTGATAGTATCATGGACATGTAGGTAAGACAAGAAGATGACAGATATACAAGATCATTAGCGACATCTTAAAAGATTTGGCACCCAGCCATCGATAATGCTGTATGAAGAAATTTCATTCCAGGACCAATTTATCAAAGATTTGAAAGAATAATGGGCATTTCTCAGTTTTTCTATGACTGAGTACTTCTCTTAGAGCTATGCGCCACTGGCCATACCTTTTTTCATTATGAAATAGGACCAAGAGGCAATATGTATATAATGCATCGGAAAAAGAGATTCAAATTTCGAAGGTAGAAAGATCTGACTTGTGTAAGTAAATGCTTATTAGGCTGACTTCAAGTATTTTGATATTTTGATGGGTGACGTGCCTAAATGGCTAGACATGCCCAGACCTTTCTCTTCTTTTGTTGAGCCTATGAATGTTTGGCTGCGCCCAATTTAGCTCCAACCAGTATAGTGATGTGATGCCGGATATGATTCCCATTTTGGTGATATGATATTAGAGATAGATATGTCTACTGCTGTTGTATAGTGTCCATATGATCTGCAATAGCATGCACCTTATGAAAGATATGTTGATCTGCTAGTACTTGGGTTTGCTGAATGAGAAATTTAACATAGTAACATTGACATAGGACAGCATAATCTGTGTTTCATGGTTAGTTGTTAGATCCTCTGATGAATTTAATGTAGGAATATTAATAAGAGGATATCTGTTTTACTAAAGGGAATATCCGTTTCACTAATATTTGACGATCAATCTAAATTAGAATCTTTCTTTTTTTATAAATCAGCGGTTAGCATGATAGCCTCAATAGTGGCAATTCAAATATGCACTTACATGATTTGAGGAAACCATTGTTTTCTAGGAGTTATTTTGGCGTGATAGTAGGAGTTCTTTCTTGTTCTAGGATATTTATACTAATCATGGTTTTGTTTGATTCCATCCATAAAGATTTTTTCCGTTCTTTTGTTTCCTCTTTATGCTGAAAGCCTTTGATTCTTCTCCTGATTCCAATAATGTTCATGTATCAACCGCCCACGTGAGGCCTTATTATCAATTTCTTTTTGAGAAACCTCCTGAGGTTGCATTCCCTATCTGAAGCTTTCACACTATGGCTATAAGTTATATTTACATTGGTCAGGGAAGATCTCATCATTTTGGTTTCTTGTTATTGATTTTTCTTCTTATGTTAATATTCAACTACCTTTTTTTGCTCCTCAGATCTCCGAGATGACAAGCAGTTCTTTGTTGATCACCCAGGTGCTGTCCCCATTACAACAGCACAGGTAAGTAATTCTACAGACATCTGCCTCCTACTATTTCCACCGTTAGATGTCAGTAATAATGTTAATTCTGATATTGATAAAAAGGGGGAAGAATTGATGAAGCAAATAGGTGCTCTGGCCTACATTGAGTGCAGCTCAAAAACCCAGCAAGTAGGTTTTGTTCTGTCAAATTTTTTTGTTTCAATTGTATTCTCTTTCATGAAATTTATAGCAAGCGTAACTGAACATATCTTGGTTTGTAGAATGTTAAGGCAGTGTTCGATGCTGCTATCAAGGTAGTTCTCCAGCCACCAAAGCAAAAGAAGAAGAAAAAGAACAAGGCACAGAAGAGCTGCTCCATATTGTGAAAAAGCAATATCAGAAAAATTCATGCCCTTTCATCAGCCATGCTTGTTACAAGTCCTAGGTGTATACTCAACTGACATCAGTTTGGAATGAAAGATATGGGAAGCACTAGGGTACCTGTTTCATCGCGTTCCGTCTTCTCATGTCTTGCGTCTACTAAGCGATTACGTCGATAATATCTGTAACCGATCTTTCTGAACATGAAAACACCTGAAACTTGGATATGTTTTATTCCTATATTGTACCCAATTTACAGCTTCTAAAGAAGGGTTTAGCTATGTTGGCATCTGTTTTGATTAGGGTGGTTGTATGAATGTTTGAAACTTCAATCTCTATTCTTGTTTATGTATATGATACGTTAACCTCAGTTCTGTTAATTATGCCTAATGTCCCTCGATGCTTAGGATGACGTTGAAGATGCAAATGTCTTATGATATGTATAGAGCAAATTTTCTCATGCTTCGTTGCTATTGAATCCCTTGTGCAATTGCACTTAGTAGTCATGTTATCAATTGTTTACTGACTTCCTGTTATACGCTCGGTTCATTTTGTTGACATTGAGTATACTTATAGGATAGAGGGTTGCTGCTTTATTAATGTTCTGTATCTATGTGCTTGGATGAACCAAGTGTAATTTTTAGAAATTAAATCATCTAATTTATCTTTGACATCATAGGAGGAAGGAACTATTTGACGAATTTGGATGAACCTTATGCTATATTTAAAAGTTGAAGCACCAAATATATTTTTCAAATTTATAGGAGGTGGGAACTATTAGATGCATTTGTGTTATTGATAAAATTTTTTATATCTAGAAAATTGTAGAGAGATGGAGGTGCTTTTAATAGACGCATTTATGTTTAGATGAATCTTATACAATGTTTAGCAAGTTAAGGCGTCGAATATGTATGACACATTTATAGGAGAGAGGACATATTAGATACATCTATATATTTATAGAAAAGAGGAAGTATTTGATAAGGCAAAAGTTGCTCTAGCCTACATTGAGTGCAACTCAAAAACCAGCAGTTAAGTTCTTTCCTGTCAAAAACTTCATTTAAATAGTATTTTCTTCCACAAAGTATATTTCAAGCATAATTGAACCTATTTTGAACCAATTTCGGTGTGTAGAATGTGAATGCAATGTTCGATGCTACTCTCGCGAGATAGTTCTCCAGAGCGGGAGAAAAAGAAAAAGAAAAAGAACAACTAATGCACAGCAGAGTTGGTTCATTTTTTTGAAAAAGCAATTGCAGAAAAATTCATGTCCTTTCATCTGCCGTGCTCGTTACCAGTCCTTGATGTATATTCAACAGACATCATTTTGGAACGAAAGATTTTGGTGGCAGTAGCCTACTTGTTTCATTATATGCCATCCTATCATGTTTTGTGTCTAATGAGCGATTTATATCGATAATATCTGTAACTGATTTTTCAGAACATGAAAATACCTGAAACTTGTTGTTCTCTGTGCATGGATATCTTATATATCTATATCTTGTATCCCTATTTTTAGCTTCTATATAAGGGTATGGTTATGTGTGTCATCTTTTGGATTGGGGGTGGTTGTATAAATGTGTGCAGTTTCAATCTATGTTTTGTGTTTTTGGGGTACGACACTTTAACATCAGCTCAGTTAATTACGTCTCATGTCCCTCGATGCATATGAGAATGTTGCAGATAGTGTAAATGTGGTATGATTTGGTTCATGCTTTGCTTCTCTTGAATCCCGTGTGCAGTTGCGTTTATTAGTGTTTGTTTGCAAAATAATTTATTGAAGATAGAAAAGAGTAGGTTGACATGATAATATAACTTTATCCATAGTTCGTTATCGTACTACATTTAACTACAATTTGGACGACTTTAGTTTTTTTTGGCAAGTATAAAAAATAACCTGACAACGAGAGATTACTTACCCATTTGATTAAGCAAAGAAACTCATTTACAAGTCTCTTAACCATAGTAGGTTTACCGTCCAAGCTGCGTAGGATGGCCAATTGTTTCGAATCTTGACTATGAAAAATATAAACATGCTTTCAAATGCAAAAGTAGTAGTTGATGGTTCAGAGTGACACCGCCGACGGATTCTCCATGTGATTTCTGAATGCAAGAATTGTTAAGACAATCCGTTTTGATATCAATTATTGTAATGGAGAAATTTTTGAAAACAATTGTTTTTCAAATTTAATGAGTAAAATCGACCCTTTCCCACTTTAATTAGCAAAAGCAACCGTTTTGAGGGGAAACGGTTGCTTTTGCAGTTATGAGATACCCGGGACTACTAGTCCCGGGTGTTCTACGCCAGGCACTCGATCTCCCACTCGACCTCCTCTTTTGTCAGCCCCGCCGGCGACCTCCGCATCTTCACCTAGTAGTGGGCCCCACTCCCCCGACCCCCATCGCCGCCCTCGTCGCCATCGTCCACGGCTTCACCGGCGAGTCGTCCTGGTTCGTCCAGCTCACCGCCGCCCACCTTGCCAAGCACGGCTTCGCCGTCGCCGCCCTCGACCACCGCGGCCACGG
>JBAKGM010000200.1:24322581-24341613 GCA_037177215.1 Asparagus racemosus
AAATATTTTCGTGTGAATTTCTAGAAAATAGCAAAGGAACTGTCATCCGCAAACATCTTCCTCATTATTCTGGTCCTCCTATGTTATGTTATCATACTGCATATGGCAATTGTTATGGTAATGCAAACCACACATGGTTGAATGATTTGGATGCACGCGGAAAGCCATAGTTTCCTAGGATATGTCACAACTAAATATGATATATCAAGCATCAATTTTTTAAGCATCTTTTTAGCTCCTAACTTCAAATTTCAAAATTCAAATTTAGATGTGCAATTCATGTTGCTAATTCTAGTTATTGGTTATATTCTTGTTGTTATTTTCTTATGATGAGTTTGAGCTTACTGATGGATGGCTTTGTGTGCTTAGATTGAGCTAACGGTTGTTGGCTTCTTGTGCTATATAATGCTCGGTTTAGCTCTCTGATGGATGGCTTTGTTTGGTACTCATTTCTGGTATGGATTATTTTGATTTATGGTTAGTTAGTTGGGCAATGATGGTGATAATAAACTGAGAATGCAGCCTAAAGTTATTGTGTAATGTTTAGGTGAGGCAATTTTGTGTGGAATACAACCTACATTGATATTACAATGTTTGGTTGAGGCAATCCCTCAAAAGTGCAGCCTACATTGCAGCATAAATTTATAGGCGATGCAATCTTTTATGACAAATTTATTTATATCCCGAGCCCTAATAATTGTGTAATGTTGAGCTGTTGGTGCTGTTTTCTCTATTTATGGTTGATTTCGAGCTTGTTTAGCTCTCTATTGTGATATTTTTGGTTCCAATTTGAGCTCAGTTTGAGCTGTTGATGCTGTTTTTGTTATTATTATGCTGATTTCGAGATTGTTTAGCTCTAAATTGTGATATTTTTTGTTTCGATTTGAGCTCAGTTTGAGCTGTTGGTGCTTTTTTTGTTATTATTATGCTAATTTCGGGCTTTTTAGCTCTCTATTGTGACAAGTTAGCTCTGATTTGAGCTGTTGCTACTGTTTCTACGTATTCATGGCTGATTATGAGTTTGTTTAGCTCTATATTGTGATCTTTTTGGTTCCTATTTGAGCTCAGTTTGAGCTGTTGATCTTGTTAAACTAGCCGTTGTAAAGTGATGAATAATATTATCAAAATTTTTCTATAAATTTTTCAAATACAACCAAATAAAAGAAAAGAAAAACTTGCTATTTCTATAAAGTAATGGGCTCATTTTCTTGTTGTGAACCAAACAAAGAAAGTAAAAGAAACAAGAAAATGGGTGCTTTTTGAGTTCTCAAAACTTTTCCTATAGTTTTTTTTAAATAGAAATGCAAGGAAATCTACTTTTTGAGTGTTTTCCTTTTCCTATTTTTTATGGAAATTGAACCGAACACCCCCTTAGTAATGAAAGAAAAGCTAATTTGTCTCTTTAAGTTAAATCCAATTTATTTAGATTCCTTATTCTTTTTGGTGTTCCTCATTTTCTTTTTCATTTTGATCTTTGTGAATAGATGCTATCAGGAAATGGAGACAAATGTAATGATAAAAAAACCTGAGAGGTAGAACCAAAACCAAAACTTCTGTGTTTCTTTCTTATTAAATCAGATTGCTGTGGATGAAGCAGATGTTTAAGTTGTCACGATTTGTTTAACTAAATTTTAGGCCTTACATTATCTATTAAACTTTTCTATTGTTTTTATGAAATCTACTAGCTTTGAGGAACTAACTCCATACTACGGGATTAGTGCATTGCATTCAGCTGATGTAAATCATTAGACCAGAAACCACAAGAAACACTTCTTTACGAATAAGAGAGTCCCAAACTTCTGTGTTTCTTGATTGCATATTTGGATGTCGATGCTAATGTTCAAATGCTATTAATTAATTCTATCCATCAGTGTGACATCATTCGCTTGTTTTAATCAAAATTGATTTATATGTGTTAAAAGTATTATTTCATCATGTTTTGAATAACATATCGAATAGAGTACGGATATTTGATATGGTTATGTACGTGGTCATTTGTGATTGATTAAAGAGTTTTGAACAATACTTTTTTGCTTTTGTTTTGAAAGTTATATGCTCATATTATTTGCTCAAGACTGGACTAACATGTAGTCATATATTATTATTTTGCTCAATATTTTTTTCAAGACTATAGACTGAGTAGACTGACGTGTGGTCATATATTATTTTGCTTTTGTTGAAAGCTGTAAAGAATTAACTAAATTTTAAAAATTTGTTATTTACCTATATATATTGAAAAATGTAAACTCAATTGCAAAGAAATCCGTGCATCAAGGCACGAGTTTGAAACTAGTTTGAATAAATTGTGGAGTAAATCAAGATATGAAAGATTTTGGGTCCTTTATTAACATTGCTCTTAACTATTTACTTTAATTTTCTTGAAATTATTTCCTCAAATCATTGAGATTGCTATCTAGTTCCTCAAATATTGTTATTTATTTCAAATTAGTATTTGTAGTTCGATAACATAAGATTTGGGGGAATATTTCATTTTAAGTTACCTTTTCGTCATGGAGTTCCTGGTAAAATATTGCTATGTTTAAGTGATTATAAGCCCATAATCACTTCTTAAATTACTTATTTAAATCCTAGAAGTGAGTTCTGAAGACCCTTTAAATCTGTGCCTTTTGTAGCCTATTTCTTTAACTTTTTTTTGGGGAATTCTTGATGGGAAGACGACTAATTGAGGATAATTTTTGGGATTTTTTGTGGGAGAGTGACTAATTAAGGGCAGAAATTTAGTTCATCAAGTGTGGTTAACACTTAACAGCTAGCTTAGCCTAGAGTTAGCAATTTAGAGAGAAATAACTAACTATTTGAAATGACTGAGATTTGAGGGACTACATAGCAATTTGACAAAATATAAGGGACTACTAAGACATTATACGCGACCAATACGACAAAACGTAGATTTACTTCTTCCTATATATATCGATATATCGATATCGATATCAACGAATACAAACCCCAGAGTATTTCTCCAACTAGGGTTTTTATCAAGCGAGCTATGGCGACCAGCTCTGCATCCAACCCTCTTCCATCAGGATGTGAGCTGAGGTAAGCTTTAATGGGATGATATCTTATGCAATTTTGGGCGTAATTACGCGAATTAGGGTTTCTTTCAATGAAATCTTTAGTTCAAAGTCCACTGTATAGTATTTTTACTCTTTCATATCTGGTATTTATTAGTCATTTTGCTGAAATTTTATGACATTTATTAGTTCTATGTTTTAGTAGTTATTTTGATGAAAAATCTTTAGGTTTTTCTATTAGATCAATCTGTCGAAATCTAGTTAATGTGGCTGTTATTATTTCAGATCTTGTTTTTTATGCGATTTTGCTATTATTCTTTCAGATCTTGCTTTTTATGCTTTTAGTAGTTATTTTGATATAATCTTTTTTTATTAGATCAATCTAGTTTATGAGGTTATTATTATTTCAGATCTTGTTTTTTATGCGATTTTGCTATTTCTTTCAGATCTTGCCTTTTATGCTTTGAATAGTTATTTTAATGTAATCTTAGGTTTTAATTAGATCAATTAGTCGAAATCTAGTTTATGAGGTTGTTATTATTTCAGATCTTGCTTTTTATGCGATTTTGCTATTATTCTTTCAGATTTTGCTTTTGATGCTATCTTTGTGAGATCTAGGTCTTGTTTTGGGTTATTTCAATGAAATCTTAGGCGCTATTTCATGAACATTCGTTTTTATGATATATTGAAGTAATTTAGGGATTATTTCGTGAACTCTTAGGGTTTTATTATATCTAAGTTTTAGGTGCTTATTTTGATGAAATCTTAAGTTTTCATTAGATCTATGATTCAATGCCCACTGTATAATATTATTATTCTTTCATATCTGGTATTTATTAGCCATTTTGATGGAATTTTATGACATTTATTAGATCTAGGTTTTAGTAGTTATTTTGATGTAATCTTAGGTTTTGTTGTTAGATCAATCAATTGAAAGCTAGTTTATTTGATTATTATTATTATTTCAGATGTTGTGTTTTTTATGCAATTTTGCTATTATTCTTTTAGATCTTGCTTTTTATGTTATCGTTGTGAGATCTAGGTTTTGTTTTGGGTTATTTCAATGAAATCTTAGGCGCTATTTCATGAAATTTTGTTTTTATGGTATATTGAAGAAATTTAGGGATTATTTCGTGAACTCTTAGGGTTTTTATTAGATTTCAGATCTTGTTTTTTATCCGATTTCGCTATTATTCTTTCAGATCTTGCTTTTAATGCTATCTTTGTGAAATCTAGGTCCTGTTTTAGGTTATTTCAATGAAATCTTAGGCGCTATTTCATGAAAATTCGTTTTTATTAGATCCAAGTTTTAGGTGCTTATTTTGATGAAATCTTAAGTTTTCATTAGATCTGTGATTCAAAGCCCACTGTATAATATTATTATTCTTTCATATCTGGTATTTATTAGTCATTTTGATGAAATTTTATGACATTTATTAGATCTAGGTTTTAGTAGTTATTTTGATGTAATCTTCGGTTTTTTTTGTTAGATCAATCAATTGAAAGCTAGTTTATTTGATTATTATTATTTCAGATCTTGTGTTCTTTATGCCATTTTGCTATTATTCTTTCAGATCTTGCTTTTTATGCTATCTTTGTGAGATCTAGGTTTTGTTTTAGGTTATTTCAATAAAATCTTAGGCGCTATTTCATGAAATTTTGTTTTTATGATATATTAAAGTAAATTAGGGATTATTTCGTGAACTCTTAGGGTTTTATTAGATCTAAGTTTTAGGTGTTTATTTTGATGAAATCTTAAGTTTTTATTAGATCTATGATTCAAAGCCCACCGTATAATATTATTATTCTTTTATATCTGGTATTTATTAGTCATTTCGATGAAATTTTATGACATTTATTAGATCTAGGTTTTAGTAGTCATTTTGATGTAATCTTAGGTTTTTATTAGATCAATCAGTAGTAATCTAGTTTATCAGGTTATTATCATTTCAGATCCTGTTTTTTATACGATGTTTGTAATTATTCTTTCAGATCTTTCTGTTTATGCTATCTTTGTGAGATCTAGGTTTTGTTTTGGGTTATTTCAAGGAAATATTAGGTGCTGTTTCATGAAATTACAGGATTATTATTCTCTTTGAATATTTCTGCAAGATACTGAAAGTGTTTGGTCTGAAAGAATCTGTGAAAGAAAAAGAAAATTAAAATCTGGGAGAAAAATAGATGTAGTGTGATTCGTTTCACTTTTCTCCCGTTGCCTCCCCCAATTTCCCTGACTCATTCTTCTCTGCTCTCTCGCCTTTCTTTCTCCCTCAGCTTCCTACACCCAATCAAACCATAATTTGATGTCAGAGTTCTCCAATTTTATCCAGTTTCAATGTTGGAGCTCTCTGATCAAACCCTAGTTTGTCGGAGTTCTCTCCTCTCTCTAATCCTCTCCAATCAGCATAGGTCCACTCTCTCCCATCTCTCTTCAATTCTTGAAATCCTAGTTCTTTGCTCATCACTATTGAGGTTCAGCAATCACTGTTAATACCAAACTCAAAATGATCCAAACAAAAATGCATTCTTTGATTCATCATGATAGCTTTTTTTCTTTTTTAAGAAAACCTTACATTCAACAAGTTTTTTCTAGCAAGTTGATCTATTTTTCCTTGGGATAGTGTCTATTAGTATATATTGTCTTTTTAGTTTAAGGTTCTATGTCATGTTTTATTGTTTATGTTGATGCTTCATTATAAAGTTTTAACTATGACATTGTAACAAAAATGAAATAAAAGTATCATATCTCACCTCTCTATATAATAATTGAGTAAATTTGAAATTTCTATTAGCTAAAAGTTGACAGTCAATACTATGATTCCTCCATTTAATTATTAAATATATTTTGATATAATATGTGGATTTGCTATCCTAATCAAGTCTTATATATAGCTAATTTTCTTGTATGTCAGTCTCTTTTTGTTGACTGCATGTATCTTCACATTTTCTTGAGAAAGGCAAATGGTCCATCAATTTGTGAGAACCCCTAGAGAAACAAAAATATTACTTAACCGTATGTACGACGAACTATTACATAAGTGTCATTTCACAATTTTCACCCATGAAGATTCCAATATTTAAATAAATAAAAAAGGAAAAATGGGGAATTTATTACAAGTTTTGCAAATAGTATTTGAAGAGCAAATGTTTTTGTCTCTTGTTTTGTTTTATTTTGCCGTTGTCATCATTTGATACCCTAGGTAATGTGTACGCTACATATCTAATATGTAACTGCCATCTTTTATTAGAATTGAAATAAATGGAAACTCTGTTTTGAGGGGACTAAGGTTGTTACTAACTTTCCTAGTTACTTAGTGAGTTGGGGTACATTTTATAAATCTGTTGGGTAACATTTAAATAGTTATATATGTTTCTGAGCATGATATTTCAATGAATTAGTTATTACAATTTTTACAATTAGTATTTGAAGAGCAAGTGTTTCGTTTCTTTTTTGTTTTATGTTTCTGTAGTCATCATTTGCTTCCCAAGCCAATGTACATGCTACACTATCTAAAACGCAACTACCATCTTATATCGGATTTATTAAAAAAAAAGGAAACTCTTGCAGATTTGATTCCAAAATCTTACTGTATTTTTTTCAGGCAGTGGCTAGATGCCAATGGTCAAGTCTTCGAAGATTTCGTAATGACACTGGAGAATAAGGTGAATTTCTCCTGAAAGTTGATTCTGAGGTTTTTCTATGTAACGATTCTCTTTTTTGTTTTCCTGTTGACAGGCTATGGAAAATCTTCATGAGATGGAAATGGATTCTCTGAGGGGAAAGATTTTTGCTAACGAGCATAATCTCAGACAAATTGCTGAAAGAACACATTTTCTGAGCACTTGACCAACTCTGAAGTGCAAGCACTCGTAAAAGGTCTATGATATCTTGGACAGAGGGATGATGCTGATAGGCTAGAGATGGAAAACCTCCAGGGCACTGTTGCTGCAATGGCAGGTCAACTGCAGGAAGCTAAGAGTGAAGCGCTGAGGCAAATTCAGGTATCTTTTCTTTAACGTCTATATGATTTTGCTGAAATACATGCTCCAAATGAAGAGTTATTATTATTATTAGTGACATGGTTGAATGCAAATATGATGTTAGCCATGGAATTAATCATTTGAAGCATTCAAACAGATTTGATTTAGGTAAGTAAACTTATCTCTTCTAGAACACAATAATGCATAGAAAAAAAAAACCTAAGTATATGAATGTCAACAAATTTGCCAAGCTAAGCACTTGGATATTAATTAGGAACCTTCAGAAAAGTAAACTCACAGATATGATTCAGTCTGAGACTACAGCTAAAACACGTTATTACATGAGTTTCTACACAACCGAGGGATGCTAATGAATGCAAAAAAGATTTCAAGGTAATAACTCCGAAATTGATCAGCTTATTAACTATGTAATTGATCAGTCATTACTTGGTAACTATTACAACCATCATGAACCTTACAGATAATTAACTATGTCGCAGTCCCACTCTTAAATCTTCAGGAATAAATCCTTAATAAACATTTCCACATCCTCCACCTAATACTGCCTTGAGCTTCCTAAAAATAAGTGCCATCAGAGGATTTTCTGTTGCATTCTATATAACTAACACGATGATGTGATATGGATTACATTGATTTGAACTTCTTGTTACATATATTATAAGGATTTCCTGTTGCATTCTATATAACTAACACTATGATGCGATATGGATTACATTGATTTGAACTTCTTGTTCCATATATTTAAAACTTGCAGAAGTTTGAGATACGTGGTATGGATTACGTTAATTTGAACTTGTCACATATATTATAAACTTGCAGAAGTTTCAGATGGTTATGAGTCCATTTAAAGTGAACATAATCCAAATCCGAATTTAAGAGAGAGCATATGAGACATGAGATGATGTAAGGAGGCCACAAATTTACTGAATCTTTCTAAATGATTAGCAAGAGGAATTTTATGAAAGAATACCTATAAACAACATTGACAACATATTCTGTACAGAAATTGTGCCCAAATCATAAAAAAAACTGAATGTGATCCATATGCACTAAATATCCCAAGATTACCAGTTAAGATGCAAACAGATCCATAAAAAAACTGAACTTGGAGAGCATACCACTTGGTTAAACTATGATTCATCAAAATTGCAGCCATAATTTGTTAGAAAAGTTCATTTAAATCCTTTCAGTACAATTTGGTTAGAGAATTCAGTTGATAGTATAACATATTAACAAATTACAGAGTAAACAGAGAATTTAATTGATAGTAATTTATATGGCATTCTAAAATCTTACATATTTTTATATCTGTCATGAGCTAAATTACATTAATTTAAGTAGCAACACTATTTCATTGAAGAAATTAAGTTGCAGGTTAAGCTTCCATAGAAGTCAACTGAAGTCTGAATTCATCTTCTAGTAATACACTGCCATTTGTTCTGAAATATTTTAGTTCCCCTTCAGAGTGTGCTTGCATATCTTGGACTTGTTTCAACCAGTTTTACAACGAAAAAGAATCATCAGACTTCACTCATTTCAATTTTCTTTTCTGTAAAAGGTAAGATTACTGCCATCAGAAGGTAATGCATTGTCTCAAACAAACTAAAGATAACCATAATCTTACATATTTTTGTATAAAATGCCTAAAATTTTGATGCTCCAGTCAATGATTCATAGACTGAATTAAAATTGGAAGTAGCAGGATAGCCAGTGGATTATTAGAAGAATATGGCAAAACTATATTTTTATGAATAAAGTTTTATCTTATCCAGTTAAAAAAAGAAAAAGAAAAAGAAATGCTCTCAAGTTGTCTCCATACAGTGCTTTGTTCATATGACTAGAGATTTTATAACTTGCCTTGTGCAAATCCAAAATTGCCTTCTTAGAACACCCACTCATAGAATGTGCAGTTGTCAGTCTTCTTTGGTAGATAACACTCATAAATCATTACGTAAGGAAGATCCAACTAAAACCGATTAGTAATTAGACTCAAAGCAGATTAAAGATGAGTCAGAGCGGATGAGAGATCAAAAGAGGGATTTGGGATATGTAGGGGGAGCAGGGCTGGAATGGAGGAGGCTGAGTGGAGAGGAGGAGACGATCAGGTTTACTTTGAGGTGGGGTTGATAGGATTAGAGGGAGAGGAGGGAGGGACATTTTACAGCAGAGAATATATTGGAATGCATGTGAATTTAGTTAATATTGTTAATCATTAATGTATTTTATTGAAAAGAACAAACGCCTGAGAAATTTTATTGAAAAGAACAAACGCCTGAGAAACAGCCTCTAGCTGAACTTATCAAGTTGCGGATTTTTTGACATGGTGTTTTTGCTAGTTTTTAAAACAAATTTATTAATGATTGTTTATTATTGTTATTGTATAGGAAATAAAGGCTACAGGAGGTCCCACCATGAGCTATTTGACCGTTTCCATGTTGGTTGGAGCTGAGGTTGCAGGGGTGGCTAGCATGTTTTTGAAGCACTATTGAACCCTATGGTTAGTGGTCTTTAACTTTTGACAGGAAGCTGATGAATACGTGTGATGTAATGATGGATGGGGGATTACTTGTTTTTTTACAATTCTAATAACGTAGTTTCAGTTTTTGTTGTGTTTTGATAACAATTCTGATAACATAGTTACAATTCTGATAACAAAAACTGAAACTATGTTATCAGAATTGTAAAAAAACAAATAATCCCCCATCTATCATTACATCACACGTATTCATCAGCTTCCTGTCAAAAGTTAAAGACCACTCACCCTAGGGTTCAATAGTGCTTCAGAAACATGCTGAATTGTGAATGATGTGTTGATGGAAAACTGGGATCAATGGTTGAATATTGCTTTTGGATTTCAGTTTTTTATGTTTGATGGTTGATGTTATGATGGTGATTACTTGTTTTTGCTACAAATCTGATGTTTGATGGTTGATGTCATGATGGTGATTACTTGTTTTTGATAAAATCTGATGACAGGTTTCAGTTTTTGTTGTTTTCTGATAGTTGATGGTTAAACACGACTGAGTTGTGATGATGTATTGATGGAATACGGGGATTACTGGTTGAATGTTGGTGTGATTCTTGGAATATAGGGATAACTGTTGAATGTTGATGTGATTGATGGAAGAATACTGGGATCAATGGTTGAATGTTGATTTTGGATATCCGTTTTTCATGCTTGATGGTTGTTGTTGTGATGGTAATTTCTTGTTTTTGATGCACAAATCTGATGACAGGTTTTTTTTTTTGCTTTCTTATGGTTGATGTTTAAATTACCATTGAAGTGTGATAATTTTTTATGTGATTTATATGAATACTGGTACTACTAGGGGCTGCTTAGTTTGTTGTATTTTGGATTTATAACAGTCAAAAATCCAAAGAAAATTTGTGAGAATATCTAAGAATATCTCATTCCTCTAATTTGGCGGATGACTGCAGATAACAAGAGTAAAAAGGCTTTGCGTCCTGCGGTTGAGAATGTGTCATCCGCGACTGCTCATTTTTTGTTTCGGTCTGAAAACAACCAAAGAAGAAGAGAGTTGAGGGAAAGTTGAATGGAAATCAATGAAATAAAAAGGAGATAAAACCCAACAAAATCATCATCTCTCTGCTCTAAAGAGAATCAAGAACATGATGATATCCTCAGCAGCTCTCTGCTCTCGCATGTTCTCCCTCTTCTCTACTTCCCAAAAATCCCTCTCTTCAGCACACTACAACAAAAGTTGAATGTATCTACACTTATCTTATGACACATATAAAAGTGTCATTTTATTTATAAAGGATTAAATAATAGTGACAAATAAAAAGTGTGGTAAATCACCGCACATGTTTGTGTTATTAGATATACAATTAAATATAATTAAAAATTGCCAATAGTCCAACATGAATTGTGTGAGGATCTATTGATGGGCTTAAATAATAAATCTTAGGTTTTAATTATAATGATGGTTAAACATTTATGATAATGTACAAACTAAACAACTCCATATTTAAGTGTGCTTTGGTGAGAGTAATCTTATGATGAGTGATCTTCTGAAAAGTTACACTATTGCATGTGTGGTGAGTTTTGTGACACATGTATGTATAGCAAATTTTATGACACATATATGTATCACAAGTTTTATTACGTATTCTCACGTGTAGAAAGATGCTCTGTACCCATGTTCTACCCACACTTTTAGTATGTATCGTGATTTATTTGTACGACACGAGCTCTACCAACGAAAGAACGGAAGTTTTGTGCTCTTGGAGATGGACAAAAGGTCTCCGAAGCGCATTAAGCAGCAGGAACATAAAAGCTATGAGTTGTAAATTCTCTACACTTTGACGTGTTCAAACTTAAACTGGTTTAGTCTACTTTGATTAAAAAATGACGGAAAGGTTGAACTCAGATTATCTCCTTGGATAGCTACCATGCATCAGTTGAGGTTCACAGACAGCTTTCACGAATTATACAAGGTTAGTGGCAACACTAAATCTGACTATAGGATGTAAGTTAGAATGGGACCGTGCCAAGTAACAATGGTAAATCAGTTGCTTACCTGGATTTCATACGCAAAAGTGGATCTTGACAATTATAATTGGAGTACTGGAAATAATCTTCTTGAAAATGTGCTTAACTGTCGATGATGAAGACTATATCTTTGTACTGACACAGAGTAATATCTGTTTAGTGTTCCTAATCTTTTCGAAAGCAAAAAGGATATAATGGTTGATAGATTTACACACTTTCGTACTAGGAAGTATCTGGTCACATACGTATATGCCCCAATATATAGTATGCAGCTAAGCAATTATTTGCCGCTTGGTTTGTTAGTAGCTCAACTTCTTGGAAGACTATATTGATGGAAATCTTCTAATTATTACGTTCACCTTTATACTGTATTGGATATATTTTGTATGTTGATCTATAGGGGCTGTTTGGATGCCTTGTAAAAATGTGGATACTTATGACACCCATGGAGAGTGATCATCCACCTCGTCACTTTTAATTTGAAGTTTTACATTGTTTAGTTAGGTATCCTTGTGAATCTTAAAGTGTTAGTACTATATTGTTGGGATACTTGATGTAAATTTGAAAAGTAATTTATTCGGTCTCCATTCAAAAGATTCATCTTACCATGACCAAGATTACCTCCGTAAACACACAAAACTCAAAACTCCTCATTGGAGTGATATAGTTATGTGAGATAACATGCACATGATGTGCATTTTAGACACAGTTAAATGAATGAGATCACACCAAGCTCATGAAGCAAAACAAAGCATGTTAAGTCTTCTTTGATAAACAAATAGGTATAAAAGTTGGAAATTCAATTGCAACCATCATAGGAAATTAACCTTAAAAATCCCACTTTAAACTTTAAAAGACTCTTGTACACGTGTTGCGCTAAAATTGAACAAAAACACTCAAAGCACCCAACTTTAACCAAAAATATACATCAAAGTTGCTACTACGCATTAGCTCATGGAAACCCCAAACCACTGAGATTCGAGCTTGTTGTCACCGTTGCCTGCGCCAAGCGCTGGATCGGGATCTCAATCTCGGCGGTGAGATTCGTTGATGGTGGTTGCAGGAAGAGAGGTGGAGGTCCTTGATGGTTACAAGAAGATATAGAGAGAGAGAAAAGGAAAGTGGAGACTTTCAGATGAGTTAATTGAGTTTTTTTTACTGTGTTTTGCTGACAGTGTGTCAGCTCTCTACCCATTTCAATTCATATTTGAGCGATTTGTGCTTTTAAGAGATACATCAGCATCTTTGAATACACATCAGCGTTTGCATTGTTGTGAAAAATAAATCCAAACAAACAGTTGAGAAGGGTAAAAGCTGCCAAATGACCCATCATTTAATCACTTTTTCAGGTTTACCTTCAATAAAATGAGCAACCAAACAGCCCCTATATTGTAATTTATTTCGGTGAAGCAGAAGAAGCTGCAGGATGTGACTGGATCCATGTTGATGCTGGAATAATAATAATATGTCCTTGAACATCTAATACAAATTATATAATATTATTGTAATGTTAATAGATTTAATTGGTGCACATATAATTTGGGTATCATTTATATAATTGTCATATATATTTAGAAATTATTTTGTTAGATCATGCACTGTGATGTGTCACTTGCTTGGAGATGTGATCTAACTTAGAGATTTCTTAAACTCGTGCTTAACCTATAACTAGTACATGATAACTTTGTTATAACATGTTATTATGCATGAATCCGACATGTGAGATGTTGTGGTGGGTGTCAACCACCGAGAATGAGGATTTTCCGGATGTATGTCATAAGCACGCATTGTGATGTGTATAACACTAGACCACATTTGAATTTTCTAGGATGAGTCACCTAAGAGATAGAGAATTCAAATTGTTACATGGTCTCTTTGACTTGATGATATTATTATTTTCGATTTGATAACTTAGTATGTTTTGAGGTGATGGTTAAGCTTGTTTAGCAAGCGCTACATAACCTAAAATGTTGAGTTGCTAAATTTCATTGAGGAAAATGATGGATATCTAGATAGGATCCAGTATGCTAATTATGACTAATTAATTTATTATGCATTCCCATGAAGTTATTAAATTCCTGCCGGCATGTGATTTTGAAAAATGTTTTCAAAATTTATTTTCTTATAAAAATAAAATATTTTGATGTTTGAAAAGAATTTTTATTTATGTTCATGGGAATTTCAATTTAGGCATGAGCAAATAGGTGAGTTGTCCTGCTTGAAAAAGTTACCTAAAGTAAATGATATTGGAGGGAGACTGAATGTAAGATATTATTTATAAAATAAATAACAGCCTACTTGTAGGTTATCCTAAAGAAAATACTAGGTATTATATTGATAATCCTAGTGTTGTTTTCAGATAAAAATTGTTATTAAAAATTTGTTCTTTTATGATATCAAATTTGTTGATCAAGGATCTATATAACTCTAGAAGAAACTTATTTTCTTCGGTGGGAGAGTTATTTAATCTAGTGGTAGAAACTTCAAATGAGTTAAAGATTCTATGAATTCAGTGGGAGCTTTAAGTAATAAAGTAAATGGAGATTTACTTACTAAATTTATTGTTGAATACGCTGATTACTATTAAGAAATCAAATAAGATTTTCATCCACCTATATAGTACAGTATCCTTTCTAAAACATATTTGATGGAAAGTAACAAGGAGAATAAAAATCTTAAAATTTACACGAAGGTCATGTTGAACATGATTTCATGTAAGTGAGTTGATGTCATGTTTGATGACAAATGAGTATTAACTTTTGAAGAAACCTTTTCTCCAATTGTAATATTATAGTTCATAAGGATCCATTTAGTCATTTCAACATGTTATGAATATATGAGATTCATAAATGGATTTTAAATAACCTTCGTGAATGGATATCTTAAGAAGATATTTATATATAGAGATTATAAAATCAAGTATGTAAAATTCAAGAAGATAAGATTGATTAATTAAATCAATCAAGTTATGAACTTAATTAAGCTTCAGATAATTGAAATATTCATTTTGATGAAATGATTAATGAAATAAATTTTGATCAAATTCTTAAAAAGCAATCTTGTGTGTATAAGAAACAATAAAATAATTCCATTATATTCCTAGCGTTGCATGTTGATGACATATTATTCATTAAGAATGATATTTTAATGTCATGATTAAAAGTATGGCTTTCCGATAAGTTCTTTATGAAGAATTTTCTTTGTATCTTGGATCTCAAACTCTATATAGATAGAGAATGAGATATATAGGATTGTCACAATCTACTTATATGGATAAGATCCATAGAAGGTTCAACTTAACAAGATTCTAAGAAAGGAATGGTTCCTATAAGACATAAATACTCACTCTTTAAGGAAATGTGCCTCAAAGAAAATTGTGCATTTTAGAAGCAATTGATGTTGTAAGTAGTTTTCAATCTCCTAATAATAGAAAGTCTATTGGGGTTATATTTATATTATTAATAACAATAGTAAAATATCTAGTGTCATCTGAAACCATTAAAGAAGGAATATGGATAAATGAGTTTCTCCATAAGCTTAATATTATTTCTTATAAGGTTTTTCTTTCTTACTATTATTTGATAGTAATGGAGTTGTTGCGAAAAGCTTAGAAAGAAATATTATCTTATTCAAGGTTAATAAGAAGAAATATGTAATGGTTTAAAAGATGGTTAAGCAGATAACATTTAATGTCCTTTTACAGACCATTTTCATAAAATATTTTTGACAGATGAGAGTTAGGATTATATCTGATTGGATCTTATGGTAAGTGGGAGATTACAAGAATAGTAATAATATGCCCTTGAACATCCAATACAAATTATGCAATATTATTGTAATGTTAATATATTTAATTGTTACACATATAATTTGGGTATCATTTATATAATTGTTATATATTCTTAGAAATTATTTTGTTAGATCATGCACTGTGATGTGTCACTTGCTTTGAGATGTGATCTAACTTAGAGATTTCTTAAACTTGTGCTTAACCTATAACTAGTATAGGATAACTTTATTATAACAGGTTATTATGCATGACACCTACATGTGAGATGTAGTGGTGGGTCTCAACCACTGGGAATGTGAATTCTCCGGGTGTATGTCATAAGCACACATTATGATGTGTGTAGCACTAGACTGCATTTAAATTTTCTAGGACGAGTCACCTAAGAGATAGAGAATTCAAATTGTTACATGGTCCCTTTGACTCGATGATATTGTCATTTGCGATTTGATAATTTAGTATGCTTTGATGTGATGGTTAATCTTATTTAGCAAGCACTACACAACCTGAAACATTGGGTTGCTAAATTTCATTTAAAAAATGATGGATATCGAGATAAAATCCAGTATGCTCATTATGATGAGTTAATTTATTATGCATTCCCATGAAGTTATTAAACTCCTACCTGTAGGTAGTTATGAAAAATATTTTTAAAATTTATTTTCTTATAAAAAATAAAATATTTTGATGTTGGAAAAGAATTTTTATTTATGTTCATGGGAATTGCAATTTAGGCATGAGCAAATAGATGAATTGTCCTGCTCGAAAAAGTTACATAAAGTAAATGATATTAGAGGGGACTGAATGTAAGATATCATTTATAAATAATTAATCCCATATTATGGAAGAGCTTTTATGAACAGTTGACTAGATAGGGATTTGATTGTTAAATTAAAATTATTAATTTAATTAATAATTGGTTCTCGATATGGGACCCAATTGGTGTCATTAATGTCATTAGAAAAGATATACATGCAATACAATTCTATTTCTATCCTTAATTGTTATAGATAAAGTTTTTGAACAATTCTATTCTATCTGTAATTGTTATGGACAGAGTTTTAAATAATTATGAATTGTTTAAAATTAAAATCTATAAGGCAATTCTAATCCTATATGTAGGGTTCACATGTAGCCTTATGAGAATAAGAGAATAATAGAAAAGAAATAAAAATTTGAGAACCTATCTCTCAGTATTGCTCCTCTTCGGTGTTGGGTGGATTTCAGTTGAATGCTTTTTCTCTTGAGGAAGCTATTTCAAATTGATCTTGGGATAGATTATTGAAGAAATTCAAAAAGCGTTACATGTATTCTTTTAATTTTTGATTAATTTTAATTAATAGTCATTGTTGGGCGCACGCCAGTAGCGTATATCCGAGAAACCACCGCAAACAAGTAAACAAAGTAGGCAAGAACACAATAAAATAGTAAAGACACGAGATTTACGTGGTTCGGCAAGTTGCCTACGTCCACAGGGCAAGGAGGAGGAAATTTTACTAATAGAAGGAGAGAATACAAGTTAGAGTTACAAGTTTTCACCACCAAACCCTAAAAATAAACTCTCAAATCTCTCACAAGATCTCCTCCCAAAAGATGCACAAAACTCTCTCAATGACTGCTCAAAACCGAGTTCAATCATACCCTAATTAATCAGGTTTAGAATTTATATATAACTCTAAATGAACTGGGTTTAAAACCAAACCCAAAACAGACCCGTATTCGGAATCTGCCCAGAGTAGTCGACTACTGCTTTAGAGTAGTCGACTACTAAGGTCCAAACCTGAGCACCACTTTCTGTCGACTGCAGATTAGTCAACTACTGCTTCAGAGTAGTCGACTACTAAGGCCTGAAAACTGTCTTGTGCATGTTTTGTGCATGTCCTTCGTATAAACCCTTTAAAGATGCTCGGATATGCTACATCTATGCATCAACAAAGTTCCAAATATCTATGTGGACCACAAGGATCAGAAGTTAGCTAAGATTGCCGGCCAATCATTTTGTGTCTACGCAAAACTTCAAAAACATGCAAATTTACAAATTAAAAAAATAGCAGCAAAAATGTTGCAAGAGGTAAAAAGAAAAATAAAATATGATCCAAATATTTATGTAGTTCCGCCTAAGCATAAGTCAACAGACACGACGGCGGACAAGCAAAATTCCAATGTTAAAATTTTGAAGAAGACGATGGCAAAACACGTCTGGTAGTCAAATCCGAATTTCACTCTAAATACTTCATATATTATATATATTATATATAGATGACTGGCTAATCTCTCTCACACACACGTATTATAGTTTTATAGTCCTAATATCCCATCCAGAAAGTAATAATATATATATAATGTGTATCTTATACAAAAGACTAACCACCAAAATATAATAGATCCCCACATATGCTAAGTTAAGACACAGCCAAGTTTTGTCTCTTCCACGACTAGTATGAGTATAGTTCTTGTGTGTAACATGAAAATGTTTTTGTGCTCTTTTGATTAATTAGACCTTGCACATTGTTTCCTTGACATTCAGTTATGCTCACATCCGACAAGATACCTATTAATTATCATGGTATAAATACATTATGGATATCCTTTAGTAATCCAAGATGATCTCAGCACACCCTCTCTCCGCACCGATGGCAAGTAGTACAATTGATGGATCTCACGCATCACCACGTCTTGCTGATCTGACTCTATATTGCAGTATGGTCGGTGCTGTATGGTATGTGAATATCACTCGGCTAATATTTCCTTTCTAGTAAATTGGGTATGTCAGCATATGCATGCCCCGAAAGTGCATCGTTGGTCTCTTGTCAAGTCGTATTCTTCATTATCTTCAGAGAACACCTACTCACGGTTTAATTCGTATCGTGACTTTCCTAGAGCTCTAAGCAACAAGCAACTGTTGCATGTTTTAGTACAAAAGCAGCTTCAAGCACTACTGTAGGAGCTTGGCATTCCCCTCAACAACATCCGTGTTATGGTGTGACAATATTAGCGTGATATATCTCTCCGCTAACTTAGAATTTCAGGCTCGCACGAAAGGTGTTGATATAGACTTCCATTTTTTGTTTGCGAGCATGTGGATGCCAAGCAGCTCATTGTCTCATATATTTCCATTTGTGACTAACGTGCCGACATACTTGCCAAACTAATATCTCGACAGCGTCTCACGGAGATACGTGTCTAGCTCAACATTGTTCAACCGAGCTTGAGGGGGAGTATTAGAGATGCACCAGATTCAAACGGATCTGCTCAAGATAGAAAGCCATCAATCTTACTAAAGATCTTGGCTAAACTTGGCAACATAATATTGGTGATTTGGAATCAATTGTCGAGATATTATGACTTGATTGTAATCAATTAGTGAGATATTACTCCATATTAATTCACATAATTGTTAAGTCTATAAATGAAATACAAAGAAGATGGCTAAACGTAACAGACAACCTCTCTTCTCCTTTTTGTCAATTTTTCTCTCTTACTTCATTGATTCTCATGAAGCTGTACGTCAATTATGAGAAAGAGCGCTTAGTCGAATAAAATTGTAAAAGTAATAAAGGATAGAATAAAATTGTAAAAGTAATAAAGGATAGAATACATGATATTACTATCTATATCTATATCTATACTTCTATAAAAAGAGGATTGGGGTGTTAAAACTTTTAATTTCCTTTTTTGCCCTCTCAAATTTTGATAAA
>JBAKGM010000200.1:24360038-24391176 GCA_037177215.1 Asparagus racemosus
TTATACTCCCCGATCTAATACGTCGCGGGCTTGTTCGCGTCCCGTTTCCATGTATTTTGGGAAGCGGGGCGTGACAGGAACGGTCTACCTGACTGTGGTGTGATAAGAACATAAGGCTTTGCGAGATATGCTTTGATCTCCTTAAAGGCCATTTGACAAGCGTCGTACCAAATAAATAACACGCCTTTCTTGTTCAGTTTAGAAAATGGCTGGCACTTCTCGAATAGATTCGAGATAAATCTCCGAATATATGCCAATCGCCCTTGTAACCCCTGAAGCTCTCTCAGATTTCTCAGAGGCTGTAGATCTTGAATTACCTTCACTTTATCAGGGTCGACATGGATGCCCTTATTTGTGCTGACGAAGCCGAGGAACTTGCTGCTGGACATCCTGAGGAAAGACATGGCAGGGTTCATCTTTAGCTGGTGAACTCGCATGAGCTCGAACATCATTCTAAGATCTTTGATGTGATCACTCTTGTCACAGCTCTTCACGACCAAATCGTCAACGTAGCATTCGACCGTTTTCTAGAGATGATCCTGGAAAATCTTCGTCATTGCTCGTTGGTACGTGGCACCTACGTTCTTCAAACTAAATGGCATGACTGTGTAGCAGAATATGCTGAGGGGTATCCTGAACGCTGTATGTTTGGCGTCATCCGAGTGCATCTTGATTTGATTATAACCCAAAAAGCTATCCATAAAGGACATTCTCTCGAACCCACATGTGCTGTCGATAATAATGTCAGTGATCGGGAGAGGAAAATCATCCTTAGGGCAAGCGACATTCAGGTCTCTATAGTCGACGTAGATCCTGATTGCCACGTTCATCTTTAGTATCGAGATAATATTCGCCACCCAGTCTGGATGTTGCACTTCCGTGATGGAGCCTGACTCAGTGATCTTTTTCACTTCTGCCACGATTGCCTCCATAATTTGTGGACGAAACTATTTTTGCTATTGCTTGACAGGTTTGGCATCCAGCTTGATTTTGAGGCCATACGTTCCCACATTCGGGTCTAGCCCTAGCATATCTTCGTAGTTCCAATCGAATACGTCGATATATTGACTAACAAGAGCGATCAATTCTTCCTTTTCATCTGGGGGAAGACTACCGCTCATGAAGATGGGTTTTAGATTGGCTTCGTCGCCCATATTGACTTGGACGACTACATCTTCAGTGGGGTCTTCTCTTTGCTCAAACTGGTCCCCGTACTGCATGTTAAGGTGATGAATGAATCCACAGGTCTTCCCATGTTGGCATCTCCTCATCGCCTTCCATGGTGCTAGGGTCGGCAGTTGCCATATTGGCCATCAGAGCCTTGAAGACCTCACCCAGGTTGACATCAGAATCCCAAGAAGATGAATCAGACGAATGTGCATCTCCTTCATCAGGTAAGTAGTCATCAATTAACTAAGAGCATTCGTCTTTTGAGGAGGATTTGAATCCCAATCCCCTTTTGAATACATAATAATTGGCTGGCTTCCCTTTTGGTACATATGCCGCTTTGGGTGGGACTTGAGGACCTCGTCCGAAGCAGAGACCTCCTCCTTGTACCAAGTTATATCCCTACTTCTTCATGATATCCAGTGTTTCTAGACTATATCTGAATGCATGGAGTATAGGCACGTTGTCATCGACGTCCTCCTCTAAGAAGTGATTCGGCATCGAAATAGCATCTCCTTTTCCGTAGACCAAGTCTTTTTCACTACTTGATCTACCTAGAATAATGAGTGTTGTCCTAAAGGAGTCTTGAAACTGCTTTTGTGATTATGCACGACGACCGTGTTGGTAGGTGCAAGTCAGGATTGTTGTATAATCCTATCATTACATCAGTCAAAGACAACAGGTACTCTAAATCATCTTTTATTAATTCGTCGGCAAGTTGCCAATTAGAACATTCATCCAACGATTCTTCATCTTCATGATTGATTACAAGGGGTACAATGTCATTCAAAACAAACCCGCCATTATAATCAAGCTCGACTTTGGTACCAGCTTCTCCACCGCTGTCCGTGCCTTGGGCCGATGATTTAATATCGGACTCATTGCCATAGAGGAGAGAATCAGTGAAATAATTCTCCACCCCTTAAACGGCTGTTTGTCCGCGACCACCGTTTAGACTTCATTATTTGTGTCTACATATTTGAGACACTGATGAAGAGTAGAGAGAACCATAATATTATTGTGGATCCAAGGTTGACCCAATAATAAGGTATAGGAAGTCTCAGCATCAATCACATAACACGTGATCTCAGACTTCAAATCTCCCATCTAGCACTTCACTCGGATTTTACCAACCGGTCGAGACCTATTGGTGTTAAACCCGTAGATCACTGTGCTTATTGATGCCAGCTTACTGAAAGGAATTCCGAGACTGTACATGAGCCGTAGGGGCATGATGCTCACAGCGAAACTCGGATCAACTTGGATCTGGTTAACTTCATTGGGGCTGATATACCCAGTGAAGTACAGTGGCCTGTCATGTTTGGAATTCCTCATCTGCATGTCCTCCTTAGTAAATGTGATGCAGGGGAGGTGCTTGGCAGCCAGGTTGCAGTGCTAGGCCGTTGATGACTCCGGTTCTTCCGGAGCTGACTTGATCTGGGTGAGGAAGACCTCAGAATCAGCCAGGGTTTCTTGTAGGGCTTCACGAGTCTCTTTTGACAACCGCAAAAGCTCATAAAGTGTGATTCTTGTCGGGATATTTGCCAGCTGAGCCATAACATCAAAGCGATAGGGAGAATTCGAGCTTCCTGGTTTGTCTCTCGCAATTAGACGATTGAATCGAGACTGCTTCGGGAGTTGAACCTCTTGAGGCTGCTTTTCCTTCATCTTGGCTATAGTTTCTTTGGTAGCTGCTTGTTGTGCCTTTTTCGCATGGGTGAGGGGAGTTGCTGCTACCCCCAGCTCTGACAGCATCTTGGCATTCAGATCGGGAACTTCCGAGTACTTGTACCTGTACTCATGTCTGCTCCTGGTGGCATGGACTTCAGGTTCCTCCTCCGAGAATTAGAATGTCACCATCCGCTCATCATCTCCCTCCAAGACTGCGGAGGAAGCATGGCACAATTTTCCCTTCCCCTTCGACTTTTTCTTAGACGAAGAGGAAGCTGCCCACTGATCATCTTCAAGTAGGTTCAGATGGAACCACAAAACTTTGCAATTTGGAGCCGTATGTGGTACGAGCCCTTTTTGGTGCTGCTCATGCAGATCATCATTCACCATCTTCATCACCACCTTTATCATAGGCTCAGGTTCGAGCCATGTCAAAGGCACCGAACAGACGCTGATGGACACCGTATTTGCTCTGGCCTTCTTTTCTTTGGCCGGCTTCATTGTGATGATCCCCACGTCAATTAGGGCTGATTTTGTCCTTGAGGCCGAAGCACAACTTGGTGGGGTGGTGGACTGCCCTGTGGTAAGCACAATATCTCGGGTCGTTGGTCCTCTTTGCTTCCTCTTGATTTTGGATCGGGGGAAGCTTGATCTTGTTATTTTCCACTAAATACTTGAAGAGGTCGGGAATCTCATCATCCCTAAAAGAATAGGACTTCGAGAATCTCAGCTCTGAGGGTCTCTGCTTCTGCGCCCCTTGCTGCCACTATGACTGCGACTACTGTGGCGCTCGCTGTCGCGGCTAGTGTTGGGGTTGCAGCTAGAACGTCTGGTTCACAATAGCCATCCTAGCCTGCGCCTTCCCCTTACCGTGTGGAACAAAGTTACGTTTTGGGGCTTCTGTAGCCGGTTGCCCTCTTTCTACATTTTTCCTCTTCATGAAGCGTTCAGCTTGCTCACCAAGCACCTTTAGATCCTTCCATGTAGCGGAGGGCACTGTTCCCATCACTTCGAGCACATCCAGCGACAAGTTATTGTGGCAGGTCTGGAGAATGAACTCCTCTATAATCAGATCCTGGCAGTTCATCGCCTACTTCTGGAATCTTTTGACGAAGGTATCCACATTTTCTCTGTCCTTTTGCTTCTCATCGAGCAACGTCTTGATAGATATCTCAGTATCATCGTCGAAGAAGTTGGAGAGAAATATGGACTCCATGTCATCCCAGCTAGTAACACTGCCCGGTTTAAGAGGCGGTACTAATTGAAGGCGGCTCCTCAAAGGGTGCCAACGAATGACCAAACCATCAAGGGCTCGTTTCCAGAAATCACACCCAAGTGAGATTTGAAGTAAATCAAGTGCTGAGTAGGGGACCCCTTTCTGTTGAACGGTGTGAAGTTGATCAAGCTGAACTTTGAAGGATATGGGATCGACTCCCACTCCTTGGGGTATGGACACGGTATTCCTGTCTTCTTAATTTCTTAAGCAGAGATTAATGTGTTGATCTTACTCTCGAGATCCTTGATTTTCTCATTTTTTAGGATGGCATTGCCGCTGGCATTTTCCTAGCAACCCCCAGCATTTCGCTCTTCATGGGGTTGTGTAGTAACGTGGTCCTCTTCCATGTCAGTGCTACTATCAACCTGAGTAGCGTTGTTACGACGACTGGTTTCACCTAGGCGGTTTGTCAGCGCCTAGATTTACTGGTCATGCATTTCTCGCATCTGCTACATGGCCATCTCCATCTCAAACTTGGAGTTCTCTTTTTGTTTGGCCATCGCCTCTTCGAGCATTTTGGCCACTTGTTCTATGCTGATCATCAGGGTTTCTCGGGGTTGCCCTTCACTTAAGGCTGTGTTGTCAGAAGCTAGGGTGGAGCCAGCATCCGACACTTCATCTTCCGACGGTAGTCCCTTTAGGATCTTTTCATAATGAGGATGCTGAATGGTTCCGGTCTACAATCAAGTTATCTGATCAGATGCTCGGGGATCGGTATGGGTTGACGACCTTTTGCTTGTCATATTATTGGTAACTCTTGGTAATTCATCACCTCGAGTCACTGATCTTCTCTTGTGGAAGTGTCTGGGGCTAGGCTTTGGCAAGTCGTCGCCCAGTCTATCAAAGATGGATACCCTCTCCGAAGTTGGTCTGTGGCAGCTGCATTCTGATAACACTGCCTTTATTAACCTTGAGCAGGAGCAATGCGTGAGCTTCTCGAGAGAGTTCCTCTTCTGGGATTTTCTCGTACCCGTAGCATGATAGTACAACTCATCGGCATAATTGTTAGAGCAGCCCATCGTGTGTTAGCGTGATCTCTCGGGTATAACGTCATAGTCATCGGACGAAAATGTCTCCTTCCGAGGACGGATTGCTTCATCAAAGCTGCTAAAAGTGACTCGCCTTGACGTTCGCCTGTGTGGGCATGAAGTCTTGGTGGACTATTGGACTTCGATTCTCAGTCCAGTTGGTGCAGCTGGAGGAGCCTTGAGGTGGGTTCAACCTCCTACACGAGGAGTGACCCGTAATTCCCTCAATGGACTAAGGCGTTCCTTGATGGTTAGCCTACTAGTCGTGGTGGGAGTTGGCTTTGCCAAAGGTCTGGATGTAGACGTCGGAGGTGACCTTGCTACCGAGCTGATTTTAATTAGGACGCCCGTGGATTTTGGTCTAAGCGCCAGAGTGATTGGCGTTGGGGCGCCCACAGCTTTTGATCCGAGCACCTGGGTAGTTTGTATCAGGGCACCCTCAGCCATTGATCTGGGCGCCTGGGAAGTTGGCATTGAGGCACCTTCAGCACTTGGTTTGGGCATCAAGTTAGTTTTGGTCGGGGCGCCTTCAGCTTTCGTTTTCTGCCCTGGGGTGGAAGCGGAAGTGCCGGCGAACTTGGGCTTCTAGACCTGGTGGCTCGTTAGCGGCTTCTTGGCCACTTCCTCCTTCTTCAGCTCACGAGCTTGCTGCACCAGAGCTCGTGCCTGTGCGAGGAGCGCGTGTCACTTATAGATGCACTCTTGAAGCATAGAACAGCTCCATTTGACTCGCCTCATTGAATCTTGATGACCCGAAGCTTCATCACTGGATTTATCCCATGATACATCACTTCGCTGACTTGTACGTCTTGCCGAGTCACTTCATACGCTCGTCGACTCGCTTTATGTGTTTTGTGGCACAATTACATCGTCAACGGTTCTTGGTCGCATCATATGATGGGTCGTCGGTTGTAAACCCACCATCACGAGTCTGAATCGGGTATTGATAAGTGATTTTCAACACCTACAATAGGATACAAAACCTTCCTTTCCACTAGCAAGAGATAGGATACAGAACCTCTCTCTCTCTTGTTTCGAATTCACCCCTTACCCAGAGATAGGAGACAAGATCCTCCTTCGGAGATAGGAGACGAGATCCTCCTTCCTCTCTGCCAGCAAGAGATAGGATACAAAACCTTCCTCTCTTGTTTCAAACTCATCTCTTTTTCGAAAATAGGAGACAAGATCCTCCTTCCTCTCCACGAGCAACTGATAGGAGACAAGATCGTCCTTCCTTTATTTCAAACTCATCTTCTTTCAGAGACAGGACAAAAATCTTTCCTCTCCATCATCGGGAAATAGAATATAAAACTCTTCCTTTTTCACATCAATATTTCTACTCCTTGAATCTAGGAATCATCTAAGAGAATTTGAGCCCGAATCCTAAGTAGGGATAAGTCGACGCCTCACACGTGTCACCGAGTTAGTCTATTCCCATGAGAAAGACAAAGTTTATGTATTCAATATCATAGCACCCAAAGTCTAAGAGAGTTTCATTCTTCTAGCACAACGTTACGTGCGAAACAGGTTTAAAATAATTTGCACGCTAGCCCAATTCAAACGGTAATCGGCAAAGGCAAATCAAATCCATTGAAAACTAGGGGTTGGCCAATAACCCCAAAGTCGACACCTTACACGCATTGCCGGTTAGTCTCTTACCAGTAAAAGAGTATGAAGTCTATGTATTCAATGTCATAGCACCAAGTCTAAAAGAGTTTCATTCTTTTAGCCCAATGTCATGTGTGGAACGGGTTTAAATAATTCGTACGCTAGCCTGATTCAAACAGTAATCGGTAAAGGTACACCAAATCCATTAAGGGCTGAGGGTTTGCCAGAAATCCTATAAGTATCATGGTTAAATAATTCGAATGAAATAAAAGAATCATGATAAATCATAAAAGAAAAAAGGGAGACATGTTCATTTAATATGAAGATAGAGACTGAAGTTGCAGTTGCTTAAACATCAAATTTATGATAGCAGATTTGTTGTTTTAATTCAGAGAGTTCATCGAAGAAAGTTTGTGGAAGTTCTTTCTGTAGCTCAGCCCTGAAAGCCTCATCGTTGGTGTTCAGTGCCTTCACAGTCTCCTCGTCAATCTTGACCAGCTTCTGCTTTGAAAGTTCAAACTTTTCAGACACAATAGCTAGAGCTTCTTCTTTATTGGCCCTCGTTAGCTCCACGACACTCAAGTTCTCTTTCTCTGCCAGAAGCTCCTGCTCAAGCTGTACTATCTTAGTCTCACTCGCGGCGATGCAATACTGAAGATGGCCCAAAGATGACGAAGCTTCGGCAATAGCAACCTCAAAATGATGCGTCTAGTCTCACTGCATTTGGACCTCAATTCTGGCAAAAACCAGACTGCATTTAAACCTCAAGTCTGGCAAAAACCATAGTATCACGCCAAGCTGTCAAGAGAGCCTCTGTCAGCGTGGCTGTATATGAAGAAACGCTCACAACCTCTAACTCCTGTAATATTTGAAGTTTAGCCTCTAGATAGTCGAGGTCATCGGCAATAGCCTGGGCTAGCTCTGAGTAGCCCGCATCTCGTATCAAGGCTATCCTAGGATCGAGAAACAGCCTGAACTGATGAAAAGGAAGCTCACTACTGAAAATCGTATCGATCACCGTGACTACAAAGGAGAGGAACGAGCGCACCTCTATGCAGATAACTAACTGAGATGGATCGTCGTCCGACATCAGTGCTCTCACTAAGTCACGAAGCTTTGTTGTGGGTCCTACAAGCAAAAAGAGGAGGGTTAAACATTTTCGAATCCTAAGTTAGCAATCAATATGGGTACTCTCGACTAGATAGTCCGTACCTATTTCTATTGGTACAGCTCCTTGATCTAATGGGGCCATCGAAAGAGCATCAGTTGATGGCACATCGACTGTCGTAGGCAGTCCCTCGACTTGTACATCTAGCATGACATCAGCTGCAATAGCCGATTCTGGAGGAGCAGCAGAGTGAGGAGTTCCTGTCACCGAAAAAGGGATTCGATTATAGTTGTACTAGTCAAGGTTGGCTAGTCCTATGATTATTAAGAAAAGGGAACCCATATCTTTAGAGGAACTAGCCTCGAGATTCCCGGGAATCGCTGGCTCAGGCTAAATATCCCCTGGTGGATAATCAACTCGGAGCGAGCCATGTATCAAGTCATTTAGGGGGATACCCACGGGCAAACCGTCCACATCGAAGTCCTCCATTGAAAAATCTGACATAAGAGGACATAAGCGGAAGAAGCAAAATTGAGAACCTACAGCCAGCTGAGATGACTTACCTTCTATGATAGAATTGGTCTCTCTAAGCCCTGCGTCCACATCGGCTTCCTGCAATTTTTCTAAAAGAGCAAGAAGCGTAGAGGCGATTAGGGGAGGCACAAATTCTGAATCATTCAATTCCCATATTCGCCGTCTAAATGGAGGATTACCAATATTAGATGTACGTGGATTTGCCAAATCAAGTCCTATGTTGATGGTCTCAGGCTCTCCTGTCATAGCTCCGTGCACTTGCTGAGTAAAACTAGGCTTGACGAAATCTAGAAGGGTGAAATCAAAGTCAGTGTTACCACCCCCACCTTCTCCTGCACAGAGATGAAAACCATGAGACTCAAGAGCAAAGAATTAAGTAATCAAAAGGACTACATGATGGTTAAGCATTACCTCTGTCGCTGACAGGGTCTTCACCAGTCAAGTCCACATCGAAAGCTTGAGGAGCAGAACAGGACTTGTGGTCTAGCCTCCTTTGCTTGATAAGTCGAGCCCTAGCTCGAGGCTTTTCCCCATGATGAGGGCGAACTGCCTCCTCTTCTAACACTCCTGAAAGATTAAGTCACTCACAGACACGATAACTAGGAAAAGGGAACAATAAAATGAAAAGGGAAAAGGAGAGTACCAAAGTCCTCATGAACTGCGACCTCTCCATGATCGTCTCCTAAGATCCCATAGGCAGAACTGAGGATCTCCTCCTCATCTCCGTTTGGCTGATGAGTCTTGCAGCGCTTCCATTGTGCTCAAGCAGCCCTTTGAATCATTTGGGTGTTAGCTCGAGAGATCCCTTCGGCCACCAATTCATTGAGGGGCTTCGCAGGAACATGCCCATTAGCTGCCAAGAGGCAGCTGCAGTGTAGGGATGTTGACTCCAGCTGGCAGTCAGTGCTCGAGAGGCTAAACCTAGCACCAGTGCACCCTGTCATACTCCATAGCCATGCTCGGACGCCATCTACTAACCCGTCGTGAGCCCGAAGCTGCCGGTTCAGATTTCCAACATAAAGTTGATCATAACTGAACTGACGAGCAAAGCGACAAGGGAGATATGGTTCAATGAAGCACTTGTCCCTCACCTAAAAGGTGAGATAGCCTGGTCTGATGTTCGTCAGCCAATTGAAGCAGCCAATATCAAGTAAAGTCCGATTCACCCTCGATCTCTCTTCATCAATCAAAGATTCGCCATACTGGCTAGAGAATCAAGGAAAGCATCTGGAGATGACCCAGCCCTTGTGAATTTGTAGCTGCTTCTTTATCTCTGGGAATCCATTCCCCTACCATTTTCAGTCCTCTAACGATTAGAGTAGGGGAGTGGATGGATCTGCCAGCCTCAGTGTTGACATAAATCAAGGCGATGAAGAACAGACCAGGCCATCAAATAGGCATATGGGAGCTCCACCTTGACGCGAGGAATCTCAGCAGATGGTTCGCCTTTCTCCTGAGCAAAAGCGTTGATTATCTGACGAAGCCCACGGTAAATGTTAGCCACCATCACTAGAAGAAGGGACAGTTCCTTCTTGTGGGTGAGCTGTACCGCGAGATAAAGTACCTTTAATGGTAAAGCATAGCTGGACTGATACAGCACTATGCACTTCTTCAGCCAGATGGCGAGGAAGTCAGCTAAAAGAGTCACCGGTCAGATCGGCTTTACTGCATGCCATAAGAAGGTCAAAAACTTAGTCACCGCAGAAAAACCATGCTCGGTACTGCCCAGGGTATAGGATTTGGAGCTGGATTTCCTGATCAACTCACTAACTTCTGAAGGAGTGAGAGGGGTCAGCTCGCAAATCTCTTCGCCAGAGGGACCATCCAAGTTACTGAATAAGTAGCTCGCGAACTGCTTCAGGCCTATGTGTGACTTCTCTTCGCTAACGGCACAATCTGTGCCAGGGTAATATGATAATGGCAGGTGAGGTCCCATAAGAGTGTCATAGTGGTTCTCGATTCGAAGGGAAGTACTCCTGATATATGGTCTTCCCCATGGGTAAACCCGAGACCCGATTCATCTCATGAAGGGCTAATCCTAGCTCACTATGCCTGGTCAAGAATGTGTTTGAATCAGGATCGTAGAGCTCGAATAAATTGAAGAAGTGGCTGGCACTAATCGGAAGCACGTACATAATGGCGTGGACCGCGGCATATAAGCCACAAGAAAGAAGCTCCTCGCCCCACCGGCAGATAACATAACTTGTCAGATGAGTCTACCAGAGCCTGTCTGCAGAATGAACCAAGCCGTAAAATCTATGATGGGACACCAGCATCTCTAGCCTCAGCTGTGCAAGACAATTCTTCAAAGTCTGAGCAGTAGTGAAAAACTCGTCACGGGGCAGTGAGTCTAAACCCAATACGACAAGACGTAATCAGACAACTCGGGTCCTCAGCGAGCCTGGGACTGACTGGTGGGTAATGAACCCACAGTGAATGTAGTCACGCTCCTGCCTCAGGTGCCACGATATCTCCTGTGACACAGCCTGGTGCCTCAGCTCAGTCAAGCAATGATGGCGGGGTGTCCACAGGATGTATAAGAACCCTCCATCATCCTTGTGTAGCCATTGCTCACTCTCAATGAACGCTGCATCTAGATCCTCGACGAAGTCGCCAAACAGATAGTCTGTCTTCCTCAGAGGCTGAGTAAAGCTGGTGTCCCTCACAAATGGGGCGTTAGTCATCAATAATCTTAGTACATGAGGGCTACCCTCAAGTACCACCTAGGACACCTTTGCCGGCATATCCGATGCGAACTGAGGCGAAGTCAAAATGGGGGGGTCATCACATGTGGAATAGTGCTCGCCGCGGTGTCCGTCAACCATGTGAGAAGAAAATGCTCTAGAGGGATACTCAACTGAAACAAAAAATTAGGATGGGTTAAACCTAACTATAAAATATATTTGGAGAGGAATATATGGCGCTAAACTCATCTTGCAAATCCGTGAGATAGGATCACGACCTTAAAGTGGGAAAACCGATTCTGGAGGCATTGCAGGCTCGTCAGACAATATACCCCGTCACGTAAATGAAGTGACAGGGTATCCTATCCTGCCAACTGCAGTACAGCGCAGAATCATTCTCATTGTTTGTCAATATATAAGCATCGATCCTCATCAAGGAGGAATCAAAGCTCTTCCCAATCGCCTCACCAAGGAGAATGAAGTGGGGATGCGGTATGCGAATACAAGCCGTGAGTGTGCAAAAGAACGAGAAAAACTCACCGACAAATGATGGGGGTACGCCCTCACGTGAAGGGGTAGACGGTAGGCTCCTCAGAGTGCGTGATCTTCCTGACGACATCGTAAGCTGTAAAAAGACGAAATAAAGTCAGATACGACATCTAAAGATCTGAGAAATCATTAAAAATGCTAAAAACGGTGATAAAAACCTGTATTGGTCAGGTCGTGGCCCATCGGCCTCGACCAATGCACCAACGGGTGCCTCGGCCTAGCTGAGGCACCACCAGGTGCCTCGACCATGGCCGAGGCACCATCAGGTACCTTGGTCATGGCTGAGGCTACCTGCACCTCATGGTGCCAAGGCGCTCGGCCATGTCTAAGCCACCTGGCCATGGCTCAGCCATGGACGAGCCCCTGTGCGTGCCCTAACAAACAAAGAAGGAAAAAAAAGAAAAAAAAAGGAGAGAAAAAGAAGAAGAAAAGAGAAAAAAGAGAGAATTATCTTTTTTCAAAAAACTTTCAAAGACCCTAGCTTTTCTTTTTTTGATCAAAGCCCTAATTGTGATCAAAACCCTAAATTTTGCATCAAAGCCCTAACCTTGTACATCTATCCATAGATTAGGAGGGGTTTACCTGAGAAAAAGCAAAGGGGATCTTGTCTCAAACTGAAGGAGACGAGGCGACACAAGGCGTGAAACAAGAGAAAAAAAAGAGAGCAGAGGGAGCGGCTAGCCTATAAGAGAGGAAAAGAGAGGGGAGGGCTTTTTATAATAGCCCCAAGTGGACCAAACCAGTTCCAATTAGGACTCTAATCAGACCACAATTAGGAATTCAATTCAGGGCCTTATCCAGGTGCCAAAACGGTGCCAAATTAGCCCATTAATTGGCTCCTCCTCTCCCCTACATATCTGAGGGATCTCAGGCATTTATTCAGCAAAATTATTACCTCATGAAGGCTACTTCACATCTAGTTCATTCAAGCCCTGGAATTACTGGAAAAGGTACACTAGTATAAATTATTTCCTATTTTATCGAGAAGTTCCCGAAGATTATTTTCATAAAATATTCTTAAGGATCACTCAACAACCTCCAAATGGGTATATGAGGATAAACTAATCCCTAAAACTCTAGTAAACATATGAGTATAAACTGTGTTGACATCAAGCAGCGCGTCGCTGCTGAAGGATTTACCGATCAACGGTCAGATTCTGAACAAAGTTGGACGCTGGTCAACGTGTTGCACTTGCCTATCGAAGGCTAGATTCCTCACATATTTTGATGCCAATCAATGCTTCACAACGAAGAATTCCCAATCAATGGAGGAGCCTCAGAAAATGTTTGATGGTTAGTTGAACGACAACTTACCGACAAGAGTCAAAAACAAATGAACTCAATCAGCTTTAGTTCAAGATTCTGACAACAGTCAGGCAAAAAAAATGCAGCATCGTAATGCCTTCCGCTATCATACAAAGCATTGAAGAATCTGAAAGGATTAGAGGAGTCAACTTATCAGTTTCAAGTCAAGATCTCGACAATGGTCAGACAAAAAATGCAGCATTGTGATGCCTTCAGTTATCCTACAAAGCATTGGAGAATCTGAAAAGATTGGAGGGATAAAAAACTGAAGCCATTCTCAGGTCCTGATACACCAACTGAAGGTTGGGGCCTATCATGTCCAAAGTATCTCAGGCTCTTCTGTAAAGGATCAAGACTGAAACACTTTGGAGGGGGTATCTGTAGGCATTAGAAAATGCATGTAAGTATGCAAACATGACTCGTGATGGTGGATTGACAATCGACGACCCATCCGACGATGCGACCAAGAACTGCTAATTGCATTGCAAAATGTGCAAAGCGACTCAACGAGCGCATGAAGCGAATCGACAAGGCGTACAAGTCAGTGAAGCGACGAATTGTGGAATAAATCTAACGATAAAGCTTCAGATCAGCGAGTTTTCGATAAGGCAAGTCAACCAAACTCGAACGTCGATGAGATGGACTCGAGCGTTGACGGAACTGCTCCAATCAAACTCTGAAATCAAACAAGATGATCAATTGGATTCAGATTCGACATGACCGGATGGATCGGACGCGGACTCAATATAACAGCGACACGATCAGAAGGAAAGATCGGACAAAACGTCGGACGAATGATAGAAAAGCACCAAACAAAGCCAAATGAGTGTCTTGGCCAAGCCGAGGCACCACATGGTGCTGGCAACAATTCCCCCCTCCCCTCTTGCCTATAAATAGAAGAGGGGGGGTCTCATTCTTCTGGGTTGGAAAATTTTAGTTTGAGCCTAGACTTGTGAGAGCCTTTTGCATAGATCCGAGCATCTGCAAAGGAAAAAAGTAAGATCTAGATCCCGTGCAAGTGAAGAACTCTTCTCACCTCAGATCTACATGGCGAGGAGAAGAATCAAGGTAGATCCAGGTCAGATCTATGACCTTGCCCTCTAGATTAAGCTTTGTCTTAATCTCAGGGTTCGTGCATGACTTCACTTTGTCAATTTCACCCACTCTGACGATCATCTCCTTTGTGAGTTGATCCCCGTCGGTGATTATTTCCTTTGTGAACTAATCACAGTAGATCTGTAGATCTAGCACCTAGATCCGATCACGTGGTGGTCCACGAACAGATAAAAGAGTCTCCGGCATAGGCCAAGATCCCACGCAAGCGAGGATCTAAAAAACGGATCCCATGTTTGTTCATAAAAGGGTAAAAAGTTGTAATCTTTTTCGATTTTCATTGTAAGCCTTATAAAAAGGTGACATTTTTATTGAATTTTGTTATAAAAAAGCAAAAAGCTGTAACAAGTTCAATCAATGACAATCGACGCAACTTTCCCCACGAACACTCTCGTCGGGGAATATATTGACATTTTCACTTGGAGCTATGAGGACATACCAGGACTCGACCCCAATGTGGCGGCGCATCGTCTCAACATCAAAGTGGATGTCAAACCCATCAAGCAACAGTAGAGATGGTTTCTTTCGTAGATTATGGAGGCAATCGTTACAGAAGTAAAGAAGCTTATAGAGTTGGGATTCATCAAGGAAATACAACATCCAAAGTGGGTGGCAAACATCATCCTGGTCTTGAAGAAGAATGGGACGATCAGAATTTGCATCGATTACAGAGACCTGAACACCGCATACCCAAAGGATGACTTTCTCCTTCTAATTGCCAATGTTATCGTTGACAATACATGTGGGTTTGAGAGAATGTCATTTATGGACGGTTTCCCGGGTTACAAACAAATCAAGATGCACCCGGATGACGCAAAACACACAGCATTCAGAACTCCCCTCAGCATCTTCTGTTACATAGTCATGCCATTCAGCCTGAAGAACACAGGCGCCACATACCAATGAGCGATGATGAAGATTTTCCAAGAACATCTTCAAAAAATGATCGAGTGCTACGTCAATGACTTAGTCGTGAAGAGACACAACAAAAATGACCACATCAAGCACCTAAGGACAATGTTCAACCTCATGCGAACTCATTACTTGAAGCTGAAACCTACTAAGTCTTTCCTAAGAATGTCCAGTGGCAAATTACTCGGGTTCATCGTCACCAATAAGGGCATTCATGTTGACCTAGATAAAGTGAAGGTGATACAAGAACTACAACCTTCGAAGAATCTGAGAGAACTCAAAGGGTTACAGGGGCGATTAGCTTATATCCGACGATTCAAATCAAATCTCTCTGGAAAATGCTAGCCATTCTCCAAACTACCCAAAAAAATGTGTATCATTTGTTTAGGATGATGCTTGTCAGAAGGCATTCGAGGATATCAAAGCATATCTGGGAATCCTCCTGTTCTCGTTGCACCGCAGTCGGGTAAACTATTTTTAATTTATACCAAGGTGATGAACTATTCGTTAAGTGCTTTACTCACACAAGATGATGACAGTTGCCACGAACAAGCAGTGTATTACCTGAGCCAGACTTTATTGGGTATTGCATCCCGCTATCCAATAATCGAGAAGCAGTGCCTTGTGTTGGTGTTCGCAATTTAAAATATGCGGTATTACTTAGTTGGGCAGACGATTTACGTTACCTCTAATGTAAATCTAGTCATGATATTCATGATGCAACTAGCCTCCTTGAATTGGCGTTTGGCAAAATGGGCCTTGCTCTTGTCTCAATACCACCTGCACTTCAAGCAACAGAAGTCGGTTAAGTGACAGGCAATTTGCGACCTCTTAGCAACTAACCCAATGACAGATGTAGCTAAATTATAAGACGAATTGCCAGATGAAACCCACAAGGTCAACACTACATTGCATCAGTGAATATGGCGATTGTACTTTGACGGAGCTTCTCGAGCAACTAATGTGACAAGTACCCCTGGATGTTCTATGATTTCTTCTAGAGTTGGTGTTGTATTAGTTTCTCCGGGGATATATGTGATGCCTCGAGCTTACTCGCTAATCGAGCCGTGCTCCAATAATGTGACCGAATACATCACGTTACTTATTGGATTCAGTTTCACCAAGGAGTTGGGGGTCGAATATCTCGAAGCCCTTGGGAATTTCTAACTCATAGTCAAACAGATCCGTGGGGACTATGAAGTTAGGAATCTGGACTTGTTCCTATATCACCAGGTAGCCATTGAGATGGCCAGTTCGTTTGAAGAATTCTTCATCGAGTATATTCTGCGCCTCCAGAAGCATACGTCGATGCATTAGCAGCATTAGCAATATCGTTAACGCAACCTCCTAAGACTAAACAGTTAGTCACTGTGAGAACTCGTCAATTATTTGTACCAATATATGATGAGGAGGAGGAACACAAGGGGGTAGTCATCAAAGAGGTGTACATAACCCAAGCTGAACTTGAGCCCCGGGATTAGCGTTTCCCTATAATCGACTATGCACTATATGGTATTTTGCCAGAGGATATGAAAGGGAGAGAATCGATCCAATGAAGGGCATTGAGGTTCTTTTATGATATAGAAACCTAGATGCTATATCGTCGTGGGTACGATGGCTTGCTGCTCTGGTGCCTTTCGAACAAAGAAGTGGAAGAAGTCATTCAGGAAGCACATGGGGGTAGCACACACTAACTTGGTCCCAAGCCTTATGATCGATTCAAAAGAATGGGATATTTTTGGCCAATGATGATTAATGATGCGATCGAGTATGCTCGAAAGTGCCACGCGTGTTAGATACATGCGAATTACATGCATAAACCCCCAGAGTATTTGCATCCTTCGGCTACATCTTGGTCGTTCGAGACGTGAGGGATGGACATAGTGGGTCCTATATTTCCTCCATCAGTTAAAGGTGATCGATTCATTCTCGCGATTACCGACTACTTCTCCAAATGGGCTAAAGCAATCCTGCTTAAAGAAGTAAAGACGAACAATGTCATCAAGTTCATCAAGAATCACGCTATCTATCGACATGGTGTGCCAAGACAGATCGTACATGACAATGGTCCTCAATTCGTTAGCAATGCCTTCATCAGATTTTTTGAGAAGTTTAAGATCCAAGACGTCTCGTCGACGGCTTATAATCCCATTGCAAACGGATTAGCAGAGGCGTTCAACAAGACAATCATTAAGATCTTGTCGAAACTCGTGAAGACCAATAAATGTGATTGGGATGATAAACTCGGAGAAGCACTCTGGGCATATCGCACCACAGTACACACGCCTACCGGAGCTACCCTATATTCTCTAATATATGGATGTGAAGTTGTACTTCCGTTAGAAGTCCAAATCCCGTCACTCCGTATCGCACTCACAACTGAGATGATGGAGGAAGAACAACATCGGAGACATCTTGAAGAACTCGAGATGTTAGATGAAAAGCCCCTAGAAGCTCAACAACTCATCGAGTTCTACCAAGCTAAGATGTCAAGGACTTTCAACAAGAGAGTCTGATAGAGAAGCTTTAAGAAAAGAGATCTAGTTCTCGCTGCTCGACGACTGATAATTCTCAATTCTAAGAAAAAGGGTAAGTTTGAACCCAAATGGGAAAGACCGTTTGTGATAGATACAGTCTATTCGAACGGTATGTATCGCCTAATCACCCAAAGTGGTGACAGGCAATTAATACCGATAAATGGGAAGTTTCTAAAAGAGTACTATCCTTAGTATATTTAGGATAACTCATTTTGATGAAAAGTTCCTCGTAGAATATTTTACCCATTTTTCTAGAAGATAATCCTAAATCTTTTCTCCACTGTAAATTCCCTCACTGATCAAATTCATTGACGGTGAGTCCACTAAAATTTTTCTAGTCCGATCCTCTAACAAAATCTCCTCTTGATTCCTTCCACGAATAAGAGGTCCACTTAAAGTTTCCTTCACACTGGAAATAGAATATAAAATTCCTCCTCTCCAAGTGTAAGATCCTCTTCATGATAAACGGAAGGGCTCTATCCTTCCTCTTCCGTCACGCCTTCCAAGGTTAGGGCTGAAGTTGAAATTTCATCTCGATAAATGAGAAATTCTTTTTCATATCAGGTAGTAAATCCTATAAAAGTGAAAGTTATCTGAATCTTTCCAATTCTAGGAGTGGAGATCCCACTCTTAGTTTCACCTCTTAAGATACTCAAAGTGGAGATCCCACTTTTACTCTCTTTCGCACTAGAGATAGGATATAAAATCCTTCCTCTCCAGCATCAGAAAACAAAATATAAAATTCTTTCTTTCCCACATCAACACTGGAGATAGAATATAAAATTCTTCCTCTCTAGGAGCAAGAGATAGGATATAAAATCCCTCCTCTCTTACTTCAGGTTTATCTTTACCTGAAGATAGGATATAAAATCTTTCCTCTCCAGCATCGGGAAATAGAATATAAAATTCTTCCTTTCCTACATCAATGTTATCTAGTCATTCAATATAGGATTCATCTTGGAGAATTTTGTCCCAAATCCTAAATAGGGATAAGTCAACGCCTAACATGCGTTGCTGGTTTAGTCTTTTACCGATTGAAGAAGACACCAGAATTTAAGTCTGGAGAATTTTATTCCGAAGCCTAAGTAGGGATAAGTCAACGCGTAACATGTATTGCCAGTTTAGTTCTTTACCAATTGAAGAAGACACTAAGATTCATCTTGGAGAATTTTATCCCGAAGCCTAGGTAGGGATAAGTCTACACCTAACATGCGTTGCCGGTTAATTTTTAACTGTAAAAAGAATGATAGCCTACATATTTAAAATTGTGGCAGGTTATTATTAATAACACAACAATTAACGCCTCACGCGTGTGGGGAATTTTATCCTGAATCCTAAGAAGAGATAAGTCAATGCTTAACACGCGTTGCCGGTTTAGTCTTTTACTAAGACACCAAGATTCATCTTGGAGAATTCTGCCCTGAAGCCTAAGTAGGGATAAGCCTGTGTCTAATACATGCAGCCAGGTACTTAATTTCTGTGATAATTGACCAAGTCTACGTATTTAACATCGTAGCACGAAGTCTACAAGAGTTTCATTCTTGTAGCACAACGTCATGTGCAGAATAGGTTTTGATAATCTGCATGCTAGCCCAATTCAAACGGTAATCATTAAAGGCTCGCCAAATCCGTCGATGGATGGGGGTTGGCCAATAACCCTAAAGTTAATGCCTAACACGCGTCGCCAGTAGTCTCTTACCCGTAAAAGAAGACAAAGTCTATGTATACAACATCATAGCACCAAGTCTAAGAGAGTTTTATTCTTTTAGCGCGATGTCATGTGCGGAACGGGTATAGAAAATCTACACGCTAGCCTGATTTAAACGGAAATCGGTAAAAGCTCATCAAATCCATTGATGGCTGAGGGTTTGCCAAAATTCCTATGAGTATTATGGTAGATTATTTCAAACGAAAGAAGAAATCATAATAAGCAATAAAAAGGAGGATAAAAATTCATTTAATCAAAGAAGAGTCAAGTCTTTCCAACAAAGAAATTATAGCTATTCAAACATCAAGTCTATGACAAAAGATTTGTTGTTCTAGCTGAGACAACTCGTCCTTGTAAGCTTGTTGGAGTTCCTTCTGCAAATCAGCCTTGAAAGACTCTTCACTAGCGGTCAAGGACTTCGTAGCTTTCTCCTCGACCTCAGCTAGCTTCTGCTTTGAAAGTTCAAGCTTCTTGGACACGACGGTGAGAGTCTCCTCTTTGTTGGCCCTTGTCAGCTCCAAGACACTCAAGTTCTCTTCCTCCACCTCAAGACACTCAAGTTCTCTTCCTCCACCTGAAGCTCTCGCTTGAGCTGTGCTATCTTGGCCTCGCTCGCTGTAACACAGGAGTGAAGATGGCCTAGAGATGATGAAGTCTCGGCAACAACGGCCTCAATCTAATCCACTGAGTTCTGATGCATCTGGACATCGAGTCCAGTGAAAGCACGAGCATCACGCCATGCCTCCACATGAGCTTCTGCTCGAGCAGCTATATATGAAGAAGCACCAACTACCTGCAGCTCCTGTAGTCTCTGAAGCTTGGCCTCTAGATGATCGAGGTCATCAGCAATGGCCTGGGCTAACTCCAGATAACCAGCATCCAGTATCAAGGCCGTGCTAGGGCTGAGCACTGACCTGAATTGATGAAAGAAAGCACACCGTGAAGGAGCTTGTCAATCACCACGTTCATTAAAGAAAAGAATGAGCAGACCTCTAGGCAGATAATAAGCCGAGCTGGGTCGTCATCTGACATCAGCACCCTCACCAGGTCATGAAGTCTTGAGGTGAGCCCTGCAAGGAAAAAGGAGGTTTAGACACTTTAGAATCTTGAATTAAAAAGTGGCGTACATATCCTCAGCTGAATAACCCATACCTACTTTCATCGGTATAGTTTGTGGCCTAGCGGGGCCATCGGGGGAATAACTGTCGTTGATGCACTAACTGCTGCAGTCGGGCTCATGACGTGTTCTTCTGGCACGACAGCTACCATGGTAGCTAGTTTCAGAGGAGCAACAGAATGAGATGTTCCTGCCACCAATAAGTGAATTCCTCATATTCAGCAAACTATAGTTGTATTAGTCAAAAAATGGTTAGTCCTACAATTAACAAGGGGAAGAACCCATACCTCTGGAGGGACAAGCCTCGGTATTTCCGGGAACTACTGGACCAGGGGATATGTCATCAGGAAGACAGTCATCTCGAGATGAAACGTATATCAAGTCATCTATGGGGGCGTCCAGAGGCAGGCCATCTTCATCAAAGTCCTCTATCAAAAAATCTGATATAAGAGGGTATAAGTGAAAGAAGTAGAATCAAGAACCTGTGATCAGCTAAAATGACTTACCTCCTACAGTGGAGTCGGCCACTCTAATCTCAGTCTGCACGTTTGTTTCCTGCAATTTCTCTAAAAGAGCAAGAAGCATAAAGACAATTAGAGGAGGCATGAATTCCAGTCATTCAATGCCCGTATTCACCATCTAAATGGGGTATTACCAATGATAGATATATCTAGATTGGCTAAATGAGGTCCTACATTGGTAGTTTCAGGCTCGTCTATCATAAACCCATGCATCTGTTGAGTGAAACTTGGACCAGTGAAATCATGATGGGGAAAATCGAAGCTAGCGCCACCGTCTCCATATCCTCTTGCATAGAAATGGAGAAATGTGAGCCCCGAGGTCAAAAGATTAAATGTTCAAAAGGGACTACGTGGCAGTTAAGCGCTACCTCCATCACTGACTACGTCATCACCAGTCAAGTCTACATCAAAAGCTTGAGGACCCGCACAAGACTTATGGGCTAACTTCTTCCGCTTAACGGCGTGAGCCCTAGCTCAAGACTTCTCCCCATAAGATGGGCAAAGCTCCTCCTCCTCCTCGGCTGACATTCCTGAGAGTTCAAATTGCTGTCAGACTTGATAATCAAAAAAAGGGGGAAAGAGAAAAAGGAAAAGGAAATACCAAAGTCCTCCTCACGAGCTTCGTCGTCCGCATGATCTCCTCCCGACCCCTGTTTGCCAGAACTGAAGACTTCCTCTTCACCCCAGTCCGGTTGATGAGTCTTGCAGCGCTTCCTCTATGCCTGAGCAACCCTCTGAATCATTTGAGTGTCAGCTCAAAAGGTCTCTTCAGCCACTAACTCCATAATAGGCTTCGCAGGAACATGCTCGTTAACTACCAAGAGCCACCTGCAATATAAAATGCCGATTCCAGCTGGCGGTCAGCACTCAGGAGGCTAAACCAAGTGCCAGTACACCCCGTCATGCTCCATAGCCACGCTCGAACACCATCCACCAATTCGCCATGAGTCCAGAGATACCAATTCAGATTTCTAATATAATGTTGGTCATAACTAAGCTGGCGGGCGAAGCGACAAGGGAGATATGGCTCGATGAAACACTCATGTCTCACCCAAAAGGTGAGGTAGCCCAGCCTGATGCTCGTCAACCAATTAAAGTAGCCGACATCTAGTGAAGTTTGTTTCGCTCTCAGCCTCTCCTCATCAATCAGAGACTGGCCATACTGACCGGAGAATTGTGGAAAGCATCTAGAGAAGACCCAACTCTTGTGAATCTGTAGCTACTTCCATATCTCTGCGAATCCACACCCCTTCCATTTGCAATCCTCTAACAACTATAGTAAGGTGGTGGATGGCTCTGCAAGGCCCGGTGCTGACATCATATCAGGGTGGTGAAGGACGAACCAGGCCATCAAGTAAGTGTATGGAAGCTCCAATTTAACAGGAGGAATCCGATGATGGTTCGCCCTTCCCCTAAGTTAAGGCGCTAACTATTTGATGGAGCTCACGATGAATGTTAGCCACCATCATTAGAAGAAGAGAAAGTTCCTTCTTAGAGGCAAGCTGAACTACGCGATAAAGCACCTCCAATGGTAGGGCATCACCACACTAATACGGTACCACACACTTCTTCAACCAGATTGTGAGGTAGTAGGCTAAAAGGATCATCGGCCGGATCAGCTTCACTACATGCCACAAGAAAGTGACAAACTTAGTCCCCGAAGGAAAACCATCCTCGGTACTACCAAGGGTATAGGAGCTAGCGTCGGACATCCTGATTAGCTCGTTAACCTCAGAAGGAGTGTGCAGTGCTAACTTACAGATCGTCTTGCTAGAATTGCCTTCCAGGTGACTAAACAAATAATCTATGAACTGCTTCAGGCTCACTTGTGATTTTCTCTTTGCTAGTGGCTCAGCCTGTGCCAAAGCAATGTGATAGTGACAGGTGAGGTCCCATAAAGTGTCATAGCGGCCAGGCCTGTGATCCCTCAGCTGGCCTAACTCCCAGTTTGGAGAGAAGTACTCCTGATATACCATCCTCCCCATGTGTAAGCCAGAGATCCGATGCATCTCATAGAGAGCTAGCCCTAGCACACCATGCTTGGTCAAAAATGTATTTGAGTCTAGGTCGTAGAGCTCCGATAAGATAAAGAAGGGATTGGCGCTGATTAGGAGCCTATACATGGTGGCGCAGATTGCTGCATATAAACCACAAGCATAAAGCTCCTCATCCATCGGCTAATGACATAGTTTGTCAGACGAGTCCACCAGACCTTATCTAAAGAATGGACCTAGCCAAAAAATCTGTGACGAGGCACCAGCATCTCTCACCCTAGCTTCGCAAGATAATTCTTCAAAGTCTAGGCAGTAATAAATAGCTCATCATGGGGTGGTGTGTCTAATCCCAACACGCTAGGATGTAGTTCAATAACATGGCTTCTACTCGAGCCCAGGATCACCTGGTAGGTAATGAACCCACAGTGAATATGGTCACGCTCCTCCGTCAAACGCCATGACATCTCCCATGTCACGACCTAGTGTCTCAACTCAGTCAATGAGAGATGGCGAGGTATCTATGGGAGATATAAGGACCCTCCATCATCCTTCTACAACCACTGCTCACTCTCAATTAGAGATGCCTCGGGATCTTTGACGGAATCACCAAATAGGTAGTCAGTCTTCCTCAGAGGCTGAGTGGAGCTGGTGTCCCTCACAAGCAGTGCATTTGTGATCAATAATCTAAGTACGAGAGGGTTCCCCTCAAGTACCACCTGGGTGGCCTCCGTCAACATATCCGGTGCAAACTGAGATGAAGTCAAAACGGTAGGATCAACGCATGTAGCGTAATGCTCGCCATAGCGCGAATCAACCACATGAGAAGCGACCACTCTGGAGGGATACTCAACTCAAACAAGGAAATAGATAGGTTAAACCCAGCCATAAAGGATATTTTGAGGAAAATATGAGGTGTTGAACTCATCTCGTAAACCCGTGAGATAGAGTCATGACCTTATAACGAGTGAGACGATTCAGGCTGCATCACGTGCTTGTGAGAACAATATACTCTGTTGCATAAGTAAAGTGATGGGATACTCTGTCATACTGAACGCAAGGCGGCACGGAATCACCCCCATTAATGGCCTTAAGATAGGTGATGACCAAGCAAAACCAATCTTTTAAGCGTCAAACCTCACAAAGGAGGAACTCGGCTCTTCCCAATCGCCTCACGAAGGAGAATGAAGTGGGGATGCAGTATGCGTAGGCATGGAGGGATGATGAAAAAATGACTCACCAGTGAATGAGGTTGGCGCACCCTCACGTGGTAGAGTGGCCGACTGACTCCTCGGAGCATGTAATCTCATTGACGACATGGCGATCTGCAAAAAAAATTAAACGGGTCGGATGCAAATATGATCGAAAGATTTGAAAACTCGCGAGTGTCAAAATCGAACCCCCGTGAGGATAGAAGAAAGCACCATTCAGCCACGGCTGAGGCACCACACGGTGTCTCGGCCATAGCCGAGACGCCTGGCGGCCCAGCCGCAGCCGCGCCACCCACAAGTGGCGTGGCCATGGTCGAGCCCCTCCCTGCGCACGCGACAAAAAAAGGAAAAAAAAGAAGGGAAAAGGAAAATAAGAAAAGAAAGAAAATAAAAACAAAGAGAAAAAAAGACAGAGAATAAACTAAAAAAACCATAGTCTTTTTTAGATCGAACCCTAGTTTTTGATCGAACCCTAATTTTGATCAAACTCTAGTTTTAGACCAAAGTCCTAGTTCCCTGCATATCTATCCACAGATTGATGGGGATTTACCTAAAGAAAAAGTGCGGGGGATCTGATAAACCTAAGGGGATTAGCTGAGGGTTTGAAGGAGATGAGACAAAAGAGAATAAAAGACAAAACAAAAAAAGGAGGAGAGGGGGGCCAGCCAAGGAGAGAGAAAAAGAGGGGAGGTGGGCCTTTTTAAGTCAGCCCCAAGTGGACCCAATCCAGTTCTGAATAGGACTCGAATTAGACCATGAACAGGAATTCAAACAGGGTGTTAAACCGGGTACTAAAATGGTGCTAAGTCAACTCGTTAATTAACTCCTCTCTCTCCTACATATCTGGAGGAACTCTAGAGATTTATTCAACTGGATTATCACTCCATGAAGGTCACCTTGCATCCAGCCCAATTTATTCAAGTCTCATGATTACTCCAACAAGTTATACGAGTCTAAAATGTTTCCTATTTTGTCGAGAAGTTCCTGGAGAGTATTTTCATAAAATATTCTTAAGGACAGCTCGACAACCCGCAATGGACCACTCAGAGAGTGTAAGCACGAACTGGCTCTCCAGCCTCAAAAGTTTGAAAAGCTTAAATTATGATGACGCCGGTCAAAGCGTTGTAAACAGAGAATTCACAGATTAACGGAGGAGTCTTGAAAAGTTTGATGGTCAGTTATACAACAACTCACCAACACAAGTCAAAGCAAAGAGAACTCAGTTACCAATTTTAGTTCAAGATTTCGACATCGGTCAGACAATAAATACAGTACAGTAATACTTTCAGCCATCCTACAAAACATTGGATAATCTAGAAGGAGAGATCAAGGTCTGAAGCTATATTTCAGGTCCCGTTATACCTATTAAAGGTTTGGGCCTATCATATCCAAAGTAATTCAGGCTCTTCTATAAAAGAATGAGACTGAAACACTTTGGAGGGGGGATCTACAGGCATCAAAAATTACCTATAAGACCCTAAACTTGACTCGTGATAGGGAGTTGATGTGTGGCGAGCCATCCAATGGTGATCCAACGGCAAACAATTGATGATGTTAACACATGAAGCGAGTTGAAGAAATCTATGAAGCGAGTCGACAAGATGCAAACTCAATGGTGAAGCCTCGGCACCAGGGGAATCAACAGAACTGAACTAATCAGATTCCAGAATCAGCAAAACAAACATTCAGACTCGGGAATTGGCACGACCGAATGAATCGGACTCAGGAAAAACACCAGAACAAAGCCCCGTGGGTGGCTTGGTGGCTGAGCCACCCCCTGGTGGCTCCTCCACAAGCTGACCCCCGCCCCCCCCCCCCTCTTTACCTATAAATAGAGAGGGGGGCCTCACTTGCAAGGGCTAGAAGTTTTGGCAGAGGGTGGATCTTGTTGCATCAGACTTCTTACACGCAAGCTCTGCATTTTCCACAACTCTGGAGTTCTTCCTGACATAGATCTGAAGACTTAGCGAGTCCTACACATCGAGCAAAAGAGTTTGAGGAGATCTAGATCAGATCTACGACGCTTCCCTCCAGATCAAAACTTAGTTTTTGATCCTAAGAAGAGTAACGATTTCACTTGGTTGATCTCGTTCACTTAAGGCAATCTATTTCCTTAGTGAAATAATCCCCTCGATCTCATAGATCTTGACCCAGATCTGATCACACGATGGTCCACAAATAAACCCCAGCACTAACAAGGATCCCACGCAAGCAGGACTCTAATAAACGTGATCATGGGTTTGTTCAGGAGAAAGTTATAATTTTTCTTAATTTTCATTGTAAGTCTCATAAAAAGACTCCCATTTTTGTTGAATTCATTTGTAAAAGTATAAAGCTGTAATGAGTTCACAAGTAATGAAGATCGGACCGCCTTTTCCCATGAATAGGAGGGGGAGTATGCAATGATTATAGATGTCTAAGGAGGAGGAGGTGAAGGCGAGGAGTTGATGAGTTTGTTGTGAAGAGGGAAATTAGGGTTAGATGGTGAAATTAAGGTTAGGGTTTTGTAGAAAGAGGAGAAAATACTCACGAGGGCAAAAGCGATAGCGTGAGAAGGAGGGAGCAATGGCGGGAAGAGGAGGCAGTGGTAATGGAGGAGGAGGGGAGAGATTGGTGTTGGCGTCGGCATCGAAGGCAGCGGGGCATCGGCGTCGAAGGCAGCAGAGCAGCGGCCAATTGCATCGGCGTCAACTTCGGAAGTGAAGGAGCAGTGGCCAATGGTGACATCGTTGAAGGCAAGGGTGGGGATTTGAGGGAGCAAGGTTTTTTGAGAAGTTATGCAGGATGGATTTGAAAGGGAGAGAATGGAAATGTTAACTAGCTAATTAATTACATTTTAAAAAACAAATAAAAGTATCCCAAACAGGTTTAACCGTTTGGGCAACCTGTTTGGACAAATAATTTTTGGCTATTTTTGTTTTCAAGTTTCCAATCGGTTGTAACTGTTTAGGCTGAGTTTCACCAAAACAGTTTAAACTGTTTGGGCTATTTATACTTGCCCAAATGGTTATGGCAACCATTTAGGCTATCCATATTTGTAGTACTGAGTTTAAGGTATAGGAATGTCCAAAATTGTTGTCTCTACAATGAAGTACAGCTTCTGGATTCCCTTAGTTGGTTTTTTCTAACTCTTTATCAAACTTTCATGTATTTCGTGGAGTTTTCCATGTGATCCCCTCCACTTAAAATCCTTTTTATTTGAATGAACACCTTCACTAGAACCTTTACACTCTTCTCAGCAAAGCCATCTGACATTGTTACATGTGAAATGACTTAAAGGCCATTTTGGTTAATAAAATCTCCTAAGCGGTAAGAGGATATCCCGAGCCATTTATTGTGCTTAGAAAAAACCCCCTTATCTATTTTAATTCAAAGAAACTCCCTTACTTTTGGGGTCATTGTAATAGCCCCTCTCAACTTTGAAAATTTGAGTTAACCCCCTCAACTATGGGATTTCTCATAAAACCCCATTGATCTTACACTTTTCTCAGTAAACCCAATTGATGTTATTACTTTTAAAATATAAAATGATCTAAATACCCATTGTAGTAAAAATAAATCTCTTGATAAATTAAATTTAGATTATTTAATTAAATTTTAACTAATTTCTAATTCATAAATAAAAAAGTTTGGAGTGAAAGATGGAAAATGTATCCCCTTTTTATTGGCGATTGTTGACTAACATAGGCAACGATGATGTTATTACTTAGAGGGGTGTATGCATGATGTTTTCATACATAACCGGCCATGCATAAAGTGAGTCCATGTGATAGGATAGAAAGTTATTTGATGATAGGGATTTTAACTAAGGACTATACTTTCAAATAAACTATGAATACATATTAACTATTCTAATTAAACATATTAACTATGATAGGATATCAATATAATAATTAAAAGAGTCAAGGGTACTTTTGTCTAGAAAATGTTTTTCCCAAAATTCTCACTTTTAATAAGAGTATGAGTGTGTGTGTGTGTATGTATATGTGTGTGTGTGTGTATATAAATATATAGATATATATATGTGTGTGTGTGTGTGTGTGTATTTATTTATTTATTTATTTATTTATTTATTTATTTATACATAACTTGGGAAATATTTAAATCAATAGCACTTGACATATTATTTTTCACTCTAACTTAAGAATGAAAAAAATTTCATTACTTCAAATAAAATCCTAAGTTCGAGCTATAGCAAGATATAAGACTTTGAAAATCATCTTAAAATTTTGTTTAGAGTTATCATAAAATGCTAACTTGAGTATAAAACTAACTAAAAATTAGAAAGTTTAAAAATTCACCACGTAAATTAATTATTAATTAATTTTATCAAGTTGACAAGTGATATTTTTTAAGCGGAAAGAAAAGAAAGGATAAAAATAGAGAAAAAAGATGACTAGTACTCACCTCCACACCTAAATTTTGCATTATCCTCAACTTAAACTATATAATGCAAGAAGTGAAGCAGATAGAAAATAAAGCACTTATATTTATTCGATCTTGAACAATAACAAAATGATGAAAATCTGCAATTGGGTATGAGGAGGATGTAGCAACAAAGAAAAAAAAATATTTCTCTCTTATTTTTTTCATTTTATTAATGTTTTCTTTTTCTCTTTTTTCTTCCTGTTCTGTTTTTTTCCTTGTTTTTTGAATGAAGGAAAAAGAAACTCTCCAAACGAGAGAAGAACAAGTTCTTTTTAAATTCTTATATTTTTTTTCTCTCTTATTTTTTTTCATTCTATGAATTTTTTCTTTTTCTCTTGTTTCTTCCTTTTCTTTTTTTTCTTTTTTCTAAATGAAAGAAAAAGAAACTCTCCAAACAAGAGAAGAATAAGTTCTTTTTTAATTATTATTATTATAAGACACATAGTACAGATACAAAATAAAGGATTGGAAATCAAACACTAACATTCTACATCAATTCCTACCTTATTATTGAAATTCTACATTAAATTTTAAAGAAGTCTAAAATGATAAATTCTATGATGTGCTTAAATTTTACACTCTCCAAAGGTTTCAATAATTCCTACAGGATTTGATGGCAGGCTGGTAGAGAGTCATGCATCTTGAAGGTTATGATCAATTAGAAAACTACTCTCAGATTTGAACTCAAGTTCCTCATGAATGAAAGTTTATCCTCACACAACTAGCTCTTCTTTAAAAATTTATTCAAACCCAATGTTCATGGTTAGGGCATGACAGGCTGATTCTTCCATATCTTCTAGGGAACTAAGTTCATTATCAAAGAGTTCTTTGAAGCTGAGATCAATAAACCTTGTGTCTAACTTAATGATTTTTTTCTACAGACTTGTTATGATTCTGACTCCTCTAAGAGCTTAATTTATTTATCAAAGATCTCCTCAAAACTTTTTCATCATATTGTTCCTACTACATGATTTTCTAAGAATTTTATAAAAAAATTCCTAGGTTTCATCAGCATTTTTCTTCATGAAATTCCATTGACACATAGATTCTAAGAATGTCTTTGAAGAATAATCGAATTATCCATCGAATTATCCTGCAAGATTGAGTGCTGTTTCCAAGCTTTACCATTTCATGGATTGGAAAGAAATTTTTAGAAAAATGGTAACAAATTCATCCTAGGTAGAGATAGAATTTCTGAGCAAACTATACAATCATTTCTTAACCTTGTCCTTAAGATCAAAGGGAGCAAATCTAAGCATAATTGCATCCCTCAGATAAATCTCTAATTTTAATCATAAGACAAGCTTCCTCAAACTTAGCTATAAAAATATAAGCATCTTCAAACTCATTTCCTAAAAATTTGGGAAACATATTTATGAATTGAGGTCCAATCCCATAATTACCACCATTAACATCAAGAAGTCCAATGCAAGACAGGATTGCATTCCTAGCAGGATTACACATATCCTGAAGAATGGGAGGATTCATATTAGCCATTTCTTGTTCCAATTCAATACGAGCTAAATGATTTGTATTATCCCTAATCTAAACTTATATACACTAAAATAAATTTATTGTCAAACCTAAGAAAAAGATTTAAAAATATTTTTTTATTTGTTTTTTATTAAGAACACTAAAAAAATCTAAAAGACTATTGGAAAAGAAAAAGAAGAAAAAAAGAAAAACCTAACTAAACAAATCAAAAGCTGACCACTTGAACAATCACCCTTAATTTCTAGGGCTTAGCCTAAACTCCACTAGACCAGCTCCTAACCAAAAGCTTCTTTAGTGAAAAGATCTAAGTTTACTTGATTAGTTAGCCAAGTAAGGGTAGTACTACAAGGAGGTCGGACACCGTTTAAGATCCTCTTTTTTATAGAGCATTTTATGCAACCCTTAAATCTTATTTTAAAGATCAACAGAGTTAAATAAACTTAAACCGGTTTACTTAAAAATTTCTTAGTCCTAGTGAGCCCGAATCCATAGGGGCAAACATCTAATGAAATCCCCTACCTTCTTCATTTGGGATTATTGTCTTTAAAAGTATTTTCAAATGTGTGCCTAAATCAAAATGCTCAAATCACTTTAGTGAATTCCTACTAATTATATGCAATGCAACTCTACAAGTTAAAAGCAACTACAAGAAAATACTTATTTTTCTAATTAGGGCCAACAAGAGTAGGCGTTGAAAAGGGCTTATCAGTCCCCGAACATGACTCGTGATAGTAGATTGGTGATCGATGAGCAATCCGACGATACAACGGCGAACCATTGATACCCTACGACTATTGACGCCCTACGCAGAGTTTTTGGCGGTACCATTGATACTTATTTTTCCTTGGACTTGCTGTGGGCCATTGACGACGTAGTCGGTGAGGCGTACAGATCAACAAAGCGAACCAATCGCACCCCAATAACTCTAAGCTAAATACAAGCGATGACGCTGTGCCGATCCGATTCCGGACTCGACGAAATAATCAAAAAATACTAGAATACAAGTCCAAGCAGACGAAATGTCGAGGAAAACGGTGGAAAGGTAGAAAAAATTGCAAAACAGCGACGCACTTCGACCTGGCCGAGGTGCAGCGGCCACTTGGCCGCTGCACTTCGGCCATGGCCGCTGTACCTCGGCCATGGCCGAAATGCACGGCCAAAGCCACAAGTGCTCGG
>JBAKGM010000200.1:24404932-24416333 GCA_037177215.1 Asparagus racemosus
GCGAACAAGCCCGCGACGTATTAGATCGAGGAGTATAAAATAAAAACTCTTCTCCTCAACCTAATACGCCAAGCGTCAAGCATGAATCATAATAAAACTACAGGTCTCAAATTTACAGTCACAATCAAAAAGAATATAATAAACTAATCCAGAACTGCGTGATACATATCACTAAAAATAATATCATCCTAGACAAAATAAATAACAGTTCAATTCATCTAGATAAAAGCTAAAATTGAACAGTCAAGGAACATCTACTGAACTAAGGAAAAGTAAGATGAAGTCTAAATGTCCAACATCTAATGCATAAATAAAAGTCTAGTCTTCTAACAGTTCTTCTACCCCAACCGTACGGCACTCCTACTAGAAATACTCCGGCTCCGAAACCTCTCCATACTGGACATGTCCGTCATCTAAATCTGACGTATACCAAGAGAATGGAGTTCGTCAGCGTGTATAACACACGGCAAGATCCCACAACGATATGGCATTATAGTAATAATAAATACAAATGAAATACAAGTAACTAGAAACTGTGAATGATCTAGACATAACAATCCGATTAACTATCCTTGTACATCCAGGTGATTAATATTTAGAAATCTACAAAGCGAGACATAGTACGTCAAGTGAAATAATCCAAACAAGGAAACCCTCATGTATATACCATATGTCTCAGATTGTAAATAACAAAATATTAACCCCAAACTATACACGGATGAAACATATAACTGAAGTAAGCATTAACATGTGCAACTCGTGTGTCCGTACAACCAGGTGTCCTAACTGTCAAATGTCTCAACTTGATGTTAGAATCTAACTATTCTATATCAGGTCTCCGGTCTATATTTTACAAGAGTCAACGTTCATCATATACTCGGATAATTGACTGTTCATATTCCTCTACGCGTATCTAATGCTATGAAATGATCCAGTCAGAGGACTACACACAATCTGATTCTGGCTTGTCCGGACAAGAGCAGGACTCAGGTGACGAAATGATTTCACTGGCCACGTGCAAAATGATTCACTAGCCTAACAAACCAACCACAAGTGCTAAATGATTCACTTAAAGCGAGTCTGGAAGGTACATCAATAGTCACATCTGATAACATGAATCAAGACTTTTCCATCCCAAGGTCTCAGGTAATTACAAGTTAACGATATGGTCAGATAGATCACTGGTTCACCTCCTAATTATAGTCAACACAACTCACACATGTCACTAAGTCTTGTTCATGACGCACAAGTCCTAGGTCATGAACTACTAATGGTTCTCAATGCAACACGATAGTAAAAATGTGATCAACTCTACACAACATCAAATAGCATAATAGGTGCATGAAAACGTTCATAAAGCAAAGATAATAAATACAAACAAAATACAATATGCGTGAACAATATCTATGACTAGCTAAATGCGCCTACAAACCAGAAACAGCAATATCACACTACTAAGAATCCCGTAACGTCTCATAAAAATTATCAGTAACTGAAAAATACTTAGTTTAATAACATCGTAAAAGGAAACTGAAAATAGCGTGCATTTCATACATGAAATGTCACGGTTTGTATCACTTATACTATCACAATTAAAATAATAAAAAATAGTCTTTTCTAAAAAATCCCTTTTAAAATTAGGTTTTCATCATGAATACTCTAAAAATAATATTTTTATATTAAAATAATATTTTCAATATTACTTTAATAATTCAAAAGATCCTTTGATAAAATATTTCCTTTAAAATATTTTCCTTATGATTATTCTAAAATAACACTTGACAAATAACTTAATAATTTAGATATTCATCTTACAACAATTTAATACTTCAAAAATCCTAATAATTCGTAAATAATTATAAAAATGTAATATGTGAGTCTGAGCAATAAATTAATTCCCTTACCTAATTCTCCTCATGATTATTGTGAAAATATTACTTTCAGCTACATTTTGAAAATATTATTTTCCAGCTACTTATTTCTGATAAAAAATAATATCAACATCATTCAATCCCATGCAGTTCACAATATATTACAATCCATCCTATGCATATAATAATTTGTAAATAATCTAACAAAAATAAAATACGAGTCAATAGTAATAGGATCTTGCCTACGAGCTAATTAGCTACGGATCAGGTTGCGGCGTTGAAGAATAAACGGTGGCGGCGAGCGGCGACGAACTACTGACCAGCGGTGGTGAAGAAACCCGACACGACGATGATTAGAGACGACCAGCGGTGATGAGAGGCAGCAAATGAATCAGCAGCGAATGTGCGGCGACGATGAGGGATAAGGCAGCAGTTGCAGCAGTGGGTGTGTATGGGAGGGACTGTTTGGGTGTGCGGCTGTGGCGTGGAGGGAGAGGAGGTGGCAGTTGGGGCTGTTTGGTAGGGAGGTGCTAGCAGCGGAAGGAAAGGAGCTGTGGCGCGGTTGGGCTATGGAGTGGGTGCGGTATTGTGTTGTGTGCAGGCGGAAGAGAGAAAGAGGAGGGTGAGCGACGGGTGTTGACTGTAGGTTTAGGTGACGGCGGCTGAGGGAGAGGGCTGTGTGCGGTGGAGATTGGTGGGCGTTGGCTGGGGTTGGGGCTGGTTGGCGGTGCTGCTTGTTAGGGTTGTTTGGCGAGGAGATGCGGTGATGGCGGAGAGGAGGAGAGGCTGGTAGTGATGGGGTGACGGGCACTGGGGCTGTTGGCTGCAACGTGAGGAGGAGGAGAGGGGCGTTGGCGTTGGCGGCGGGTGAGGAAGGTTGAAGGGAGGGAGGTAGTGCTGGTGGGTTTGGGCTACGGGTGTTGCTAGCGGCGAAGGAGAGAGGAGCGACAGCGAGGAAGGGCGCTGGCTGGTTGTTGGCTAGGGAGGAAGGCTGCGGTTGTGGCTACGAGTTTGAAGGGGTGGCGATGAGGTTGAGGGGGAGGCGGCATGGTGGTGGTGTGGGTTGTGATGAAGGAGAAAGAAGAGACGTGGCTGGAAACAAAAATAGGAGAGAGGGAGAGTATGGTGTTGGCAGCGGAAACGAGGAAAAGAGAGAAGTACGAGAAAAGGTAAGAGATATATATTTATATAGTATTAGGGTTAGGGTTAGGGCAGGGTATGGAGAGATGATATAGATTCAGGGTTAGGGTTTGCATGCATGTGGTGTATAAATGCACGTAGAACTAATATCACTAATCACGTATTAATAATAAAACAAATTAAATATTATATATGTAATCATGAAAACTTTTGTAACGATTAATCTAATGATATTATTAACTAAATATTAATAACCTCTATCATTAAATACATATATATTTAAATGTAATATCTAATATTTAAAATACCATTAGTATTTTAATATTGAAAAAGATACGTATCAAAAAATCACAGCTGTTACATCCATTTTGGTGTTTTCTTTCTGCACCTAATTTTTATCTAGTTTAGGGACATAGAGGTCCGTGTCGAGTTTTGTGATTTTAATTTGTCTTTGGATTTTCAACATTTCGAGGGACTCAACTGCAATTTGTGGACTAGATTGCAAAACTGGGTTGAAGTACAATCTTTGTATTTTTTTCCACTGGTGTGAACTGCAAATTTTTGGTTGTTTTGTAGTTTCTAGACTTAAATGCAATTTCTGCAATTACTTCAGGGGGGAAACTGTAAATTTCAGACTGATTTGCAAAACTGGGCAAATTAGACGGTTTTCTACAAATTCTGGACTGATCAGGGGGTTTTCTGTAAATTCTAGACTTATCAGGGGGTTCTCTGCAAATTCTGGACTGTGAAGGGAGTTTTCTGCTAATTCTGGACTGTTCAGGGTGTTTTCTGTAAATTCTGGATTATTTACGGGGCTGAACTGTAACTTTTGGACTGTTCAGGGATGGTTGACCAACAAATTGGTATTGTTTTGAAGTGTTATGGTTTCTTTTAGGGACTAGAACATAAATTTGGGCTTTTATGGGGAAAAAACAAATGAAAGCTTAAGCTCATGGGCATTGGCGGTCAAGGTTAGGCTGCATTACTTTGTTGATATTTACATAGCGACCCAGCGTCGGAATGTTGATTTTATCTTTTTTTTGTTCAAACAACTGCTACGACATTATAAGATCAACTCAAAAAGGAAAATTAATGGGTATAGGGGAGTACTGAGGCTCTAGATGAGTACGAAGACTCTAGGGGAGTACAGAGACTCCAAAAGAATACAGAGACTCTATGATGAGTGCAGAGACTCGGATTTTGGGGGAGTGCAGAGACTCCAAAAGAGTGTAGAGACTCCATAGATGAGTGTATAGACTCATATTGCATTATTACACATGCTTCATGTGCAAATTTTAATTTATATATGGCTGTTATGCATTAAAATTGGCTTGTTATTGATTGATGGAAAAGTCAATAGGAGTTTTTTTTTTTTTTTGTTTTGTGAAACATGAAAAGGGAAGGGCTTTTTTTGCTTTTGAGGGAATTCATGATTGCTCTTTGGATGATGGTAGTTAGTGGATACTGTAGCTAGGTTGTTTGCTTTTTTTTTGGTGAGGAGATGGAGGCCTAAAAGATACCTAGCCTAGGCTTTTTTTTGATGTTGCTAGCCGAGGGACAAGGACTGCGGACTTCTTTTTTTTTTTTCCTTTCTCTTGAGCAGCTCTCTTTTGTTAGTGGGGGATCCAAGCTGATGGCTTTTTTTAGTTCCTAGGGTATTTTTTCTTTTCTTTTTTTTTTTTTTGATGTTAGTGATGCATTTATGTAGTAAGAGGAATGCCAGATAACATCAATCTCTAAATTAAGGATAGTGCTTTGAAATTTTTTTGATTTGTTATCATCAAGTGAGTAGATAAGCCCCAATTGAATTATTTGGATTTCGAAATAATTGATAAGGTGATTATGTATTTGAATTTGAAATTAGAAATTATGGATAAGTATTTAATTGAATCCTCATCTTATCTCAAAAAAATAAAAATAAAAATAAAAATAACGCCAACAAATGCCCCCAGTGGGTTTCTTATGTGTCCGCTATACATGAGAAGCACACTGCGTGTATCATTAAGCTCACACTAACTTGGAATTTGCAATTGAGATTGAATTCGCATTGCCACATGCATCATGGACTCTGCACTTGATAGAATTTATATTGCCATATTGTACTTCCACTGATATATGTGTTTGTCTTCTTTCCTTTTACAGGCCGTTTCAATTAGGCTCGATCACCCAAACTCCCCTTGCTCGGGCCTTCAGGTGAAGAGATTAGTCGTTACATAAACGGAGTAGACCTTGTGTAGGCTATCAAAAAGTTTTTTAATGAAATCTACTACCCACAAAACACTGTCGATAAAAGTTACAATCTGATGACCTTCACAATGGCAGAAGAGAGTTACAATTTGATGACTCTGGAACATAGGGGTTACAACTTGAAAATCCTTATGAAATCCAACCAAGAGATTACAAGAAAACAATCTCTTCAAGCTCAAAATGCGAACCTCAGCATCGCGTCCAAGCTAAAAACACGGAGCTCACCACCGCATCTCCAAGCTCAAAACGCAAGGCTCACCACCGCGTCTCCAAGCTCAAAACGTAGGGCTCACCACAGCGTCTCCGAGTTCAAGACACGGAGCTCGTTACCGCACTCAAAGTTCAAAACACGGGGCTCACCACCGCGTTTCCAAGCTCAAAACGTGTGGCTCACCACCGCGTTTCCATAATCAAAACGTGTGGCTCACCACCACGTTTCCAAGCTCAAAATGTATGGATCACCGCTACGTTCAAAGTTCAAAACGAGGGGCTCATTCTCGCGTCTGAAGTCAAGAACGCGAAGGACACCCTCGCGCTCAAATCCAAAACTCAAGGGTCACAACCACACATTCTAGTTTTGAGCTGAAGACGCGAGGGTTGCTCCAGGACGCGAAATTCGCATTTGACTCATTCAACATGATCTAAATAGTTTTAAAACCATTTTACACAATCTTGGGGCATTAAACTCTCATCAAGGAGAGATTTAAGGGGTCAATTACACCCCTTAATCCCCTATAAATAGCTAAAAAATCAGCTGAAGAAGGAGCTTTTTCTTTTAGATCTTCAACTCCCATTTGAAAAGGGCCATGAAGAGGACTTCCACAGGGGCAAGAAGTCTTCTTGGAGGGATCAAACTCCTTCTTGAGTTCGCAAAACTCGTTAGAGTTTAAAACTTGCTCAGCAAGTTCTTTTCAACGTTGTTCCACGAGCCAAGACGGTCGGATCGTCAACGGGATACAAGATTCAAGTTCCCATCGCTACCGCGTAGAACCCGACCTTAAACAAAAGGGAGGATCTTTGCTAATCCTTCCTTCTTTTGTAAATCGAGATAACCGATAAGAGAGAGTTTGTGAGGAGAGAGAGAGAGAGAGATTATAAGTCTTTCTTCAATAAAAGAATCAATACAATTCATTTCTCCTCCACTTTCCCTTTTACTTTTTTTTCCGGCGAACACCTTGCTGGCTGTTTCAAACTTGATTGGTGTGCATGAGTGATTATCTTTGAAAGAGATACTTGTTGTTGTTGTTGTTGTTCTGTCCATGAAATTTTCCACTATAGTAGTTTCATGAAAGTTGAGCTTTTGGATTTTGCTATTGAGTCCTCAATTGTTGCTATATTGAAATATCTTTTGGATGATAGCAGGAGCAAATTCTGCATAGAAAAAGAAAGAAAAATAAGAAAGAAAAATAAAATAAAAAGGAAGATTTGGGGTTGAGTCCTCCGCTCATCACCAATCCGAAGTATCCAAAGATACATTATCGGTAGGGACTCATCATTAGACTCGTGGGTGGTTTGGTGTTTGTTCTAACTAGGTGCCTCTTTTTTTAGGTTTTCACCGTGATTAGTTCCCCTTTGTGGTTTTGCCTATAGGTTCTTTGGATTTTCCTATAGCGAGGGGTTCCCATTTTTGCCTGTGAGGGTATACCATAGCTAGGTTTTTTTAGACAATTTTACCCCTGGGCCCTTTTGGGTCTTCACCAGGTCCATCGATGGCTCATCTTTTGCTCGTGATTCTTTTTGATAAAATCACGTCCTCCATTTTTTTATTTTTTTGGACATGTGCGCTTGTGTAGGTTGCAATTTATACTCGCATATCAAATGAGTAGGTGTAGATGCAGTTTAGACTCGTGGTTTCAAGGAGTAAAATGTTGATGCAGTTTAGACTCGTGTTTTAAGGAGTAATGTGGATGCAGTTTAGACTCGTGCCCCTAAGTAGTAAATGTGGATGCAGTTTAGACTTGTACCCCTAAGGAGTAAAATCTGGATGCAGTTTATGCATAACATTTCTTTAGAAGCGTCCATTGATCGGAGGTATTGGACGTTCCCCATGATGGCCAATTAGTTGATAAGCTCCTCCATCAAAGACCTTTTCGATGATATCAGGGCCTTACTTATTTTGCTCAAATTTCTTTCCAGCATGGCGAGTGACGATGATTGGCCTTCGTAGAACCATAACCATTTCACCCTCTTTGAAAGCACAAATTCACACTAGTTTGTTGTAAGCTCTCTCTCCATTCTTGCCCTGTATAACTCTAGACTTTGTTGGGCCCTGTGTCAAACTTCATCTAAAGCTTCAAGGTCATCTAAACGAAGTTTAGCATTTTCTTCATGAGTTAGGCCATATTGAACTGCTATCCTTAAGGAGGGAATTTCAACTTCCAAAGGAAGTACCGCTTCCACCCTGTATACTAGTGAATACGATATAGCCTGTGTTGAGGTTCGATATGTAGTTATGTAAGCCCAAAGCGCCTCCAAGAGTCTTTCATGCCAGTCACGCTTGTTCCTAGAAACAATTTTCTTTAGAAGTTTGCATAGGGTTTTGTTGAATGCTTTAGCTAGGCCATTAGCTCTTGGATTATAAATTGATGAACATCACCAATCAATTTTGTTTTGATTAGCAAATCCCCCTACTTTAAAGCTTTTAAAAGAAGGGCTATTATCAAAAATAATTTTGCGCAGCACTCCAAATCAATAAATTATATTATTTCTGAAGAATCTAATAACATTGATTGCTTTCACTTCTCTCAAGGTTACCACTTCTGTCCATCTAGAAAAATAATCAGTAGCTGCTAGGATGAATCAGTGGCCACTAGAAGAGGGTGGGTCAATAGGTCCAATGATATCTGTACCCCACATGTCGAAAGGCCATGACACCACTGTAGGGTGTAGGTAATTCAGATGTTGATGAATGAAATCTCCATGAATTTGGCAGAGATGACACTTTTTTGCATATTCAACACAATCTCGTATCATTGTTAGCCAATAATATCCTATAGTCTTTAATTTAATCCTCATTTTGAGCCCAGACTGGTGAGCACCGCAAGCTCCTGCATGTACTTCTTGCATCACATGTTTTTTTTCTTCAGGTGATAAGCACTGCAGTGGCACACCATCATATGATTTTCAATATAGAGTATTATTTTCACAGGTGTATAACATCAGTCTCCTTCGAAATTGAGCTCTATTGGCCTTATCTTCTGGAAGCTTGTTATATTGGTAGTAGTCAATGAATGGTTGTCTCCAGTTATCATCTTCTTCAATGGTCAAAGCTTTTGCAAAAGGTGAAGTTTCATTCTGATCATGCTCTTGGTCAAGGTTAGTAGGAAATAATACCTTTCGGTTTCTAACCACTACTTGAATTTCATCAACATCTGGATTGGCTAACTCTTTTGCTATTCCAGCTAGGGAATCAGCTTCCCCATTCATAGAATGAGAGATTTTTTCAAGTTCAAGAATGAGAAAATGTTGCATCAATTCTTTAGTCTTATCATTGTATTTAATCAATTCCGGCTTGTTGACTTTGTAGTCTCCTTTAACTTGATTGATTATTAGCCGAGTATCCAAAAGCGTGTAATTTCTCGATTTCCATTTCAACTGCTAAATCTAAATCAATGATGAGTGCTTCATATTCAAGTTCATTGTTCATTCGTGGTTCATAAAGGGTGAAAGAATAGCGCAGGATTCTACCTGTTGCTGTGATGAAGACAAGTCCTACACCAGATTTGATCTTTGGAAGGCAGGGGCTTATGGTTGGATGAATTGATGATGCTCCATCGAAACATAACCTCTAACATAGTTTGTCATCTTCTATTCGTAGCACATGCTCATCTGGAAGTTCAAATTTGAGAGGTGAATTATCTAGAATAGGGTGAGCCACGAGAAAGTCTACCAAAGCTTGTCCTTTAGTTTTTTGAGGCATATATTTAATGTCATATTCCATAAGAATAACAGCCCATAAAGCTAATCTCCCAACTAGAACGGTCCTCATCATGAGATATTTCAAGGGATCTCCTCTAAAGATTAATACCACTTCATGTGCCAAGAGATAATGCCTCAATTTTTTGACAGCAAACACTAATGCTAGGTAGTATTTTTCATTGGAGAATAATTATTTTCAGCACCTACTAACCTTCTACTTAGATAATAGAGAGTGTACTCTTTTTCGTCTTCATTATTTTGAGCTAATAAAGCTCCAAGTGAATCATCGAGAGCAGTGATATAAAGGATTAGTTGTTTATTTGGGATTGGTGCGGCGAGGACTAGAGGGTTGAGTAAATATATTTTGATCACTTCAAAGGCATTTTGACAAGGTTCATCCCAAATAAATAGGGCATCTTTCTTCATTAGCTTGCAGAATGGTTGGCATCTACCGGATAAGTTAGATATGAATCTTCTGGTATAAGCAAGTTTTCCTTGTAAGGATCTTAACTGCTTGAGATTTTTTGGAGGTGACATTTATTGTATAGCTTTGATTTTTGAAGGATCAATGTCAATTCCTCTGTAGTGAATTACAAACCCAAGGAATTTTCTCGATATGACTCTAAAAGCACGTTTGAGGGGATTCATTTTCAAGTTATATTTTTTTAACCGCGTAAAAACAGTTCGTAGATCTTCCAGGTGGTCCTCTTTGACTTGTGTTTTCACTACCAGATCATCTACATAACATTCAACTACATTATGGATTAAATTGTTGAATATGTGAGTCATGGCTCTTTGGTAAGTAGCTCCGGCATTTTTAACACAAATGGCATGACTTTGTGACAAAAGATACCGATCGGGGTGCGGAAGGTGGTGTCCCTCTCATCTTCGGGAGCTTTATCTGATTGTATCCCAATGATTTAGTTGAAGAGGGGAAACACCCTAAACCTCTGATATGAGATGATCTACCATCTGATTTTACTATTCAAGACTGAGGAGGATTCCACATATGTTGAAAGAATTTTATTCGGTCCTTTGACTGCTTTGTAGGAATTTTGAATTTCTCTAGTATTTTTAGCAATTTCTTTGAGTAGTGCCGTGGGATTTGCACATGGTTCATGTTTGTTTTATCAGCTTCTCTAAGATCGAAAAAATCTTTCTGATCATTTGAGGGATATGATTTGTAAAATAAGTGCCCCTTTTGTCCTCTTTTCGAAGGTGGAGCATAGAATGTTACTAAATATTCTACCTTAGAACAAGTAACAGTATCCAAATCTTTTGTATGATTTGGTGGAAACCTTGTGATAGTCAAGGTATCTTCAGCAATAATAGGACTTCTCCCAAATGATTGCTATGGCAGGTAATGATAATAAGCCCTCATCGTCTGAACTATCTTCATAATTCTCCCATGTCATTTTGCGCTTGCATTCGATTCTAAAGACCTTCTTGAAATGTCCATCCTTGTGGCTTCATGTTTTGAAGAGTCTGAGTCACTCCCAAAATGCGACTTTGTTAGTCTTTGCATGATTTTCTTTTCCTTTTTATTAGTGACATGACTATCTCCTTCTCATGTACCAGATTGACTTTGCTTTTAAGGGTTTAGGAGGTATCTTGCATCATCGTATTTTACTTCATGGACACTGAAAGGCTAAATGTCTCCATTAACTTTTCTTTCTTCTCCGTCTTTGACATATTTCATGCATTGATGCAGACTAGAAGGCACGATGTTATAATAGTGTAGCCACGGCCTCCCTCGCAAAGCTCTATATGATGTATCTGCATTGATTACATAAAACTTAGCTTCGGTCCTGAGGCCTCCCATCTCGATGGGTAGAATTATCAATCCTAGAGCTTGTTGATTGCTGCGATTAAATCCCTGGATAGTGATTTTTTCACGAGATAAAAATTGCACATCCATAAAAAGATTTCTCAAGGTTTTCAGGGTTAAAATGTTGATAGAGGAACCTAGATCGATCAACATTCGGGTAATCTTCTCGCCATCAAATAACCCTATGACATATAGAGGCCTATTATGTTCATTGGTGCCCAACAATAAATCCTTATTCGTGAATGTGACCAAAGTCATATGCATCACATAAAGTGCCTCTTTCATGGTTGCCTCAACAAAGAAAGATTGATATATATCTGGATTCTGAAGTGCTTGAATGAGAGTTTCCCTCAATTCTTTTGACATTAGAAGAGCATCATATATGCTGAGAAGGGAG
>JBAKGM010000200.1:24421008-24432993 GCA_037177215.1 Asparagus racemosus
ATCAGATTGTAACTTTCGCCGACAGTGTTTTGTGGGTAGTGGCTATCATAAAAAAAACTTTTTGATAGCCTACAGGAGGGTACTTCTTCAAGTGGATCAATATCTTATAGTCCACAGAACCAGCAGGCTGCTTCTTTTTAGTTGCGGGAAGTAGACTTTCCTCAATTTCGATTTGCTTCTCCTTGTCTTTGTGAGTAGAACTTTGTTTCTCGAGTAGTACCTTTCCATTCCTTAATTTTATTTGTTGAGTTTCATCAAAATTTTCTTCACCCTCGTCCAGAAAGTTTAGTTCATCCTCCGAATCGCTCCCTAGAGTTATAGCATGACAAGTTCTATGCGGTCTTCTTTCGTATAGATGCCTTTCCTTAAGCTCTTCCTTTAAGCATGAAGGAGGAATGACCATGTTGCCCTCGTTGATCTGTTGTTGTGCCCATTTTTTGAAGCCATAACATTGATCAATCTGGTGGCCCAATCTCTTATGATGAAGACAATACATTTGATTGTCAACCAACCCTACCTCACTATAGTTTTTAACAGGAGGTAATGTCAACCCATTCTTCATGGCTCGAAAGAATATGAATTTCACACAATTTTTCTTAAAACTAGATAGGTTATCTATCGGCCTCGCGATACTTTCTTTTGTAGCTTGGAGATTCCTCGTTGATTTTGATGTATCCCTTTTATGAAAATTTTAGCCATCGCGTTTCACACGTGAAGGGTTGAATGTTTGTCTTTCATTTGTTTGAACTGTATTTGAACTGCATGCTTATGAGAGTTCTTTGACCATTTTAGCCAACGTGCTCACAATATTGTCAACCTGATATTGGAGTGTTCTGATTTGATTATCCTAGACTTCTAGCATTTCTTGTATTTGGAGGAGTACACACAACACTTTGCTCTGGTCCGATTGTCTCTTGACCTCGTCGACCTCTTTATCAAACACTTCATTCATGGAGGACTCTTGTAGATTCACCACAACTAATTCTTCAAAGTTCTGGTAGGAGGATTCTGTGTCAAAGTCTTCAAGAAAAGCATTGCTTTCTCGGATGATATGCTCAAACTCATCCTCATCAAGGCTATGAGAGGTAGCTCTACACACTTCTACTTTTGTTTCCTCTTCCACGTCTTCAAGAGTCTCTTCAACTTTTGGAGGGAAAAAATCTCTTAATAGAATTAACTTCCTCTCACCCTGAACATATTCTTCAAGGGAATCTATGCACTTCTAAAGTGATGATTTCTCAACAGAAGGATCAGCTGGTTTTACTATTTTCTTCCCTTTTTGTTTTCGAGACTTCTTCTGTTTTCTAACTGGTTTTTCTAGCATGGCTTCAAGTATATGTTCAATAATTTGAGGACTTCACCATGTGATCCCTACTCGAGCTAAAAGAATTTTTATCATCTTCTTAGTTTTCTTTGAAATGATCATGTTCCATGAGGTCTTTTGGGTTCAGGTAGCTGCAACCCATTCTTTACTGCATCTTTGAAGATTTTCTTCACTTTATCTCTTCTGAATGAATATTGTTTCCTTTTTCTTTCTTCAAAAGTGGAACTCTTCTGTTCCCTCCCTTCTCTGAAAATAGATTTATTTTGATACTGATCTTTAGACGGAGAGGTCGATGCCACCTGTTTGCTGGAAAAGTTGGTTTGGTCTTCATTGATGAACTCATTACAGCTTTATGCGTTGTAATGAATCCAAAAGTTCATCTTTTTATAAGACTTGATTATAATAAAAATCAAAAAAAAGAAATTACAACTTTTTCTAGAAACAAACACAAGACTCTGTTTATCAGACTCTCGTTTGCGTGGGATCTTTACTTGTGCCAGGGTTTATCCGTGGACCGCCGCGTGATCTGATCTGGTGTAAGATCTACACGATCAAGGGGATTAATTCACGAAGGAAATAATCGCCAAAGTGAGTGAAATCAACCAAGCAAAATCACCATTCTTCTTAGGATCAAAGCAAAGTTTGCTCTCGAGGGGTCATATGTAGATCCGATCCTTAGATCTCTCGAACTTCTTCGCTTTATGCTAACAGGTTCGCTGAAATCTCAGATCTTACTATCGGATTTAAGCGTGGATTGCTGTTGAATCTGGCAGAGCCTCTCCTTCTCACCAAAAAGTCTAGATCTTTTAAAAAATGAGACCCCTTGTATTTATAAGCCAAAAAGTGGATGCTGGTCGGATCTGCGCCTAGCCACCACTAGGTGGCTGGGCCACCGAGCCACCACTAGGTGGCTCGACCTTGGCTGAGCCACCAAGAAGTGGCTTGGCCACTGTGCTGCCCAAGTGGTCATTTTCCAAGTCCGATCTGGTTCAACCTCGTCAATGTTCGCTAATCTGAAGCTTCATAGTTGGGTTTATTCTATTATTCGTATGCGATCCGTCGCTTCGCTGACTTGCACACCTCGCCGACTCGCTTCATGCATTTCGTCGACTTGGTTTATGTATTTGCGTCGCGGTTACTTGTCATTACATCATCAACGGTTCCCCATTGCATCGTCGGATGGCTTGCCGATCGTCAACTGATTGTCACAAGTCATGTTCAGGGACTTATAGGCAATTTTCAATGCCTACAGATACCCCTCCAAAGTGTTTCAATTTCGTTGTTTTATAGAAGAGCCTGAAATACTTTGGATATGATAGGCCCAAACCTTCAATCGGCATAACAGGACCTAAAAATAGCTTCAAATCTTGATTTTTTCAATTCTTTCAGATTATCCGGTACTTTGTTGAACGACTGAAAGTGTCACGATACTGCATTTATTGTCTGACAGCTGTCAAAATCTTGAACTGAAGCTGGTAACTGAATTTTTTGCTTTAGCTCGTGTTGGTGAATTGTCGTAGAACTGACCATCAAACTTCTTGAGATCTCTCCTTTAGTCGGTGAATTCTCCATTTGCGACACATTGACCGGCGTCAACATAGTTTAAGCTCTTAAGGTGTTGGAGTTGGGAGAACTAGTTTATACTCGTATACTCCCAGGGGTTTCGAAAATCAATATTTCCATTGGAGGTTGTCGAGTTATCCTTAAGAATATTTTATAAAAATATTCTCTAGAAACTTCTCAACAAAAATGGGAAATAGTTTAGACTCATATACCTTATTGGAGTAATTATTAGGCTTGAATAAACCAAACTGGATGAAAAGTGACCCTCAATGGGTGATAACTCCGCAAAATAAATATCCAGGGCCCCTCCGGATATGTGGGAGGGAGAAAGAAAAAGAAGGAATCAATCGATGGGCTGATTCGGTCCTGGTTTGATGCCTGGTCTAGCCCTGGTCTGAACTTTAGTTTAGGGTCTGGTTCAGGACTGGTTCAGACTTGTTAGGGGCTGGTTCGGGTCGATTTCGGGCTGGTTTCAAACCCCCAAAACTCCCCCCTTTTTTCTTCTCCCTCTTTTTTTCTCGTCTCCCTCAAACCCTAAGAGCATCCAAGATCCAAGTTTCCTCCACAGTGGGCTTTCTCTCCGTTAGTTCAGGTCGGTCCTTGTCCCTAGAACGGCCTTGATAAGGGATGCTGGTTACCCAGAGTTAGCCAAGGCAATTGCTGATGATATTGATCATCTGGAACTCAAGTTTCAGAAATTACAGGAGTCGCATGCAGCAGGTGCTTCTTTGTATATAGCCGATCAAGCAGAATCTCGTTTGGAAGTATGGTGCGATGCTCGCATTTTTACTGGACTCGAGGTTCAAATACAGCGGGACCGGGTAGATTAGGTTAAGACCGCACTTGCCAAAAAATTAACATCCCTAAGCAATATTCATTCTTGTATTGCATCAAGTGAGGCCAAGATGGCACAGCTTAGACGGGAACTTCAGGTGGAGGAAGAGAACTTAAGTGCCTTGGAGCTGTCAATGGTTAACGAAGAGGAAGCTCAAACCGCCATGTCTAAGAAACTGGAGTTCTCAGAACAAAAGCTAGTTGAAGTTGAGGAAGAAGCTGCGAAGACATTAAACGCCAATGAGAAGTCTTTTAGGGCTGAGTTGCAGAAGCAGCTCCAACAAGCTTACAACGATGAGTTGTCCAAGTTAGAACAACAAATTTTTTGCCATAAACTTGATGTTTGAATAACTACAATTTCTTCGTTGAAAGACTCAACTCTTCATTAATCGAATAAATTTCTATCCTCCTTTTTATTGTTGCTTATTATAATTTCTCATTTTGTTTGAAATAGTCAACCACAATACTCATAGGATTTTTGGCAAACCCTCAGTCATCAACGGATTTGACGATCCTTTATCGATTACCGTTTGAATCGGGCTAGCATGTGGAATATCTAAACCCGTTCCGCACGTGACATTGTGCTAAAAGAATAAAACCCTTTCAGACTTGGTGCTATGATATTGAATACATAGGATTCGTCTTCTTTTACGGGCAAGAGACTAACCTGCAATGTGTGTTAGGCGTTGACTTTAGGATTATTGGCCAACCCCCAGCCATTAACAGATTTGACGAGCCTTTACCGATTACCATTTGAATCGGGCTAGCATGTGGATTATCTAAACCCATTCCGCAAGTGACGTTGTGCTAAAAGAATGAAACTCTTTCAGACTTGGTGCTATGATGTTAAATACATAGGCTTCGTCTTCTTTTACGGGCAAGAGACTAACCGGCTGCATGTATTAGATGTAGGCTTATCCCTACTTAGGCTTCAGGATAAAATTCCCCCGACTTATATACTGGTGTCTTATTCAATCGGTAAAAGACTAAACCGGCAATTTGTGTTAGGCGTTGGCTTATCCCTACTTAGGATTCAGGATAAAATTCTCTAGACTTGAATTCTGGTGTCTTCTTCAATCAGTAAAAGACTAAACTGGTAACGCGTGTTAGGCGTTGGCTTATATCTCTACTTAGGATTCGGGATTAAATTCTCCAAACTTGGATTCTGGTGTCTTCTTCAATCGGTAAAAGACTAAACCGGCAACACGTGTTAGGCGTTGGCTTATCCCTGCTCAGGATTCGGGATAAAATTCCCCAAGATGAATCCTGGATTGAAGATTTTTTTTGTTGAAAAGATAAAATTGACGTGGGAAAGGAAGAATTTTATATTATGTCTCTCGATGTTAGAGAGAAAGAATTTTATATCCTATCTCTAAGTCTTCTTTTTAGGGTATCCTATCTCTTGCTCCTGGAGAGGAAGAATTTTATATTCTATCTCCAGTGCAAAGGAAACTAAAAGTAGGATCTCCACTTCGAGAATCTTAGGAGGTGAAACTAAGAATGGGATCTCCACTCCGAGAATCAAAAAGATTCAGATAACTTTCATTTTTATAGGATTTGCTACCTGATCTAGAAATGACTTTCTCGTTAATCGAGATGAAATTCTAATTTCAGCCCTAATCTTGGGAAGGCGTGACCGAAGAGAAAAGGATGGAGTGCTTATGTTTATCACGAGGGGATCTTAGCATTGAAAGTGGACCTCTTATTCGTGGAAGGAATCAAGAGGGGATTTTGCTGGTAGATTGAACCAGAAAGATTTTTTTAGTGGACTCACCGTCAATGAATTTGATAAGTGAGGGAATTTATGGTGGAGCATAGATTTAGGGTTATCCTCAAGGACAATGGATAAAATATTCTATGAGAAACTTCCTGTCAAAATGGATTATCCCAAATATACTAAGGATAGTACTTTTTTAGAAACTTCCTATTTATCGACATTAATTGCATGTCGCCATTTTGAGTGATTAGACAAAATGCACCATTCAAATAGGATGTGTCTATCACAAATAGTCCCTCCCATTTGGGTTCAAACTTACCCTTTTTCTTAGAATTGAGAATTATAGGTCGTCAAGAAGCGAGGACCAAATCTCCTTCCTTAAAGCTTCTCTGTCGGACTCTCTTGTTAAAAGCCCTCAACATTCTAGCTTAGTAAAATGCGATATGTTATTGAGCTTGCAGGTGTTTTTCATCCAACATCTCAAGCTCTTCAAGACGTCTCCGATGCTATTCTTCTGCCATCATCTCAGTTGCGAGGGCGATACGAAGTGATGGGATTTAGATTTCTAATGGAAGTATAGCTTCACATCTGTATACCAGAGCACATGGGGTAGCTCTGGTTGGCGTGCGTATTATGGTGCAATATGCCTAGAGTGCTTCTCCGAGTTTATCATCCCAATCACGTTTATTAGTATTCACAAGTTTTGACAAGATCTTAATGATTATCTTGTTGAACCCCTCCGCCAATCTGTTTGCAGCAGGATTATAAGCCATCGACGAGACGTCTTGAATCTTAAACTTCTCACAAAACTTGATGAAGGCATTGCTGACGAATTGAGGACCGTTGTCATGTATGATCCATCTCGGCACGCCGTGTTGATAGATGACGTGATGCTTGATGAACCTGATGACATTGTTTGTTTTCACTTTTTTAAGCGAAATTACTTCAGCCCACTTGGAGAAATAGTCGATAATCACGAGAATGAACTGATCACCTTTAACTGATGGAGGAAAAATGGGACCCACAATGTCCACCCCCATGTCTCAAACGACTAAGATGTAGCCGAAGGATGCAAATGCTCCGGGGGTTGATGCATATAATTCACGTGTATTTGACATGCGTGGCACTTTCGAGCATACTCAATTGCATCATTAATCATCATTGGCCAGAAGTATCCCATTCTTCTGATATGATCATAAAGCTTGGGACCAGGTTGGTGTGCGCCACACTCTTCTCCGTGTGCTTCCTTAAGGACTTCTTCTGCTTCTTTGTTCGAAAGGCATAGGAGCAGCAAGCCGTCGTACCCGTGATGATATAACGTCTGGGTCTCTGCATCATAAAAGAACTTTAGCGCTCTTCATCCAATCGATTCCCTCTCTTTTACGTCTTCTGGCAAAATACCATATAGGACATAGTCAATTATAGGAAAACGCTAATCCCGGGGCTCTAGTTCATCTTGGGTTGAGTACACCTCTCTGATGACCATCCCTTTGTCATCCTCCTCCTCATTATATCTTGGTACAAATAGTTGGTGAGTTCTCATAGTGACTAACTGTTCAGTCTCAGGAGGTTGTGCTAACGATACTGCTAGCGCTGCTAATGCGTCCGTGTATGCATTCTGGAGGCGCGAAATATACTCGATGAAAAATTCTTCAAACGAGTCTAACATCTCAACGGCCACCTGACTTCCGTGCAACAAGGATAAAAAGATTCACTAGATATGCTTTGATATCCTCGAATGCCTTTTGACAGGCATCGTACCAAACAAATGACACGCCTTTCTTGGTTAGCTTAGAGAACGGCTGGCATTTTTCGGAGAGGTTCGATATGAATCGTCAGATATAAGCTAATCGTCCCTGTAACCCTCTAAGTTCTTTTAGATTTTTCGAGGGTTGTAATTCATTTATCGCCTTCACTTTATCTGGGTCAATATGAATACCCCTAGTGGCGACAACGAATCTGAGGAATTTGCCACTGGACATTCTGAGGAAGGATTTTGCAAGGTTCATCTTTAACTGATGACTCTGCATGAGATCGAACATTGTCCTCAGGTCTTTCATGTGGTCATTTTTATTGCGGCTCTTCAAGACTAAGTCATCAGCACCACACTCGACCGTTTTCTGAAGATGTTCCTGAAAAATCTTAGTCATCGGTCACTGGTACGTGGCACCTGCGTTCTTCAGACCGAATGGCATGACCGTGTAGTAGAAGACACCGAGGGAAGTTCTGAATGCCATGTGTTTTTTATCATCCGGGTGCATCTTAATTTGATTATAACCCGAAAAACTGTCCATGAAAGACATTCTCTCAAATCCACACGTATTGTCAATGATAACGTCAGTGATTAGAAGAGGAAAGCTATCTTTTGGGCATGCAGCGTTCAGATCTCTGTAATCGATGCAGATTCTAATCGTCCCATTCTTCTTTAGGACTAGGACAATATTCGCCATCCAATCTGGATGCTGTTATACCTGATAAAATCTGACTCTGTAAGCTTTTTCACTTCCGCTACAATCGCTTCCATAATCTGCGGACGAAACCATCTCTGCTATTGCTTGACGGGTTTGGCATCCGTCTTGATGTTGAGATGGTGTGTCGCCACATTTGGGTCGAGTCCTGGCATGTCTTCGTAGTTCCAAGTGAAAACATCGATATATTCCCTGATGAGAGCAACCAACTCGTCTTTCTTCTCTGGGCTGTTGCTGATGAATATGGGCTTAGGGTGTGCTTCATCACCCATATTGGTCTGGACCACTCCATCCTCGTTGGGGGGTTCTCTTTGCTCGAATTGGTCTCTGTATTGCATATTAAGGTGATGGATCCACGAGTCTTTCCACGTTTGTATCTGCTCATCGCCTTCCATCGTGGTGGGGTTGGCTGTAGTCATATTCGACATCAAACTCTTGAACATTTCACCGATGCTGCTGTCAGAATCCCAAGCAAAGGAATCAGATGAATATCCATCTCCCGCATCAGAAATTGGTTATCCATCAACCAACAGCATTCTTCTGAAGAAGATATATATCCCAATTCTCTCCTGAATCCATAGTAATTATCGAGTTTTCCCTCTGCGACGTGTGCAGCTTTGAGCAGAACTTGAGGACCTCATCTGAAATAAAGACCCTGTCCTTGCACAAAGTCATACCCCCATCTTTTCATAAGATTCTACCCCTCTAGACTACATCTGAACAGATGAGAGCCAGGCTTATCATCATTAACATCCTCTCTCAAAAAGTGGTCAGGTGCTAGAATCGTATCTTCTTTACCATAGACCAAATCCTTTTCATCACCTGTTTTACCCAGAATAATGAATGTTGTCCTGAAAGAGTCCCAGATATGCTTCTATGTTAAACAAGACGACCGAATCGGTATGTGCAACTCGGGTCATCGTACAGTCCTTTCATCACATCAGTAAGAGACAGCGAGTACTCTAAATTATTATTTATTTCATTGTCGGCAAGTTGCCAATTACAACTATCATCCAACGATTCTCCATCGTCAAGATTGACTACAAAGGGTACAATATCATTTATGACAAAACCACTATCGTAATCAAGCCTAGCTTCGGTATCAGCTTCCTCGCCACTATCCGTGCCTTGGGCTAATGATTCAGTATCAGACTCGTTATCTTAAATGAGGGAGTCAATAAAGTAGTTCTCTAACCCCTTAAACGGTTGCTAATCCGCGACCACCGTCTTGATTTCATTATTCGTGTCAACATATTTTAGATACTGATGAAGGGTGGAGGGAACTATAACATTATTATGGATCCATAGCTGACCCAGTAATAAGTTATAGGAAGTCTCTGCATCAATCACATAGCATGTGACATCAGACTTCAAATCTCCCATTTAGCACTTTATCCGGATTTTACCTAGTGGCCGAGACTCACTGGTATTAAATCTATAAATCACCGTGCCTGTAGATGCTAGTTTATTAGCAGGAATCCTGAGGCTATACATCAGGCGGAGGGGCATGATACTCACAGCGGAACCCAGATCAACTTAGATTCCGTTGACTTCGCTGGAGCCAATGTATTCAGTAAAATATAACGGCCTGTCGTGCTTTGAATTTTTCAACTACATGTCTTCCTTGGCAAAGTTAATGCAGGGAAAGTGCTTGGTTGAAATGTTACATTGCTATGCTGAAAACTCTGGTTCTTTAAGACTTGGCTCGATCTGAGTGAGGAACACCTCAAAGTCAGCCAGGGCTTCTTGTAGGGCCTCTCTGGTTTCTTTTGACAACCATAGCAGCTCATAGAGGGTTATCCTCACTGGGATGTTAGCCAATTAGGCCAATATCGAAGTGGTACGGGGAGCTCAAACTTCCCGATTTGTCCCTTCCAATAGGTCGATTGAATCGAGACTGCTTCGAGACTTGAACTTCCTGATGTTGGGGTTGCTTCTCCTTTAGTTTGACCACATCCTCCTTAGCGATCGCCTGCTGCTGTGATTTTTCAGCGCGCGTAGGAGTTAGCGTCCACTACTTTTGTCTACTCCTTGCCTTTGCCGCATGGGACGAAATTCTGTTTGTGAGCACCTGCCATCTGCTAACCTCTTTCTGCCTTTTTACTCTTAAGGAATCGCTTGGCTTGCTCCCCGCGCACCTTCAAGTCTCTCCATGTCTTGGACGTCATCGTTCCCATTGCTTCTAGCACGTCCAACGAAAGATTGTTGTGGCAGGTCTGGAGAATGAACTCTTTAGTTATCGGGTCCCGACAATTCATTGTCTTATTTCAGAACTGCTTGACGAAGCTGTCTACCATCTCTCCATCCTTCTGTTTTTTATCCAACAACATCCCGATAGATATCTCGGTATCGTCATCGAAGAAATTGGTGAGGAACATGGTCTCCATGTCGTCCCAGCTATTAACGCTCCCTGACTTGAGATGGTAGTACCAATCGAAGGCAGCTCCTCAAAGAGTGTCAACGAATGACCGAACCATCAAGGGCTCATTACCGAAAATAACCTCTAGGTGGGACTTTAAGTAGATCAAATGCTGAGTGGGTGAGCCCTTCCCGCTGAACGGCATAAAGTTTATTAGATTGAAATTCGCCAGATACGGGATTGATTACCACTCCCTTGGGTGCTAACACGGTATACCCGTCTTCTTTACCTCTTAGGCGGAAATCAAAGTGTTGATCTTACTCTCGAGGTCCTTTATCTTTTCATTCTTACTTACGTCTCCATTCAGGTGATTTTGCGGAGGGACGATGATGTTACCATTGGCGTTCTCGAGGCTACCTCCCGCATTCCATTTATCAAGGGGACTATCGGGATTACAGTCTTCATCCCTATCCATGTCGCTGTCCGTTTGGTTGAAGTTATTGCAACGACTTGATTAACCCTGGTGATTCATTTTAGTGCTTGGATTTGTTGATCATGCATCTCTCTCATTTGCTGCATAGTCATCTCCATCTCGAACTTGAAATTCTCCTTTTGCTTGGTCATAGCCTCTTCAAGCATCATAGCCACTTGTTCTGCACTAATCATGAATGATTCACGGGGTTGTCCCTCACTGGAAATAGTATTATCGGAAGCAATTACAGAGTCAGCGTCTGACACTTCGTCATCTGAGAGTAACCCCCTCTGTGCTCTGCCATAGTTAGGTCATCTGATAGTCCAAGACTGCAACCGAGTCATTCATTGAGATACCCCGGGAATGGCACTTGTCGATGTCCCTTTGCTAGTCATGTTGGTGGTGACTCTAGGCAATTCATCACCTTGAGACACCGATCTTCTTCCGCGGAAGCCCCTCGACCTAGGTTTTGGCATTTCTGTGCCAAGCCTATCAAAGACTGACACCTTCTCCGGAGCTGTCTTGGTGCAGTTGCACTCTGACAACATCACCCTGATCAGCTTGGAACACAGACAATGCGTGTTCAACTCTGAGGAACTCCTTTTTTGAGATTTACTCATACCCCAAGCACGATAGTACAACTCCTCAGCATGAATACCGCAGTAACCCATCGTGTGTTGGTGTGACTTCTCAAGTATAATGTCATCGTCGTCAGATGAAAATGTTTCCTTCTGAGGATAAACCGCGCTATTAGAGCTTTCAAAAGTGACTCGTCTCAATGTTCGCCCTTTGTGGGTGTGAAGTTTCGACGGGCTCTTGAATTTCAATTCGCAGCCCGGTGCGAGCAGCTACAGGAATCTTCTTGTCGTGGTGGAGGTGGATGTGACCCCCAATACTATGAGTTGTCTGGGGCCTCTTCAACAGGACCAAATGTTCCTTAACCTTAATTTTGCCTCGATCATCGTGCAATAGACTGAGGCACTCTAATACCGTTTTCTTGCTTCGGGGTAAGCTAGTGGGATCGACCGAAGCGAGAACAGAGTTAGACGGAGATTTGGATGCGATCGCCAAAGGTGGAATCGATATTAGGGTGACCTTTCTTTGATTCGGGTTACCCTATAGCGTCCGAGAATCAGTTGACGTTTATGCCTTCATCCGAATCGTTGTTCTGGATTTCGGCCTCCAAACTTGGCGCATCTTTGGTGGCTTCTTGGCCACTTCTTCTTTCTTCAATATTCGGGCCTCTTG
>JBAKGM010000200.1:24433093-24445021 GCA_037177215.1 Asparagus racemosus
CATGTGGACTCTTTTATAGTACTGGATGTTATTTCGTTTTTAGTGATATGTACCCTAGAGTTCTGGATTTATTTATTCTGTTCTATCATCTATGCTTCTGTGACTGTGATTTGAGGATCTGTGATATGTATGCATTATGATGACTTGACGCTTGGCGTAATAGATTGAGAATAGTAGTTTTTATTTTATTTCTTCTCAATCTAATACGTCGCGGGCTTGTTCGCGTCCCGTTTCCGTGTATTTTGGGAAGCGGGGCGTGACACTAGTAGTCCCGTGTAGTTAGACATTGCTAATTATGAGCTTAATTAAGTCCAGAATATACACGGGACTACCAGTACCGTGTATTCCGCAGCCCACTCAGATAATACACAGGACTAGTAGTCCCGTGTATATTCTGAACATGCACAAAACTTAAACGCATTTTTGTACTTTGTCTTCTGTGCATATACAATATCTCCTGTGAATAAGAAAGTTCAAATTCACCTCATATACATATCCAAACATTATAATCTCTATAAACATAAACTTTTCATAAAATTATGTACATAACTTAATATACCTTTAAACAATCCAAAACATCCCAACAAAACGCAATGATATTTGAGGGATGAGCGGGGTTGGAGAGAATTAAAGAGAGATTTCAGAGAGGGAGATCGAGAGAGTGTGTGTGAGAAAGAAAGTGGTTGTGCCCTAATTGTTGGGCATGGCTAGGTTTTATACCCCAACCAATACATGGGACTACTAGTCCCATGTATTTGTCAAGTATGCAATTTATCTCTGTTGGAAACACGAGACTGATAGTCCCGTGTATATGCATTGGTGCGAATTGAAGCATATGTTATATACACTGGACTCCTAGTCCCAGTAGTTTAAAGAGTAATCTCTTGATTAGCGTTCGCTAATTACATGAGACTACTAGTCCTGTATATTTTAAAGATGATATTTTACAAAATCGACCTCTTTTTTGCCAGTTTTAATGACGTGGTAAAAAAGAGATCGATTTTACAAATTATTTATAAAAACTATCGATTTTGCTAATTATTTTTAGAAAACTAGTTTTTTTCAAATCTCCTTTTCAAAATAATATAAACTAGATTCATTGTACTCATTGCAATATGATTCTCCTTTATAATTTGGGATACATATAGAATACCATAAGCAATGAAGTCATCGGGGCATCAACATTCCTCGCTTGAGTGCGCACCACAGAAAGGAAAAAGTGTCAAAATGCAAAATGATGTCAACTTCTATTCCTCAGATTTGTGATAATACTCATCCAATTAATAGGAGCTCTAAATTCTCTTCGCTATAAGATTAGATAAGACCGGAGGTAGACTTGAGATAGCTAGATGATGCTGACTCAACCTCAACCGCTGATCTTTGATTCTCTATTATGTTTTCTTTTTTTTTATTATATATAATTGTTAATTTAATTGCTTTTTTTAAACTAGTTCTTATCAAATTACCTCAAAAAACTTTGTTCGTATCAAATGTTTCTCTTTATTCAAATATGTGAGTTTGAAGAAATTGACTAAGATTTGATTTTTTTTTAATTTTTAATTTTTTTTGGATTACCCAACCCGGAATTAAACCTAAGACTGGGAGAGTCATATTGAAATCCATCAATCGTCCAGCACGGTGGATGAATTTGACACTTATTTACTAGTATAATTTGTTCTTGAGTCATGATCCGTGAACTTTATTTATAAATCAAATATCAGTTTTCAGTACATGACTTGTACGTAACTAATTTTAACTCAACTTTAGAATCATTAATGAAATGAAGACATTAATCAATTAACATCTTCAAGAAACCACTTATATTAGTAAAATGATTTGGACATCAAGATCTAGATTGGCAAAAGTTTGTCCAACTACGATTTAACTTGAGTCAAGTTGAAAGAACGCTTCTTAACTACACCAGGAATCTGTTTTGTAAAATTACCAGCTGTAAAATTACCGGCATCCACCCCTTTTAGGCTTTTAACCCTCGTGTCGGTGACCGGTCATGACCATGTCCCTTCACCACCGTTTTGTCGGTGACCGGTCATAACCGGTTTCCCGCGAAAAAGAAAGCGGGTATACTGTTCCGCAGGAATTCAAAGATTCTCTCCATCTTTTATTTATGGTATTAGAAAACAGCAGCTTACTATACTCCCATCATCACCATCCATCATCATCAAAGCCCCACATCAGTTAAAGCAGATCTATTTTCTCTCTGATTTATTTGATTTTCTGTTGGAGTAGGTGGGCTGATGATATTTGTGGCGGCAATTCAATGTTGAAAAAAAAAAAAAGAAGAAGAATGTTTGATTCAGAGAGTGACAAATGAACAAGATTTAGGTGCATATCTGCTTGATTGATGACGATGGCTCTCTTCTCTTCCTTCTTCTTCTTCTGCTGACTGCAACTGAAATTTCTTGAAATGGGTTTCGTTGCTGTGATCGAATTTTGATTGTTATTGTCGATAATTTGTTAAGAACTATGACGGCGGAGAAGGAGATCAAGATTGAACGAGGAAGGTGTGTTTTGGTTGGAATCCAAATTGATGGCAATGGCAGAGAATTGCTCAGTTGGGCTCTCAGCAATGCCACTGAAGAAGGAGATCGAGTCATCGCAGTTCATGTCTCTCGTACTTCAGGTGTCGAGATTAGCACAAACAACTTTGACTTTAGAATTTTATTGTTCAGTACGTACATTTTGTTTGCTAGTAATAATGTGGGGTTATTCTGCTTGTAGATCTTGGTGATACTCCTAAATCATCCATCAAAGCGTTAGAGGAGTTTCTGGCAGAGTATGAAGAGCTCTGTTCTATACGACGAGTGAGTGACTTTGATTTTCTTGCAAACATTACCCAATATTGTTCATGAACTTGAGAATTCAAATTCTATATTTTGATATTTTTCATGGGTTTAAAGGTTTCGCTTGTGGGCCGAGTCTCTCAGGGGATTTCCATAAGGAAAACTCTGGCAAAGGAGGCAGTTCTCTGTGCTGCCTCTGTAGTTGTAGTTGGAGCAAACAATGGTTTCTTGCTTGGGTAGGTGTTAAAATTAAGAATCATGGTTCACTTTTTCCTCTAAATGTTATTGCTTGAGTTTTTTTTTTTCCTTAGAAAAAATATTGTTGGAATTTTTAGAGATAGAGATGTTTTTGGTGTTGTAGGGGCTCGGCTTCAGTGGCAAAATACTGTGCAAAGAAACTTCCAATGACGACAACTTTAGTTGCATTCCACAATGGAAGAGTCATTTTCAAGCAAGAGTCCGTGAGACCAAATTCAGGTATCAATCTCGTTACGAAAAACCTCATTTGAATGATTTTGTTCACAACTAGAAATTGAATAATTTTTACCCAAAACCAGGACAAGAATCGAAGCCAAATCTTCGCAGTATATTGCATCCTAGCGTCGGAATGGACACAAAAGCCATCGTCCCTAGCTTCAGAGAGAAGCCTAATGATTCAAATGATCGTCAACTTGTTGTTTATGGTTCGAGCAGTACTTCAGTTCTTGTGAAGAAATTGCCAGAGTCAAAGCCAGGATGGCCACTGTTAAGAAAAGCAGTGACAGCAAATATCGAGGCTTTGAAAGAGAATGAAGCTCGAAAAATGTCAGTAGTTCAGTGGGTTATGAACTTGCCAGATAGATCCTTGTTGCATTCTGCGACGAATAGTCTGATCAAAGAGTTGGAGAGTGTTCTTCATAGCAATTCATCTACTTGCAAATGGTTTCAATATGAAGAACTTCAGATCTCAACCAATTACTTTTCCGCAGGTTTTTTCCCTTTGCTTATGCACAACAGATTTTGATATTTACATTGATTTTGAGCTAATTATAATTTTTTTCGGCTGTGAATAGATTATTTGATTGGGAAAGGAGGGAGTAGTCAAGTTTACAAAGGATGCCTCCCTAATGGAGATAAAGTGGCAATAAAGGTATCGAAATTATCCAAGGAAACATCAAGAGATTTTCTTTTGGAGGCCGATATAATTACTAAATTGCAACATGAGCGTGTTGTTCCTTTGTTGGGTATTTGTATTGAGTGCCAAACGTTTCTCTCCATTTACGGCTATTTCTCCAAAGGAAGTTTGGAGGAAAACCTCCATGGTAAGAAATTTGTTAGTTTGGTTCCATAAATTTACTTGAAATGAATTTGTTAACATTTGACTTGATATGGAAACAGGAAATAGAGCTAAACCTCCATTAAGTTGGAATAAAAGATTTAAGATTGCTGTTGGAGTTGCAGAAGCACTGAGCTACTTGCATAATGGAAGTTCAAGGCCAGTCATTCATCGAGATGTCAAGTCTTCGAATATTCTTCTCAATGATGATTTTGAACCACAGGTACTAATTTGTCCTGAACAATGATCATCAATAATGTCATTATTCTTTTAGCATAATAATTGATGAGGGTTTATTTCTATGTGTATACATGCAGATATCTGACTTTGGATTCGCTATATGGGCACCAATGAATTCATTATCCCAAGCACATAGTGACGTTGTCGGAACATTTGGGTATGTGCTCATAATCTCTTAGAATTTTTTCTGTACATAAACTATCTGAAATTGTGATTTTAGGGTCTAAATCTGAAGAAACGGATATTTTTGACAGATATCTTGCACCTGAGTACTTTATGTACGGCAAGGTAAGCAATAAGATAGATGTGTATGCCTACGGAGTTGTTTTGCTTGAGCTATTAACAAGCAGAAAACCAATTTGCGATGACAACCCCAAGGGCCAAGAGAGTTTAGTTATGTGGGTAAGAATCTCTGTGTTACGACATTTTTATCGAATTTTCAATGATATTTCAAACATCTTTCTCTAAAGCCAAAAGGGCAATTATTGATTAATAGCCGTCTGACCATGTTTTATATGTCTTTGGTTACTTAGGCCACACCAATACTAGAGAGAGGAGATTTCAGAGATTTCTTTGACCCCAATCTCGAAGGTAAATATGATGAGAATCAATTGCGAAGAATGGTATTGGTTGCCTCTCTCTGTATCTCAAGAACGGCACATCTTCGCCCTCAAATGAGCCAGGTTCGAATAAAATAAATGGGTAAGCAGCTACACTCATATTTTTCTGTCATGTTGATCTAATACATTCTTTTTACGGAACAGGTACTCAGACTTCTACAAGGGGAAGAAGAGATTGAGTCATGGATAAATTCCAGAGCTAATAATTCCCACAACGAATTGGATTACCAAGATGAAGAGTTCTATTCATCTCCTAGCATAGGATCACATTTAGGCCTAGCATTGCTTGATGTGGAGGATGACGACGCGTCTGTAATTAGCTTCGAACAAAACCATCTCAGTTCCTTGGATGATTATTTGAAAGAACGATGGAGTCGATCTTCAAGTTTTGATTAGCTCCCTTCTTCTGTCTGTTGATTATTTGGGTTTTGATGAGTTTGTACAGAATGCTGTTGTGTGTATTTAGTTCTCTTATTACTACACAGGCATCCACGGGAAACTTCAAGCCTACACATGCCACCGCAAGAGGGAGAGCATTGACAGGCTCAATCTCGTGTGACGTATCTTGTTACATTTACTGATACAGAAGTGGTCTATTTCAGGAAAAAGAAAAGAAAAATAAGGGAAAATGTAATTAGTTGCATCTTTATGTTTTGAAGTTTTTCTGTCTTTTTTTTCTGGGAGAAATTTCAACTGTGAGAGCTGCCTACGGGTTGTCACCCTATGTTGGACCTTACGGTATTCAAATCCTTTGCAATTTAAAAAGAAATAATATATACAAAGGATGTGTCTTTTTTTTTTTTCTTTTTTGGTGATAACAGTTGCATTCTTTGATCTGAGTTAGTAGGTATGGCTTCATTGTCTGAACTTTTCTTTCACAGGGATCAAGCAAAGACACTCCAACTGTCGAATCAGTAACAGAATATCCGTTAATAGAACAAAAGGAGAAGCAGGATTTGCACACGCCTGTATATTTGTGTTATAAAAAAAAATGATCACGTTTCCAGCTGTGCCATTTAGTATAGAGAACTCTCTTTCGGCAAAGCTTCCTTTTCTCTGGATTGGCTATAATAATAGCGGGATGAGACTAGAATGTCCTTTCATAAGTAAAAGTTGGGCAAATGATGATCTTTCGAGTGATGCCAGAAGAATAAAGAAGTAGGGTAAGCATTGAATTGAAGCAGTCAGTTGATTATCCATTCTAGTTGACGAGTAAATGAAAACGACTCATTTTTATATTTTTTGTTTTTTTGTTTTCATATCCATTTGTTATCTTCTACATAGAATCTATATGGATGAATATCAAAAAGGTCTCCCAGCAAACCAGAGAATAAACCCATATATATAAGCATGTTAATGACAAAAGGCAACCAAAAAACATAAAAGTAGAGATGTATGTGCAAAAATTGCAGATTATATTGACATAGAATGGGGGCATATCCCAAACTAATTCTACATACAACTGATCGACACAGAACACCAGAGATTTCAGGCAATGAGAAAAAAAATAAATGCCTCACTCCACAACACTCTTCTCTGTGACACCCCTCATATTCTGAGTACATGCCAAGCGCCATCATGAATTACAAAGTTCAAAATGGTACAGCATATGGCAGCTGATACAGGTCAAGCTCAGGCAAGTAGCAAGCCCTAGGCTGGAAAGAATGGCTCAGGTCTTCACTAGTTCTGCTCAGACCGCAACTCTGAGCATCAGAATATGCCCGATGTTGCCTAGGGTTTGCAAAAAGCCACCCTTGGTCTTCAGTGCCGGCTTCTGCATCCAGAAGAAATGGTGCAGGTTTCCAGTTCCCTATAAGGTCTCTGAAGTGTCTTTCTAGTTTGTGGGCTCTCTTGCTGCTCTTGCTACTAGAACTTGAGGGTCTGTGAGAATGGTCAACCAACTCTAGCTCTTTTGGTGCTTCAGTTGCCTTGTTGCTCTTGACCATAGCACAGGACTCCGCTTGAGCATTGCCACCCAGGTTGTGATTGGTTGGAGCTACTTTAAACATTTCTAGACCTAATGGTGCTTCAGTAGCCTGACCCGAAAAGCATGGCTCTTCATTTGCAGGAGTTGCTGCTGCATCTTTGGAACTGGTCCGGTATGGGATACATGGCTCTTCAATGGCAGGAGTTGGTTTTGCGTCTTTATGTTTTTTAAATGAGAACTTGAATCGTAGAATGGCATTACCTAGAAGCCATGGAAATTCAGTTTCCGTTATTGATTGGAAAAAGATATGCATAAAGCTCAAACAAAAGAAATTGCATTATTGGTTAGCTTACCACGGCTATCACTGTTAACAATATTGGTAGCTTCCAACTTCCTCTTCTTGGAACTGTTCTGAGTGCTTTCAGAGGATTCACAGGGTTCCTGTGTAGGATGACATGATACTCCATGCTCTTCGGTTATCCCACTCTTCTCATACTGCTCAGTTGAATTTGCAGCTGTTGCTTTCTTGTAACCATCCTCCAACTCCAGCTTGTTTCTTTCCTCATGCTTCCGCTTTTTGTGGCCCTGTTCCTTGCGTTTTGAAGTCGCGCTCTTGTCCTTGGATCTCTCTCTCTTCTCTTTCCTTTCCTTCTTCTCCCTTCTTTTCTCCTTCCTTTTCTCCTCCGTTGTTTCTAGTTCTTTCTGGAGCTTCAGTGCACCAGAATTTTGTCAATGCTCGTACAATATATATGATTCGAAAGCAATCACAAGCATCCAGTTCATAAATTTAAGGTTGTCCAAAAGTTATAAGCATCCATTTTCACAACAGGGTGACTGTTCGTGTGAACAGTATCTCTTATTAATCGAAAACGGCTCTATATACACAAAGAAAAACAAACTGCAAAAGACATGAAGTTTGAAAACATGGTCTGTACATTACAAGTTTCCATACAGAATATAACTCAGTATGTTATCCATGTTGATAACCCAACAAGCTTACCAAGAAACGTATCGCTCAGTACAGAATTCTCAGGCACACCAAAGATGTAATTTCTGTACAAATATCACCTATCTTGAAATTAAACTACACTACCCCTACTGTCTTTCTTCAACATTTAAGGTTTCAAGATAGGTGCACATCTTTCTACATTGGATCTTCAAGAAGAGATTAGGGAACTGTAGCAAATACTTGGTCAGTTTGAAACCAGAATTAACTGCAAGCCGTAACTTCTATCATAGTAATATCCAGCTTACCTTCAAGAATGGTGTGGTGGGCGATGCAAAAACTAAGTCACATTCTTAAGATCATCAAGGTCTATAAAGTTGTAAATAGCTGTAGGGCTGTAATACTCCAGTAAGATAGTGACCATCTTGTTAATGTGGATAATATGCAATCAATTAAGTTGGAAGAATAATGTAGTAGACAACACTTCTTTCATGTATTGTGGCTATCATAACGTATGACATCTTTATTCGATGCACCACTTAATTTCACACGTAATTTCACACGGGAATTTAAACAAGCTGATGTCAATTGATGATACATACTGGCAGGGAACTATTACATAAAAACAAATGGCACAACGGTAGGCGTTCTAAAAAGGATTTCAAAAGGATTTGATAAGCCATGGTTGTTTCCAAGCATGAATCCACTACAAAATTATTAGCAGAACCTATGGTGATTTCATAAAAAAGTGGACTACAAAAAGGATATTGAAAGAATCCCATAAACCTCAACTGATGAAAATAATATTTCCCCACACAGAAACCCAAGAAGAAAGAAAAACCTAGACATTCCAGGAAATGGCAAGGTAAAAGAGAGCAGGTAGGTTAACTGAACTACCACCAAATGGAATCGCATGGAATTATCATTCCATATACAGAAAAGAGAAAATAAAAAAGCGGAATAGATAAATTAACTTCTCTCACACTAAACACGGGGATATTTAACTAGCTTACTGGAATGATTCTCATATGGCTAAACCAATTAATCCTGACAATGATATAACTATCTGGATGGAGATACACCACTGTTCGACCCATTCTAACAAATGGGCAAATATCCAAGGTTGGCTAAACTCTGATTTTGAGCAATTCACACTGCTTCAGTATCTGTCTCCTCTGCAAGCTCATTGGTGTTTCATCTCATTATTTTTGAGATCATAGGGATACTTCTGAGGTTGTAGGGCTAAACCCATTTACACCGTCCAATCTGATCTCACCGCAGAGAACTAAGAATGTAATTAAGCATGCATAGGTCGTCTCTTTGACCATCCAAACCGTGTCAGCATATGCTCCAATATATCTACAACTTAGAACTTGTCAATTGTCAAGCGTGAGGTTTCCGCATACACTAAACACCTCCCAAGTGAATCCAAAAATGGTAATAAACCACTACCGATAGTTCGGCTAAAATCAAGAAGGAAACCAAACAGTCAAAGGTCCTTATACACAATCAAAACTTGAACATCACCCAGTCTAATATTCACCATCCACACGATACCATCCGATCCATACTCTTCTCAACGATAACAAACGATTTAGGGTTGCTTATACCCATTAACTAATAACCCAATCATCAATCCACGATGACCCAAATCAAATTTAGGAAATTGCAGGTACACTATCAAGACCAAAGCGTAGTCAATCCTACCTACAGACTTATCAAAATCCCGCAAGTACATAATACAAAAAAGCAACAGCAATCTCGATCCCGCACAACGTTTTTATTCACAGATTTGATCGGTTCTTTAAATTTCTGAAATTTTACACAAGCAGATGCCACCAGTGAACCAATCAATCAAAGGAAGTCGAGCAGAAACTCAAGAAATCACCATCATGCTCAACGAACCTTAATCGATTTGGTCAGCGCCTTCTTCTCCTCCCTTTGATAATTCGGCGGCGGATAGGGGAAGCACCGAGACATCTTTCCTCACAATATTCAGTGCCCAAATCTCCGAAATATCGCCGGGAAAAAAGAAGGAACCGAGGAGGAGACGAAGGGATCGGAGGTTATGATCAACCTCTAGGGTTTAGAAAGAAAAAAAGCGCGGGAAATCGATGGAAAGAGCGCGCTTTGCGACGAAGGAGGCGAGGGCTAGGGTTTCCACAGAGAGAGAGAGAGAGAGAGGAGAGGGATTCGATGGAAAGAGGATAAAAAGAGGAGAGGGGGTTATTTAAGGGCATCCTGGAACGGTACGTTGTCTCGCGGATTCCATCGGATTAGGATTTGCTGGAAGAAGCGACGAAGCTGATTGGACCTTTTTAGATGGGACCCACGCGGAATGAGAAACTGCGGACGAAAGTCACGAAACAACAAGGTATCAGTGGACCTGGCGGGGAGTCAGGCCAAGACAAGTCTTCGACGGGCCTTGGGCCTTACGGTTAAAACTCTTTTCCTCCTTCAAACCAAAATTTGTTATTCATCGCTTTATCCAAGAAATTGAAAAGCATGGAGTATTTAAAATATCAGAACTTCTGTTCCATAGGATAAACAGTGTACATTAGTTGCGATCATCAATATTTGAAAAACTATTTAATCATGAAAATCTAGAACCATTAGCCTCGCAATGTTGTGTACGTAATCTACCATTTTTACAAACTAATCATCTTTCCGTTCCTTCTTCTTTCTGAAATACAAAGTTCCAACATTTAAATTCAAACATGCAATAAAAATGAATAAAAATCCATTTATTGGTAAGATCAATCATCCGTCAACCACCACTGTCACCGTTGAAGCGATAAGCCCGATCCTATGATCCCTCCACTGCTATCGTCAGGAGCGGAGTCAGAAATTCATAATAGTGATGTCACAATATATATTAAAGGACGATATTACTAGTTTTTCTCTCATATTCAATACAATCAAGAACTTTAATCAGATACAGAAGATATATATTTAACTAAGTACAATTACAAACGACACCTAAGTGTCCTCATGTTTTAAAATCACTGCATTATAGCCTCATTCAAAATATCACTAAATACATTCTTTTCAATGTAAATTAATAATCTTTCATTCGTCCATTGATGAACCATTGAATCCCACGTACACGATCCTTTTCAATATAAATTACTTAGTTGTTTATTGTTATTTTTTTTAACTGATGATGTTAACTATTTGACATATGGGTATTTGGAACTGGGCCATTTAAGATTTGGGCTATTATAAATAAGTCTTACATGGATCGTTACTTACTATTTTACTTTATAAGGGCGTTAGAAATGGTCCATATGCTAATATATATATATACTAGTTTGATTTTTTTTGCTAGAGGGATGTCACTTGACACCATCCTGTACCAGGTGCCTCGGCCCTGGGCTGTCGCTGCCAGCACCTGCACTTCTGCCTCCACCACCATTTCCAACGACGCCTTCTCTACAAACTCTTAGGCTGCGTTTGGGAACTAATATTTGAATTTGGAAGGTTAATTTAAAATCAAAGAATTTTAAATCTAGGATTTGAAATCCATGATTTAATTAAATGGATATCTTTATTAAATGCAAGGATTTAAAATCAGAGATTTGAAATCTAGTGTTTGGATACACTTTATTATACATGAATTTGAATTCGGAATTGGTGTTTTAAAAAAATGTATGTTTTCTCTTTACTCCTCAATCTTTAAATCATAATGGTTTATGTTGAGGTAAAAGTTAAGATGAATTTTACAAAACCCCCTGACAAGTTTGGCCCATTTGAGATAAATCTTGAAAAGTTTGGAAATGTCACTTAACACTTGAAATTATTGTATATTTCTAAATCTATTTTCCGATAAGCCGCAACATTTGAGGGGTTATTTGAAAATTTTTGAAGGTTAAATGATATTTTCAAACTATTGGGGTTTTATCACAGTAGACCAAATTTCTTGAGGATATAAAATTTACCCTAAAAATATAGTAAACTGTTATAAACACCTCTTAGAAGTGATTGAACATAAAAAAAATGACATTTTTTGGTCCAAACTTTTTCCTTATATTGCCCAGAAGAGTGAGGGTGTTGAAATTTGCAATTGGTACATTACCTAC
>JBAKGM010000200.1:24452651-24469702 GCA_037177215.1 Asparagus racemosus
CACATGAAATGACGCTATTAATTTAATTTAGTAATTCCATAATTATCCTGGTTTTGCATGGATTCATCACTTAAAACATTTTAACATCATTATGAGATTTGGAACAATTAAACATAGTTAATTAAATCTATACGCATACGAGATACTACGACTCCAATGCAGCACGTCGAACCAGACCGATACGAATGCGTCAATTCACTAAACCGATTCTAACCCCTTTCGAGTCGATAATTCAGCGTCGTCCAGAAAAGTATTCGTCTCGTCGAATCTTACGTATCGATTCGAACAAATCGATACGTCGAGCCAACAAGAGTTAATTCTCCCATTCAGGATACTCTCCATTAATCATCCCATAACTCTGTTATTCCGTTCGTTGGAACTTAATTTCATTAATCAATTAATCATGCAAATCCCACGCAATATACGAATTAATCACACACGATATAACGCCTAATCTAACAATAACTATTAACATAGCAGAATAAGGATCTTGCATCTAATTATTACAAATTAATATTCAAGATAATAAAACAATAATACTAGAAATAACAAGTCAAGAGAGGGGATCTTGCCTACGGCGGTGTCGAACGAATCGACGGTGGCACGGCGCGTCGTATCGGAACGAGGGTGGCACGGGTCTGGCTGCACAAGGCCGTCGGCGACGCTGGAGGGTTGCTCGGGGCGCTGCGGGGTCGAGCGGCGACGTGAGGAGGAGGAGCTGCGGATGAGGGTGGCTGCGGGTGTGTGTCTCGGTCGGGGAGCAAGAGGTTGAGGCGCTGGCGGTTGGAGCGGCGCTGGCGGGAAGCGGCGCTGACGGCGGCGGGGAGGTTGGAGGTCGGCAGCTGATGGCCGGAGTGACGGCGGAGGCTGACGGTCGCTGGGTGATGGAGATCTGGGCTCGGTGGCGACGGAATCTGAGTGCGGGTGGCGGAGCGGCGGCGGAGCGCTGGTCAGCGGCGGTCGCGGGTCTGGGCGACGCCGGCGGTGGTTGCTGAAAAGGAGGCGGCGGATCTGGCGGTGAGGGGAGGTGCTGGTGGTGAGGTGCGGCCGCGGGAAGGAAGAGAAGGTGGCGGCGGATCTGGCAGGGTCGACCGGCGAGGTGGAGAGGTGCGGCGCTGGTCGGGGTTGAGATGGCGGAGGCGGGGGAGTCGGCGAGATGGTCGGGAAGAGAAGAACGGGGTCGGGTTTTGGGTTGCTGGGGGAAAACGAAGAGGAGGTTGGGTTTTCACGTGGGAGAGAGAAAAGTTCCTTGTTCTCTTTTTTTTTTGTTTGAATTGTACGGCAGTAGGGGAGAGAAACTTATATGTATTTATAGGTGGGATTAGGGTTAGGGTTTTGGGATTAGGATTAATACACGTGCAACGCACGTGATATAAAATCCCACTGAATATATATATATATATATTTAAATGCAGATCACATAACATCCTTAACTAAATATTAATAATCTCTATTATATAATTTAAATACAAAATTCAAATATTCAAGATAGCGTTAGTATTTCGATATTTAAAATACATAACGAGATAAAATATGGATTCATATCATGAAAATTTATAAAAAAATAGATCTAATAATATTATTATTTAAATATCATTAATCATATGATTAATTATAATTAACACAAGGTCTAATTACTCAAAATATTATTTTATTATTTTAATAATAAAATATTAATTACTTGATATAAAAACTAATATTTAAGATTAATAAAATAATACTAGAAGCTACGTATTGGAAGTCACGGGTGTTACAAAGATGAATACTCTGCATGATATTTCCAGAGAGGTTGTGAACGATATTGCACATATTAATGTTGTCCCGATGGAGGAAAGGGATAAAATAGAGAGCGAGGCAATTGATGACATGTGTGAATTGCTTGGTGGAGGGCAAAAGACATAGGAGATGAAAGTTTTGTGTATGGAGTATGAGGGAGAAAACTCTTCTTTGGAAGCAATGATCATCAATAATTTCAATAATGATGAAGTGATACCGTCGGCACTAGAATGTGAGAAGCAACAAGAAAAATATTTGGAGGAGTTTTTCATGTTAACTATAGAACTACATGCTGTCAGTTACACACACACATGTCATAGGAAAGATTCATACACAAGTTTGATACAAAAGAAGTCCTAGCAGAGGAGATAAAAGAATAAATGGAAAATTTTATTGTTAAATACAAGGCCGATGTTAATCGATGCAGGAGAAGAAAAATATTTATAGGTGCACCTACTATTCAAGCAAATATAACCTCGGGGTCGAGCTTCTTTCAATAATAGAAGACTGATATAGGATAATTAACAGATAATTTTATGGAGGATTGGGACAATCACAAGCTAACTGCGAATGCATATATATTTTTAATTTTTGAAAAAGAATATCATATCTTCCAATCTAGAAGATTGATTTTGACATATTATGTATATAAATCGCCTATCTCGATGAGATAAAACCAACCAAATTGTCAAATTTCCAAAATCCCTCAGTATCACTAGCTTTTAATAAAAATCTAAAAAATAATTAAAATTTAGTTTATTTTTAGTAATAAAGTTGGAGCCTCTATAGATTAGGAAACAAATTCGAATTTAATTGATGTTGGACTGATTTATTTCCTATGTTATAGGGAGTTTGTTTATGGTAGGATTGGATACTTTCTATTTCTTAGTAATTCTAGTATTATTAGGAGTCTATTTTATTTTTCTATTTAAGAACATGTAACCCCAATGAATAATATATCTTTTTACCATTAAATTTCTTTGATTATATTTTCTTCGTCCATTTGAAGGTCTTCGTAGATCGAGAGATTGTTCTTTGTGGATTCAGAACACACCCCTTAGTAGTTTCTGAGATTTATTACTTTCCCGCTGCGTTAAAGAATCTCATTAGAGTTTTCTTAATTTCACAAAAGCAATTTACGAAATTCTAGGCTTTTCTTTTAGTTCTTCTAATTACCTATTAACCCTCTCGCACGATTATGCAAATTTTTTTCTTGATGGCTTGATATGTCTTGAATGTCTAAAGGAATATTTATAGAGCATTCCTTCTATCTTGAGTTTATGAAGGTTTCTTCTTTAACTTGGATGCTCATACTTAATCTTTTCTCAATTAAAATTTTGGGTTTTCACATAAAAAACACTTTAATTTTTACCCAAACTAGCAAAAACCGCTTGTTTTTTTTTATAAAAACCACCTTATTTTGCTGTTATGTTTCACATGTCGCTGTAGGCGTTAAAAATTACCTATAAGACCCTGAACTTGAATTACGACGGGGAGTTGATGATGGACGAACCATCTGACAAATGCAACGGTGAACCATTGATGCCCCACAACCATTGATACCCTACACAGAGTTTTCGGCGGTCTCGGGGTAGCATCCTAAAAGATTTTTTCCTGGACTTGCAGAAAGCCATTAACGACGTAATCGCGACACTTATTGTGAACGACATCATCAAAATCTAAGGAAATCAACCACAGGGAAAAACGGACGAAATATGTTCTCAGACACTCTTTGTGTTGTGCCGTTGGCGAGGCACCTCTTTGTGTTGCGCCGTTGGCGCGACACTTCTTTGTGTCGCGCCGTAGGCGCGACACTTTCTTATGTCTGAGTGATTATCCACGTGCTTTATTGTTATTCATGGGGTCCATTTGGCCATTCCAGAAATAAGTCAGCATCTCACACACGTCGTCGGGTAGTCAATTTCTATGATAATTGACTAAGTCTACGTATTCAATATCGTAGTATAAAGTCTAAGAGATTTCATTCTCTCAGCACAACGTTACATGTAGAACAGACTTAGATAATCTACATGCTAGCCCAACTCAAACGGTAGTTGGTAAAGGCTTATCAAATCTGTTGAAGCCTGAGGGTTTACCAAAAATCGTATAAGGATTATGCTTATTTATTCAAAAAAAAAAAGAATAGATGGCGTAATGGAAAAATCAAAATTTTATTTCATAAATAATGAAATACAAAGTGTTGGCAATAAAGCAAAAATTAACAAAAGTGCTTCAAAGGGATAACTAGCGGTGGCGGATCTGCTCTTCCAGGCTTGAGAGCTCTTCCTGATACATCTGTTCTAACTCTCTTTCTAAAAAGGCTCTTGAGGAATCGTCAGGAATTAGAAGCTGAATAATTTCTCGCTCAAGCTCAGCGCATCTATCGTCGGAGGTCTTCAGTTGTTCAGCTAGCTTGGAGCAAGACTTTTCTACTCCAGCCAGGTCGATCTTTAAAAGAGTCCGCATCTCCTTAGCAACTTCAAGAGCTTTCCTTAAGCGAGCAATCTCAAGATCCTGCAGCTCAACGGATTGAAGCAAGTCAGCTCTGATATTTTCTCTGGTATTCAGACCTGCCCTGATACGTTCAGATTGAGTCAGCAGTTATCATAATTCTTGCTCAGCAGCTCCTCGCCTAGCTTCTTTAGCTCTTATGATAGACTCGACCCGGGAAGCAATGTAAGAAGAAGCACCTTCGGATCGTAGTCATAGAAGTTCCTCCAGCTCTTGTTCTAGATGAACCAGATCTTCTGCAATAGAGTCCGCCAAGTCAGATAAGTCCTCTTCCCTTACAACCACCACACGACGATCGAGAAGTCACTTCAAAGAGCCGAAAGAGAGGCCCTTGTTCATGACTTTCTCTATAACGTTATTGAGAAGAAGGGCAAAGCTTTCAAGCTCAGTGCTAATAATCACCTTCTCTGAATCTTCGTCCGACATCAACGCTTTGATTGAATCGTATAATACAGTAGAAGGCGCTGTGAAAGAAGAAATGTGAGTTTCAGAAGATCTTAAATCTTAAAACTCTTATAAAAAACAGGGTCGGGAGATATACTATGTGGCTAGAAGATCTCTCAGCTTGGCATGTTGGTCCCACATTTGTCAGTTCAGCCTTGGGAACCACCGGAGTTGATTCAGGTCCGGCTTGAGTAGCCGGTGGTCCAGGTTGAACGGGAGAGCCTTCAGCAAGAGGCGGGCCAATAAGTGATAAAAAGACCCGAATCGTCGGTTTTATAAGATCAATATTCGATGTCAGCTCCTTTGCACGAGAAACCAAAAGTGTCGTGCACAAAGAAAGGCAACAACTGACGATTAGCCTCCATACAGAATTTGAGACGTTTCACATGTTTATCCCCCACCACGATCCATTTTACCCCAGATTACATTCGGAAGCTTTCTCTGAGTTCTACATAGCTTATCCCTACAATGGATAATTTGATTCCAAATCCTCAATAAGTTGGACGGTGCCTCTTCTCTAAATCCTTACTATGGAAGAAGAATCATATGCCATCTCCTTCATAACGGTAATGGGGAATAGTCATCTCCTACTATGATGAGATAACGTGGTTGGATAAATATTTATCTTGATACTCCTGCAAACTCAACTACAACCCAAGTTGCAACCTTCAAGATGAAGATGATCAGTTCAAAATTGACTCAATCATTTCAGCCAATTCAAACAGACGCAATAGCTATTGATCTCAGAATATGGTCAGTGACGTCGCATAGCCAGGATTCGAAAGCTGAAGCAAGATATAGGCCTCTTCTATAAAGTTCAACGTTGGACAAAAGCAAGCCTCATCTTATCCAAAGTATCCCAGACTCCTCGAAAAAATATAGCAGAGTCTGAAAACTTTAGAGGGGGTATCTGTAGGCATTAAAAATTGCCGATGAACTCTAAGTGCGATTTAATCATGAGAAAATTGAAGAATGACGTCATCAAAATCTAAAGAAATCAACCACAGGGGTAAAACTGGCACATACATGTTCAAGACACTTATTGTGGCTCGGCCATGTCTGAGACATTTATTGTGTCTCGGCCATTGCCGAGACACTTATTGTGTTTGAAACATTTCCACGTATTTTATTGCTATTTATGGGAGCCATTTGACCTTTTCAACACGTGGGGATGTTCATCTACATTAATGGGCGGTTACATCCTTAAAAAACACCCACTAAGTGCATAAATGGGGCATTAAACATGCCTTAAAAGAGGGAAGAGCCGTTACAATAGCCAGGAGACTCAACCCCTTTGGCCGAGATAGTTTGGGCTCAGACACAAAAAGTGTCTCGCCCACTATGCAATTCTGGCTAGTCATAAGTTGTATTCTTTTCAGCGGTTACACCTCCTAAAGGCTATAAATAGCTCCCTACACCCATTGGAGAAGGGGCTGGATCTGGAAGCTGGATCTGGGATCTTAGATCTTGAACCTGGGACTTTTGGAGATCAGAAATTTTGGAGAGAACTAGAGATCTAAAAAGAGCAGAGAAAGAATTCAAGAACATTCCACTTGGAGATTCCTCGAGATTAAGCTTGGCCTTAAATCTTGGGAAGAGTAGATATCTTACTTGGCTAAGATATTTACTTAAGTTCTTATTTCTTTAGCGAAACATAAACTGAACCCCGTCAATTCGACGATCGTTGCTCGGTGGTCCACGGACGACGCATCCCCGGCACAGGCAAAGAACCCATGCAAGCAGGAGCTCGCTACGTAGTGACTTCTGTTCGAGTTTTGTACGAGAGTGAGATAATTTTCTTTGTATTAGAAAGAGTTACACGTGTAATCTTTCACTTGTTTTCATTTTGAAATGTTTTGAAATGGAAACTGCGAAGAACTAACTCGTTCTCGGCGGAAACACGATGGCGACCACATTGAGAGCCAATAGTCTCAACGTTGAGGCTATTGTGTCGCAACCAAACAATGATCAAGCCGAACTTGATTACGTCTTCAATCAAGCTAAGTTTGAAGAGTACTTCTCCTCCTCTTCATCAAAATCCTCCTCACCTCGCAAGCATCGGAGGATTTCATCTCCAAAGAGGGAAGTCTGACTTGTAGCAAAAAGTGATGAATCTCACCCAGTTGTGACGGAGGTTTCCCCTCGCAATAATATCCCAGCAAATTGTAAAGCTGAAAGCTCTGCTCATGGTGACTCTATTCCAAAGAAAGAGTCATTTTACAAGATCTCTGCAACTCTGTCAAAGAGGGCTCGTTAGAGGCAATGTCAGAAGATGGCCCATCAATTTGCGAAGGCCATGGAGTCGACGGACAGAGTTCACTATTACACAAATTCACGTAATCAGAGGCGTCAAGAAACTACAGAGTCTCAATTCTAAATTTTTAGCACTCCGATCAAGGAGGAATGGATTCCCGTCAAGAGGACCCGTCTGAGGAAGAAGGAGCTCGCCCAAAAGCAGCGTGCACATGCCGCTCGTGTGCGTGCTGTTATACGTAAGGCACAAGAGTTGAAATCGGCCAAGGGATCAATTCAAAATCGCAAAGTTTAGATTTTGAAATCTGCACAGAATACAAGACAAAATCTGGCCTAAGGCTCTGCCTTCGGCCAAGACACTTCCAACTGTCTCAGCCAAAGAGCCTTTGACCGAGACAGTCCAAGGTGTCTCGGCCAAAGGAATTTCAGCCGGGACACTTCTAACTATCCAGGCCAAGAAAGTTCTCCTCGGCTTCGTCCATCAACTTCTCCTGCTGTTGTATCAATGACAAAGCCTAAGAATCCATCCAAACTCACAACTTCGGTGCTTAGTCGCATCGGTCCACAGTCCAGAAATCAAGGCAAAGCATCAATGAAGGAACGCTTGGGTCATGTAGTTCATACACGACAGGCGATAGCAGACTGGGGGTCGTGCCCAGAATCAAACTAGTGTTCAGAAGTGTCTCGAGCAAGTCGAGACATCTCAAGCCTCGAGTATTCCTATTGTATCTCGTTTGATCATCCCTCAGGGGGTCCGCGAGTCTGCTGAAAAGAAGAATTGTAAGCATGTAATTCGCAAAGTCACAAGAAATGACCATACCATTTTGATTCATGCAAGGGCAACCTCAATTGACAAATGATCAAAAGTGCCTCCTAGCGAGTGTGCCATGTCAAATGGTCAACGTCCCCAAAAGAAGACGTGTCATCCAATCAAAGATAACGTTACACTTCGGGGTGGAAGTGCAATCCACGACAACCCACAATGACAAGCAATGTGGCGATCTAGTCGACCACATCATCAGGCTGGGGGTGGCGACACACAAAAAAGGACAATTGATGAAATAGGTTGTTCTTGCTCGTGTGCACGGTTGATCAAGACATTACTATTAGGATGTGATTGCTCCAAGTTGAAGGCTCATCCGCAAAGAGCTTCAGCATTCAAAAGGCTTTCCCTGCCAATAGCAGAAGAGTCGAAGCCAAGGCCAAGACATTTTCGAAGAAGAAAGTCTGCCATCCAACGAGACGAATTCCCTGAAGTTACCATTAACATGGTAAACAAAGGAAAAGGAGAGGCTGTAGCAGACATAGATCCCTGAACATGACTGGTGACAATGAGTTGACGATTGGCGAGCCATCCGACGATGCAACGGCGAACCATTGACGATGTAATGACAAGTAACCGCGATGCAAATGAATAAAGCGAGTCGACGAAATGCATGAGGCGAGTCGGCGAGGAGTGCAAGTTAGCGAAGCGATGAATCACATATAAATAATAGAATAAACCCAACTATGAAGCTTCAAATTAGCAAACATTGACGAGACTGATCCAGATTAGACTCGTGGACTCAGAAAATGACTCGGAAAAAGCCACTTGGGTGGCTCGGTGGCTGAGCCACCATTTGGTGGTTCGGCCAAAACTGAGCCACCAATTGGTGGCTCGGTGGCCGAGCCACCATTTGGTGGCTAGGCACAGATCCGACCCGCATTCGCTGTTTGGCCTATAAATACAAGGGGGGTTCTCATTTTATCTAATCTAGACTTTTGGACAAAAAGGGGAGGCTCTGCCGGATTCAACAGCGATCTACACTTAGATCCGACAGCAAGATCTGAGATCTCAGCGAACCCATCAGCATAAAGCGAAGAAGTTCGAGAGATCTAAGGATCAGATCTACACATCCACCCTCTGGATCAAACTTTGTTTTGATCCTGAGAAGAGTGGTGATTTTGCTTGGTCGATTTCACTCACTTCGGCGATTATTTCCTTCGTGAAATAATCCCCTTGATCGTGTAGATCTTACACCAAATTATATCACGCGGACCCCGACACAGGCAAAGATCCCACGCAAACAGGAGTCTGATAAACAGGGTCCTGTGTTTGTTTAAGGAAAAAAGTTGTAATTTTTCTTTTTTGATTTTCGTTGTAATCAAGTCTTATAAAAAGGTTAGTTTTTCTTGAATTCATTGTAACACATAAAGCTATAATGAGTTCATCAATGAAGATCAAACTAACTTTTCCCGTGAACAGAGGTTGGAGAAATAAACTCAAGAAAAAAATACTTTATAGATATAACCGTTGATTGGAAGAGGATCTATGAGCTTGATAAGAGGGCTGCTCCATATAATTGGATGACTCTCATTATCAAGTGGGAGGGTGAGAAGAGGGTGAGTTATATTTTTAATTCATGATATTACCACTGCACATACTAAAAACATACTTTATTTTGAAGGGAAAATGTTTGACGGTATCGGAGAATCGCAATTCAAAGCAATACGATCACTTTCTGGGAGCTACTCCTTACGCGCGGATCGAGCATAAGTACTTGAGTGAGAACCCAGTATGATCAAATTACTAAAACTTAACTCATGTTATTAGTTTCATATATTGCTCGAGTTAATTTGAAATTTGATATATCATAGGACACCTTGGCTATGCCGCTAACCCTTCTTGCTATAAGAGCTTATACACCACCCGAGGGCTACGTTCAGGATAAAAAGGTGGAGAAAATTAATGATATGCATGTAAGTGTAAGCTTAATTATATTTGCACATACTTAATGATTTCTCATTAGAGTTGCTAATATATATATATTTTTTATTGCTAAACGATATTTAGGCGGCACTGAAAGCTTTGCAAGACTTTATCTTGTCCTAGGCCATCCAGTCTCGGGGCATAGAAGACACCCTTGCGGATCCTAACTGCATGACTAGAGAGTAGTGGAGAGAAGTCATTGATGGAGCTTACGGTTTTAAACCAAACAAGAAAGGGAGGGTGCCCTTATCAAGTGCTAGAGTTAGGGCATTCTCCATCGATAGGACTAAGGCTAGTGATTCGTCCATGACCTCGAAGCGAAAATGTGAGACATCATACATCGTAGGTAAATTTGGACATTACTTATTGGATAATCTTGAACCCTCCCTGACTTTCCAATGTCTTCCCACTATTATGCGCAAGTTAGGGGGTGCACAATCGACCATGGATGTTGTGCAGTGCGTCATCAATTTTGAGCGCTTAAAGGAGATTCTTCCCCAGCCTACATATGTGGCTATCACTAAGTTGGCATTTACGGAGCATGGAGTTACTACTAGTGAAGAGATATATATGACATAACATATATGTATTTATTACGAATTTTTTGAAACATATTCTTAATTGACTTGCATTCTTTTCAGATTAGAGGAGGTACTCCCGTAGGGAGTAGTAGTAATGATACGATGCTCTAATGCAAATGCTGCCAATAATAGGGATGATGACAACGACAATGACGATGAGTGAGTTAGACTTATTCTTATATTTATGTACTTTTGGATTGTGTTAGACATGTTATGACTTTTGGATTTTATCTATATGTATTATATTTGTGATTTTATTACTTGTGGATGAATATTATTTGAGGATGGAGATGTATTGTGGTTGGATTATTGGATAAGTATTGTTGGATAATGTGGTTGGATTGGTGGATGAATATTTTGAATGTGAATATGTATTGTGGTTGATTGTTGGATATGTATTGTTGTGATTGGATTGATGTATGGATATAGGTTCTTATATGTATATTCCTATTTGGAGGGTTACCAAAAATGTTTTTAAGGGTATTTATACATTGGTGACGGGTAGCCCATCGCCAATACTCATTGGCATCGGGTGTACCCATCACCAATGTTAATAACATTAGCAATGGGCCTCCATCGCCAATAGTCATTGGCAATGGGTGAACACATCGCCAATGTTTAAACATTGGCAATGGGTACACTTGTCACCAATGACTATTGGCGACAGACAGTTTTCATCGCCAATTAACATTAGCGACAGACAATTTCTGTTGCTAATTGTCATTAGAGACAGCCCTTGTCCATCGCCAAAGTTACCCCATCACCAATAACTTCTCGTCGCCATTGATCATTGGCGACGAAAACACCCGTCACCAATGAACATTGGTGACACATTTATTGGTGACATATTTCAGGGCATTGGTGAGGGATTACCCCATCACCAATGCCCTGTTTTTTACTAGTGTTATGCACACTATAGATTGATTAAACAATCTCAATAAAACATAAATAAATTTATACTCTATGCTATTGGGTTGAATGCATTAAAATTGTTGATTTCATAGACTACCAGTAACGATATTCAAGTATCAAAATGAAAGAATATGGAATATGACCCGGCAGCACACCACTTGAACGATAATTAAATCGAAATGATATACTTTAGTCTCTAAGTTGCAAAATTATTTCTTTCTAAAAACATATATTTGAAAAAAATATATCTATAAAAATCACATACTTTAGGATATTGTGAGAAACTTTTGAGACTGGAATTTATTTCAAAACCCAAAACAAACCAATGTATACATTTATTTCCATTGTTCCCGGCTTAACCAGCGCTCTCTGCTCTAAATACACCAACAACTTGAAAAAAAGAAAAGAAAGAATAAAAATAACAAAACAAATCCATCAGAGAAGATAATAGCAAGTGCCACCAAAGTATATGATCCAAAGGACGGGATAGTGAAAATATAAATCATCTTACAAATAAAATCAAATGAAAGAAGCGCAAAAGAGGTATTCATCAACAATTCCAAAATTGAGATAGTATAAGGGTCTGAATAGAAATACAAGAAAGATATACATGATTGAGCAAGGTCAATCTCAATTTCATGTCAGATTATTCCTACTCATTGTATTTCTTAAATGAAACATATATCAAAACTCATAGCTTGACTCACGGTATTTCGATATCTCAAAACAATGTAGAAAAATAAATTACTCAATATGTGTACATACATATATCATACAAGCATGCACAACAAATTGCAAATTCCTTAACACACTTAAATTAATTTTATGCTATTTGAGATTAAATAATAATATTGGTCAATTTAAGGTGGACAACAAAATCTCAACTCGGCAACCAAAACAGGATTTTGGAACTAAACTCAGCAAAATGACCAAATCAAATCTCACACCTTATAAAGCCAATTTATTATTTATTCTCCCCCACTTAAAGCCAATATTCTCATATCAACTCATTTTAGGATGATTACATACGACGTTATCTAATCTCAGCTTTTCTATATTACACAACTAACTATCAAGTGAGAAATCAAATACAAAAGCATGGAAGTTGCAAATCTTCACACTCACACTCCAAACATCATCACTCAATTTTTGACGTGTAATATATAAATTCTAAGAGTTCGAAAAATCAGTTTTTAACTATCCGACGATGTTATCTCTTCACAGCGCACCATACCCATAGGTGACAAGTTTGCACCTCTTGTATCCACCACTATCTCAGCTAAAAGCTGACCATGTTGATCGAGACAAACGCCTAATATTTAAACTCCCAATTCTTGTGGGTTGCATGTGTAATCTAAAAAGGTAGAATTATTATCATCAATAGTTAAATCATTTTCACAAGGGTCAGCATATCATATAGCCCATATTACCGCAAAAAAATATTTTTTTCATATTGAAAAAAACTTCGTGTTGAGTTTGGGCTCAAGACTTAAATTCAATAAAAAGCCGTATTTTTAGACTTTTTGGCTCAATCGGATAATTATCAAAATGTAACTCAAAAATACCAAGTAAAACTTTGTACACATTCAAAATATGATAACAAATATGCTCACAAAGTTATATTATCATTAGAAATCATACGAAGAAGTTACGGAATCAAGCGACTCATAAAACAAAAATAAAACAGCTATGCACGTTTTTAGGCGTTTGAATTATCTCACCAAATATCTAAATTTAAGACCAGATGTATGACATCTTAGACCAAACATCTAATTTTCTGATGACAAAGAACCAAATTCAGAAAAAGCTATGCAGAGACATCTGAAAATCCATCCAGACATTTGAAACTTGAACTAGACATCTGAAAATCCTAACCAAACATCTAAAACTGGTGTTTCAGTAGAATTTTCAGATTTTAGACCTAGGATTTCTCGTATCCTTCTTGTGTCAAACTTAGAGATACTTATCTACACTTTTTCAACATAATATCATAAAACTAATATATATGGAACAAAAATTATGATCATAGAATCGATAAAAATACGAATTTGTCATCTATGGTTTTGTAGAAACTTGCCGAAACATCGTCAAAACTTGCCATATATATAGATAGAATGAAATTCAGCACATAAAACTATTAAAACCTAGCATATAAACATGGTATACTGGTTTCCATTAGAATTCTATGATTCTAGGTCAAAATTCACATGCTTGCATGCTTTTCACAGAAAACATCGATGTAACTCAGGAATTCATCAAAGATGGGATAAGATGAAATCATAATGGATCAAAATATATTTAACATGAAGAATTCAAAAATATTTAAGAATTAAAAGTGGAAAGAAGCAAGACAGCACTCGCTTGAGGCTATTTCTACTGAAAGATGATATCAAAGCTGACAAACGGACATCGAAAACTCTCCTCTTCCTTCTCCAAGATTGGTCGGCTCTATTGGTGTCAAAATCTGAAAAATTTTGATCTCTTGGGTTTTGTAGACCTTATATAGAGATTTTAGGCTTAATGGGTTGCCTAATGGGTCGACCATTTTTAACTTAAACCGTTTAGACTTTTTAATACATTAGCCTTTTTAAAAACCTCTATTTTAACAACTACAATGTAGAGTGCCCTTTAAAACTAATTAACAAAAGAAGCTTATCATTTCTTATCATCGGAAAATCGATTACAAAGCTAATTTTCGGTCTCGATGACACGAGGTGTTACACTATTACTGTCAAATTGATATACTAACATGTTAGAAATTGTACTGATTATTCCCTAGCGCTTTTGTCAAATTGAATCTTTCTATTAACATATTACTAGTATGTGCATGAATTTGATTCTTGAGATCTATGTCACCATTAAGACATTTGGTTAAATCTCTACAACTCGTACAAAGTAAAAGATACGTATGGATCCTCAAGAACCTGATAATCTTTGACATGGCTGGCATTTCTCTTGGAAGGATGTTGAATAAAAATCTCCATCTAGAAGACTGATGCAAATGGATTCTAGTATAGCACAATTTTAAGTGTTTGCTGTGAAATTTTGCTATAGCAGATGAGTTGTTTCATCAAGTTTATTTTGCTACATAATATTTTTACAGGTTTATGTGCAAGATTATCAGTAATCTAGATGGATGAGTGTCTGGTGTTGGCGAGTTTCTATGTAAAGTAATTGATTGAGGCTGTAAGAAGTAACGATAAATGATTCATTTCTGGTTTCAAGTTTTGGGATGTTTTAATATTTGCAAATTTAAAGTGAGCATTGCTCATGAAATATGTTGTGTGTATTAAGCTACAAGCAGGATTGAGTTTCCTGTGTAATATTTTGTGAGTCTAGACCATACTATTAGCCAGGAGGGTGTCACACAAGGAGCTTTCCCCACAAAAATTCCCTGGGTAATGATCACTTCCCATAGTTTTTTTATCTATGCCTAGAAATTCATCCCTAGATAATGCTCCATTTTCCAGTAGTGACTCTTTCTGCTTAGGGTTAGCAAACGGTCATTTTGGTCAGTTTTGACTACATTTCTCAAACCAAACCGAACCGAACTAGATTTAAAATTGAACCGAACCAAATCAAATCAGCTCGATGCGGTTTGGTTTGATTTTGTCAAGACATATCAAGTAAGGGAATTTTTAACTAAAAGACAACACTCTTACTCCTCCAAACCTCTCGCTCATCTTATCTCCCTAATTGAAGATACATGAAAGTATTAGTATAAATTATGATTTCATCTGGAAAGATCATGAATTTTTAGATAACTACATTGAGATCGGTCCGTTCGATTAATTTGATTTCATAACCAAACTGAACCAAAGTTTTTCTAAAACCGAAGTGAAGTATTGGGTCGGTTTATTTTATTTGCAACGATGAGTGCCCACCCTTACTTTCTACGTTATACTCCTCACTCAATCGATAACGGTTAGGTCGATTTGATCTTCCTACACTCTTTCTATGTTATAGCTATTTGTTCTAGAGAAGTTTTTGCCATCTGCTAGCATTAGTATAAATTCTCATAAATAGTTCTAGAGTTACGGCAGAAGTCTGAAGCTCTGTGTTAGGACTAATGGAAGCAAAATGCCATTGCTAGTCACGCATGCTGCAAACCAAGTAGCAATATTTGCACTCAACTGCACTGTACTGACTAAAGAGTGTGTTTGGGGAGGCTTGGTTTTTCAAGCTTTTAAGCTATTTTAATTTTTGATGGCTTTGAATTTTATAATAAAATTTGCTTCAAATTTATTTGTGTAAAATAGTAATTTGTTAGCTTATTTGGATGAGCTTATAAGCTTTTTTTTCAAAACCTGGGGTATACCAGCTTTTAAAGCTAGTTTGACCAAAAAATAAGCCTCTCCAAACACCTCTCCAAAACTACTCTTTTAAGTAGCCCAATTAGTCCTTCAAGTGAAAAGGCAAATGTTGGTGGAGGTCAATGGTTGAGGTCAATGGAATCTCCCTTGTCTTCAGAGTCGCCTGCTATTAGCCAATGGCACCGATAATTTCCACACTATGATATCTTCTCATATCTCAATTCCCCACTACCATGAATCACTGTGAACATGCGCATTATTAATTTCCCCAGCATTCTCTCTAACCCTCCTCCCATTTGCTAATTTGAATCACCTCCACTGCCGTTTTGACAACACAGAGAGAGATCACTTCAAATCACAGCAGTCGAATAATATTTAGACGGTTATGATCCAGTTCTAAGGGTTTCACACAGTTTCGCTTCCACGTACGCAACAATTCACAATTGTCTGTTATATATATAATAGATGATTATGATTGACAAAGTGTACATGTGTCTCATATGAATCTCCTCTAAAGTCTTATATTTATTGTCGGCTTCCTACTGCAATCCTTGTTGTTATCTGGCTTATGTTTGGGATGGAATATAATACGCAACCCTTCTCATAAAAAAGGTCCTCGAATATTTTAGAGTATGAAAATAACTATAAGCCCTCATCACAACTTCAGAGTTTTGATATATTGAAAGATGTTTTTAACAACTTGAAACAGATAATAAAACGATAAAACATTAAAGCATAACACTGACCGAATTAAGCAACATGAATCTTCACCCATTAAAAAAACCCGTGATCAATATATACAAGTAAGAGATGATGGCGCACTTGAAAGTTTGTGGGCTTTGCGGTGCATGCGTGCTGTGTAACATCCATCCACTCAAAGCTCCAATATTGCATGCCTACTCTCCTCCACCTTAATTCCCACTTACTCTGTGCAGCCCTATAAATTTCCAACGCTAGAGTCAGTCCTACATAGTAGTAAGGAAAAATGAATAGCCACTGGGTGTTTTGCATTTTCCTTTGTTTCTTCTCTGTGATGAGAGTAACTGCAGAGAAGAGAGAAGTCTATGTAGTCTACATGGGAGCAATCCCTGTGGGCTCAAATGCAAACTCTTTGAAGGAAAGCCACTTTCAACTTATCTCCTCAGTGCTAAAAAGGTCTTCAAATTTCTCTCTTTTCCATGCAACAAAGACTTTGAGTACTGTCTATACCTGGTACTAATAAAATATTTTTTACCATATCAAAACTTTAAAGCTATCTAACATATGCCTACCATTAGTGATTGACAATCATTTTCATTAGGGTCGAAAGCTGCGATGTTTTACGTAATGATGATCTTTTTTTAATCTATTTTGCATGCTTGTCCTATAGGATTTAAAGCCAAATTGTTCTCATATCATCTTAAAGCTCCTTGTATTATTACATATGATTAAAGGTTATAATTATACACAAACATCTCCCATATCATAATCATGTTCCTATGATTCATATCATCTCTCATTGTGACAGAACAC
>JBAKGM010000200.1:24470312-24488845 GCA_037177215.1 Asparagus racemosus
AAAAAAAACCCCCCCCCCCCCCCCCCCCCAAACCAAAAAAAAAGGAAAGAAAAAGAAAAAGAAAAGATAAAGGAAAACGCCCCACTGTAATCATATACCATTTAAAAAACGGTTATGGTTCCTTTTTAGTGAAAAGCAACTATCCCTGTAGTTTACCAAGGACATAGTCACATTCATGATGAATTCAAACCCTCTAATTAGTAATACGCCAGTGCTTCATGTGTCGTTGAGCTGTGACTTGGTTACCTACAAGCATAAATCTATTTCAAATTTACAGTGTATTCTCATCTCTCTATCCTTCTGTGTTCTCAACCCTATCAATAAATTTAAATCTTGGGACTTTTCTTTTAATAGAAAAAAATAGCAAACTATATGGCTTTGCGAACAACCAAATTAAGAATCCTGAACAGTAAAAGATTTCTATATTGAGGGCTCTATTCTTTTTTAAGTCCACGTTATCTATACTCTTGAAAGCGGGTTTTCAACTTGAAACAGAGGACAGCACGCAGAGAAGACGATCATCCGCAGATATGAGCACGGGTTCTCTGGGTTCGCAGCGAGACTGTCGAAGGAGGAGGCACTTGCCATCAGCAAGAAACAAGGTGTTGTTTCGGTGTTTGTTGACCCGCTATATCAGCTCCATACTACAAGATCATGGGAGTTTCTTGAACAAACATTGGCCGAGACCATCTCGAAGCAGGATTCTGGTTCAGGCTCATCAGCTAGTGGACCTGCAGACGCTATCATTGGACTTCTTGACACTGGCAAGCACTGGACTTGTCACTCATATGCACCTTAGTTCCCATGTCCGTGATTGTATTTATTTCATAATTATTGTGAATTTTCAGGGATTTGGCCAGAATCAAAGAGCTTTGATGATGCTGGGATATTGAAAGGGGTTCCGAGTAGATGGAAAGGGACTTGCATGAAAGGGGCTGATTTCAGCGCCTCAAATTGTAACAAGTGAGTTCAAGTCGAGTTAGTTTTGACTTAAAAAGATATGAACGTGCGAAATACTTAACAGAATCGTACCTCAACGTCTCTATTTTGTTTCCTACTGAAGTAGTTCTATTTAAGATCCTTCACGATCATATTAGGATTTACGCACGCATATTCTTCAAAATTGACCCTGACCCGTAACCAGGAAACTCATCGGTGCACGGTACTACAACACCGACGACGAAGACCCATCATCATCAACATCCCTAACCGACGACAACTCCCCCCGCGACACGCTCGGCCACGGCACCCACACATCCTCCACCGCCGCCGGCTCCCCCATCACCGACGCATCCTACTACAACCTCGCCCTAGGAACCGCCAAGGGCGGCTCAACCTCGGCCAGAATCGCAATGTACAAGGTGTGCGGAACCTCAGGCTGCCCGGGCTCCGCACTGTTATCGGGTTTCGACGACGCCGTTGCCGACGGCGTCGATCTGTTGTCGATATCGATTGGTGCGTCGGCGTTCTTCAGGCCCGACTTTTCGAGTGACCCGATAGCGATTGGTGCGTTTCACGCTGTTGAGAAGGGTATCACGGTGGTTTGTTCGGCAGGGAATGATGGGCCGGAGGTTGGGACTGTGGTGAATGCGGCGCCGTGGATTTTGACGGTCGCTGCTACGACGATTGATCGGCATTTTGAGTCGGATATTGTTTTGGGAGGGAACAACAAAGCGGTGAAGGTACGGAGTTGTTTGTTTTTGTAATGTTGATAGTGTATTTTTATATGACGATTATTTTGGACAGCTTTAATTGCACCCACATAGTTTACATAACTATAATCTAATCTTTGAAAACATAACTGCAAAATCAGTAACAGCTTATGATAGCTTTCCGAGATTTATCCAACCTAAAAAATATAGTAAATGAGAGTTGGTGTGTTAATCCAACAGATTAGCTGGTCTATTGTTGATGTGGCGCACGTACATGAGCCTCTAGACTTTGGTCATATCAATGACAGGCCAGCTAATTGCGCGGAGAAACGCACTAGCCCCAATTACTCTTTAAAACGTATGAATGGGTGTGACACATAAGTTGCTTACTGTTACAGGGGGAAGCCATAAATTTCTCTAACCTCTCAAAGACAGCATCTTATCCTTTGATAACCGGTCTATCAGCAAAATCTAACTCAAGCTCGAGCGATGATGCAGCGTAAAATGACTTGAATTGTGCTTCCAAAATTTCCATAGTTATTCAAATCTTAGTCGGGTAGTCTTTTTTATTGACAGGCATTGTGAGCTTGATTCTTTGGATGGGAGCAAGATCAAAGGGAAAATAGTTCTCTGCAAGCACTCTGAAAGCGGTTCATCAAAGAGTACAAAGGCAGATGCTCTTCGGAGCTCCGGAGCAGTTGGAGCCGTCATGGCAGATGAGACAGAACAATCTAAAATTACTACTTACAATTCCTTTCCAGTAACCGAGATATCGGTAAAAGCAGCCGATGATATATTTACTTACATCAACTCAACAAAGTAAATAAAAACTTACCAGCACCTGAATTCTTGATAATCAATTGTACAGTCACCAACACATTGCTTTTGTTATAGGAATCCCATGGCTACAATTCTACCATCGATCACTGTCGAGAAGTATAAGCCAGCACCTGCGGTGGCCTATTTCTCTTCCAGAGGCCCTTCAGCTCAAACAAGTAACATTTTAAAGCCCGATATCGCTGCTCCAGGAGTGAACATACTAGCATCATGGATACCGACGAACGATTCATCAGAAGTCCCAGCAGGCCAGAAACCTTCGGCGTTCAATCTTATATCTGGAACTTCGATGGCCTGTCCTCATGTTGCAGGGGTCGCTGCCACGATTAAGTCGTGGAATCCTTCGTGGAGTCCATCTGCAGTTCGATCTGCCATCATGACCACAGGTAAGTATCTAATTAATCTCGTAGCATTTAGAAAGATTAAGGGGTTATTTGGTTCGTCATGACTGTTGTTGTGAATGCAAGTGTCTGCTGCTTGCAGCTGCTGCAATTGTTTGGTTCAATTTTAAAATTCTATAGTTTTGCATTCATCGATGATGTTCGTTTAAAAAATTGAGTTTTCTGAATTGACGTTGGAGTTCAAAGGTAAATAAAAAAGGGTGCAACTGGGACTAAGCTTAAATCTACTGTAAGTCATGAGATGCATCTGAAGGCCTTTTACAACTGTAGTTGTAACTTTAATATTTTAGCTAGAGGGAAACAAACAATTACAACCGGTTAAAAAGATGACTTGGTTGCATGTAGATGCAATTGCAATGAAACAAATATCCCCTAAATATTTTTCTACGCAACTAACAATGAATCAAACAGCCAATCAAGTGAACAACGACAAGGCACCTCTAACGACAGACTCAGGCTCAGTGGCGACACCTTATGACTACGGAGCAGGAGAAGTGAATCCAAACAGCGCGCTGCAACCAGGTCTTGTGTATGAAGCAGGTCCTGAAGACTACTTGCAGTTTTTATGCAACTATGGATACAACACGTCGGATATTAAGCAGATTGCAAAGACACTTCCAGATGGATTTCATTGCCCGAAAAATTCCAGTGAGGAACTGATATCTAACCTCAATTACCCATCAATATCAATCTCCAAGTTCAGCACGAAGGAGAGCAAGACAGTGAGCAGGACAGTTACGAATGTTGATGAAGAAGAAGGAACTACGTATGTTGCAAGCGTCACGTCTCCCCCTGGATTGGATGTGAAGGTGGTACCCGATAAGCTTCAGTTCGCAAAGAATGTGAAGAAGCTGAGCTACCAAGTTACATTTTCTGCTTCTAGCTCGTCGCTTAAAGGCAATCTCTTTGGTTCGGTCACTTGGTCTGATGGAACTCATAAAGTTAGGAGCCCATTTGTGGTGTCGACTGCCTGAGAGGTTAGTCATGATTATGTATAGTCTGATAAATAAGAGAATGCGCAACTGATATGAAGCTAAAACCATGCTTCAGAGTATTTCATGCCGTCCAAGACCGCAGACATGTAATGCTGTTTACGATACCGTGTGAACCAGTAGATTATTGTACTCTACCCGAATAATCATCAGCTTACCACGATGTAATGAAGAAAATAACAGATTACATTAGCGCGCTATCTTGGCTCCTCGGATTATAGTTGTGCACTATCTTGGCTCCTGCGTAGGCTTCCAAATTGTGGCTCACATAGCTCAAAGAAATAATTTCCTTCAAACAAGTAACAAGCAATTTGTGAATACTCCATAATTGTAAATCATATGAAAGCTAATAAAATTTTCCTAAGCAGGCATGAAAACAATGACAGCAATTATGGACGGAGAAAAACACAAATGCGATCAACTGCCTTGAATTCTACAAGAGCACGCATTAGATAGTCAGGCACTAAATTCATTATTTGCTTAAAAGTAGTTCTAGCCAAGACCATTGGCGATATTATAATTCCCCCATATTACTGAGTTTAAACCAAGGGAAGATAATCATCAGAGACATTCAGGAGCATAAAAATTAAACCAATGTAGAGACTGAAAAATAGAGCAACTTAAGTTCTGAGCTTCATCATATTTGGAAGACAACCATCAGATGATTCAGAACCATACAAACCAAACCAACGCAACAAAAAAACAGCTTAAAGTTACGAGCTTCTTCATATTTACATATAAAAGTCCATATAAATGGATAGCACTTTTAAGTGACAAAGTTTGCTTGTTAGCATTTTTCTCTTTACCCAAATCCTCCTATAACCCAGCAACTTAACCAAACTAAGATGAAGCATCGGAGACTAGACAAAAGCATAAAATGAGGCATGAAGACCTTCACTCAAATGCCCACTGGTTCTCCCTCCGAACCTCTTCCTCTTCCTCAGGGGTGAAATCGTTCTTGATGTTGAAAGTCTTGCGAATTTCTTCAGGAGTCTTCCCCTTGATCATATCAGCAACGGTCTGGCAGGTGAGATCCAGTAAGCTCTTTATGTTCAAGTAGTTCGCAGCCTGGAGTAAAGGACAGAAGTAAGGTCAGATGAAGACTCCCCAATTCCACACAATAAGCATGAACAAAATATTTCTAAAGGCAACAATAAGTAGGAAAGTTTATTATGACTACATGTTTAGCTTGCAAATGATCAATCATATAAATGCAGATATCATACAGACGTTCAGCAGTTCAAATAAGTTAGTTTTAAGTAAAATAACTCCTCATCCATGAGAAAAACTAAAGGCCTGCTCTAGGATCTATGAACACTATCAAGGACACTGCATGTTTAGATATATCCACGTTTAATTGCTTATATTTACTATTCACATTTTTCTTCTTGGTATAGATGGCCCAATGCGTGTTAGGAATGCTGTTTTTCCTTTTTGTGCATGAGCATATATGGAGTGTGTTAGGACATGCATTTATCCATCAGTTAAAGAGTGGGTTTCTTGTGCTAGGGGTCTCTTTATGTTTTTGGGCGAAGAGAGGGCAGGGGTGACTTTTCAAGCTAGTCAGCCATGAGTTGGGGTGATGATCTCATTTGGAAGTGCTAATAGTGAAGGAACAACTAATTTAAACCTTAGCAACCCCACCCATTGTTCCAAGTTCCATCTTCACATTGAATCCACAACAGTGGACATGATACACCATAACAAAATCAAACACCACAGAGGCGTATCTTCAGACAAGTAAATATTGCAGATTGTGGCCCAAAAAGAAGTAAATATTACAAAATCAAGAGTGATCCTACTATAATGCCTGAATAAAGAGAATGCATCATATAGGAGAATATGAATCTGTAATATAATAATCAAAAAGAACATTGAATGCATCATATAGAAGTACTCAGGTAATATAGATACAACACGATCCCCTTCTATAACCCTCTCTTACCAAGTATACATTGCGTACAAGAGAACATTAAATGCAATATGCTCACTATACATGAGCCCCTCTTAGCCCTAATCTCTAACATTCAGTATAACTAACCAGTTGGAGTTATGAAATCTTTGAATCAAGAAAAGCTTAAGTGCTAAGAAGTGTTGATAAGCCAAGCCCTTTGGTTAGCTAGAGAAAATTTCAATAATTAGGTAGTTACTTAGAAAATGTTGATTTCATTTTTCTAAAATTTAGGTGTCATCTATGTTGCAGGGGTATGGGTATGGGTACAAGGGACACGATAAATTTGTAAAAGGTAGGGTACAAGGACACAGCTATACAAATAGTTATATTTTATATTAACTATGGGAATTAATAATTTGTATGAAAACAAGGATGAGAATTAAAATTTCTATAACATTTTTGTGTTTCTTTTATTATACGGATTATAAATTGGAAAATCACTAGTTTTTGAACTAGACATCCAAACGATCCTTCACACTCATAAGTCAGAACCTGACCAAAGGGCCAACGAGTTTTAAAAAATGGTTGTGAAATGTAGGATATATGTCCAAAAAATGCATGACAAGTGTTTTAAATTAAAACATGTATTGTATAATTGAGGACATGTGCCAATAAATGTATGCATATATGCAAGGAGTGTCCAAGGAGTTTAGGTACAAGTACGGCCGTATGGGGTACGGCTTCAGATTAGATTTACACAGCTGACATAGGGTGGCATACATAGCTCTATGTATTTTCTACCTGCACAAAACAATGATTATCAAATTTTCATAAAACATAAGAAAACCTAACCATCTAGGAACATGAGCATAACTTCAAATGTCTTAAACATGCCTTGCTAAAGGTTCCTAATATTTGAGATACCACAAGAGATAACCAATAACCAGGCATCTTTTAGACATTTAATTTGAAAAAACCATATTATAAAGATTATTCTGTTCCCTGTGTTATTTATTGCAAAAGCTCTAATTACTTGAAGCATTGAATATATTGATGACCACACAAAATAGCTAGTTTTTATCATGTCAGACGTATCCAGAAGCTCAGAACATGTTGCTTTTGGCATGAGAACACCTTAAAAGCTCTAACCAAGTGCATGTGCATATATCCCTGGTTTTATAGGAAATCCTTGAAATTTTAAAACTGAAAATATGACTAAGTGGGGTATCAGATTAACTAATAGGACAGTGCAAGCTCTTCTACCTATAAATAAAGAGGTACCACTGAAACTGTAGATGCACTATATGACAGTTCCCAGGCACTTACAACTGCACTAAACATATAATCTAAAAATCTAATGATTAAAAAGTGTACATGTACACTACTATTTTAATACGCTTCACCTACATTATCAAACCGACTATAATTATCTAACACACCAATGGAAACAAACACAAATGACCATCACGACAATTGAAAAAAATCATCTACTTTGTGCGTTTGAGATTGGGACCTACAGCACACAATCTCCCAAAGGATGGTACTAATACAAATATAAATATCGATTATGAAAATTGTAAGGAGACACAGGAGCACAATGAGTGAACAGTGATAGACATCCATGCTGAATGCAATGTGTAAAGTTGAAACATTCCCCCAGCGATTGAAGGGCATGATAATGAGAACAATATCTCTAAAAAAATAATTTAACAAAGCAGAGAATGATACCAGATTCAATGGTTTGGAACTTTTAAAATGGAAAATGATAAGTGGTTCTACAGTTCTACTAATCAGAGTATACATTTCATTCACATGCAACGAAAATGTGATCTAGCGAGACGAAGCTAAGAAAGGGGACAAACAAAGTAATGGTGCTAGATTTCTCTTAAGATCTAAAAGCAATTAGCTTGCAAGGGCAACCAATACAGGTGAATAAAAGGTTAGTTGCAGCAAGAGAAAAACAAACAGGTTCAACAACAAGTACTTGAAACTTGTACAATGGAACAAACAATTACAGAGCCTTGCCTTTTACAGTGTCTAAAGCTTGAAAAATCGTTTCATGGAAAAGGGATAATCCTTGGCTAAGGTTTTGAATTAATAGCACATTACTGCATGCAATTTTATCAATATGTTTCAAATTAAAACAGTTATCTGATATTTAGTCATCAGGTCTTCTTACAATCACTTAGAAAAAGTTCTTCATTTTATGGCCTGCTTTTGCGAAGATTATTAAATATGAACTATTCAACATAACAAGTAACCACCTCAATTATTAGACCATCAATATGAAAGCTATTCTCATATAAAACCAATAAAGTGATGATAAAGAATAAGTCCTATTGTATGTTTAAAAATTAAAAGCACATCACATTAAAAAAAAGATAAATTCAGTCATCAAAAGCCTCAAGTAAATTAACTTCCATTCCAATATTTTACAAATACAGACACAAACAAATTAAACTAGATCTACACTATAGCTCCAATCCATAACAAATATGACAGACGCCTATATACAGCAGAAAAGGGGTAGGTCAATCCAAGTACTAAAACAATTGAAAAAGTTATAATACCAGTGATCAAAAATAACTATTTTTATTGTAGAATTTGAGAGAAACGGAGGATAGCAATAACTATCTACCAGTGCTAGAAATAGTAACAAAAGAAAGACCAAGCACTAAAACTAGATTCATATTCTCATAACAGTTTTAAGACTTAAATCAATTAGTAACTAAACATATAACAGTTATACAAAAGAAATTTTTCATGGTAATAATTAACGTATGAAACCCTAAAATTGAAGGTGATAAATAACGATAGTTATCAAACCCTACAATTGCAGATAACTAGTACCAATCACTAATCAAAACCCTAACATCACAAATTAACATAACCAACCTCCAATTTCCAGAGAATCAAAAAAGCAACAGATCTAAAGATTCGCAAATCAAACCCTAGACCTAGATAAATCAAATCAAAAAAGAGGGCTGAAGGCAGAAAGCAAACCAGGATGAGATCGAACAGCGTGGGCTGATCGACCTTGACGAAATCGGCATCCCAAGCCTTCAACTCCTCCTCGCCGGACTTATCGTCGGTCTTAGCGGCCGCAGCCTCGACGTGCTTCTTGCAGTACTCGATCACCTTCGACAGGATCTTGCTGTTGACGTTGGGGAGCGGGATCCCGCTCTCAGCGCACTCGTCCTCGATCATGTGCCTGATCGTCTGCGACTCCATGGCCACGACCTCCTCGATCTCGAACTCCTCGCCGTCGGAGCTCCTCAGCGTGATCATCTTCTTCGATTCGGTGGCGGTGGCCATTGAGAAGACCCTAAATGATTTTGAAAGCCCTAGAAATTTGGGGGAGACAAAATAATTGGGTGCAGATAAGGGAGAAGGTGTGATCAATTTTGGGGGTATTTATTGAAGAGAGTTGGGCGTGGACCTGGAGACCGAGTAGGGCTCGGAGATCTGGGCCTTTCTAATTATTATTTTTTGAATTTTAAAATAGTGGATTAGATCAGACCAATTAATGCACCTATGTGAGTTGGGTTGACCAAGCTTGGGTCCGATTGCGTCTCAACCGGCTTAGATTTTTAACAGGATTCGGATCATATTGGATCGAGCTAGAACTCAAGCTCTCTTAGCCGAATGGGCTCAAATTCACCCCATGCTAAGGAGATTTTAATTCTAATATCAAGTGAACGAGCAAAATTGATGCGTGCATTGACATTAAGAGGGGAAATGTCAAAAAAATAACGGTTTAGCACTTGGTTTAAAATTGTATTATATATGTAACAAATCAGAAGAAATAATAATGAAAGTTGCAACAAAAATATAGCGACTCACGCTATATACTAAATTGTTGAAATATATAATGGAGTATTTCACAACTAATAGTAGTTTTGGAAGTAATTTGGTTTAAAGTATCAAATTTGTGAGCTCATTGATGATTTTTATCATTCTAATAATTTTACTTATCAAGTCAATTATTTTAGTTTTGCAAAATCAGTGTTTAATGTATAAATTTATCCACTTATTGAGTTGTGAACTCATTGTGTTATATTCATTCTTTTTAGAGACTTGGATTAGGTAGAGTTAGTGGCTCCTAAATTTTTAGAAAGGAACAAGAAATAAAATTTACAGATTGTTACTTTTCTTTTAGGTACATGTTGAATAAAATCTTCGATATGTAGCTGATAATTGGAAGCTTTGTAATGATGGAATATTTTCCCTTTAGGTTGACTTTTATTTCAAGTTGAGGAATATTTATTATTTCAAGTTAATTTGGGTTAATATCGACTTTTAGATTATAGAGAATATTTGTTATTGGTTTTAATGTCAAGAGGAGATTATTTTTGGTGGTTTTTTGATGTTTGTAGATTTTTAGAGGATATTTTCACAGGTTTAATCTGGCTCCAATGTTTCTTTCAGGTTTGGAAATTTGGGTCGTGAAATCATATATAATAGTTTTTCTCAGTAAATATAAACTGTTGAATCAGACATGTTATTTCTATTTCAATCATAGAAAAGTGGGTAAAGAACTTAATATCGTGTAATTATTTAGCTCTAACAAGGTAAATATTATCTAATATGTAAATTATTGAAAATATATTTTAGAGTTACTGTTTATGTAGCATATTAGAGAAATATTATCTAATACGCAAACCATTGAAAACATGTTTTTAGATAATACTGTTCATATGTCATTTCATTTGACGAGTTACTATTCACACGGCATTTTATTTGATGTTTTACTGTTCATGAGTTAGTAGTTCATATGTTACTGTTCATGTGAACTAGTAACATTTCTCTTCGTATGACATTTTATCTGGCAATTTAATTGGTATAGATTCATGAATATTATAATTTTATGAAAGTTATATGAGAAAGTCTATAAAAGTGTTAAAACATATTATTTTGCTTTTCGTACAAGTGAATATTGCAAGTGATATATAAAATGAAAAAGAATGTGTTTTTAAATATTAAAAATCCTCAGAATTCTACTATGGAGTGAAGTGATTTGTTTAAGCCTACCATATGGTATTGAATATACCGACCAATGCTATAGTGACTTTTTTTGGTAAAAGTGAAGTGGTCTTGGGCAACCTATAGTAGTGCTAGGTACATTCTATCCCCGGGTTGACCTATGGTGATTCGATGCGCATTCACATGCTACTGGGCTATAATTTTCGTAGCTTTAGTGTGACGACTTGAGGTGATGTTTTTAAATGAGATTTATATGGGCAATTATAATAAAAATGTAATTAGTATTTCTTTTCATTATTTGTGTTTAAACTCTCTTTATATAAGCTGCTACTACATCCTATATATGTTAGAAAATTTTCTATTTCAATATCTAATACGCCCTTTGATCATTCTTTTAGTTGATAGTGGTTTATTTGAAAATATTGTAATAATAATTGTTAAACTTGTCTGATCCGCTAATGAAAAGTTATCTATTCAATGAGTGTAAACTCACCCCGATGTTTTTTATCTTTTTCAGATGGAAATTAGATAGCTTTATCTGTACGGCTGTACCCCGGAGGTTTGGAACATGAGAATTGAAGGATCCTTTAGAATGTTTGTTACTGAATGTTATAGTCTTACTAGTCATGCTACTATAATTATGTAATGAGAGTTTAATGACTCACTGGTTGTAATATTTATATGGTGCTTATTATAGTATAGTTTCTTTGAGACTTCTAAACTTCAATAAAGTTTTCCTTTATGAAGTGTTTGTTAAAAATATGTAAGTGCACAGCAGGCTTAGCATGTACTATTTGCACGTGTTGCAGTTGTCATGCATCTCAAAATAAATTGTGAATTTGGGGGCGTGACAATAGATATCGTCGGCAAAAGGATATTTGTTTAGAACTTATTTTGGAAGTTTTGTCATAGAATTCCATAGAATTCTCAATAATTTTCGTATTACGATTGGTCATACTATATTAATATAATTATTGTTAAATACTAATTAGACGCCGCAAACTTTTTTTTTTAACAATTATGTCGGAATATTTTACTTTGAATTTTTTTTATCGTTTGATTATTTGCCTGAAGAATGTTCATCTCCCTTTCTTGCAGATTTTTTTTTCCATATAATGGGAGTAGTAGCATTTAGATGTCTACAGATGACCTAAAGTCTCGCTAACTACGAATCAACAAGTTTTTCCCCCCAATTTTTTCCATGCATAACCCTCATGAATTTAATCATGTAAATAAAATTTGCGTAGCATATTATTAATGTTATCATGTCTGAGTATCGGGTTTCATTAAAGAGCACGTAAACTAATTTATTTTGGAATTTGGGTATGGGAGCAATTTGACAGCTACGCAGCGGGTAAAAATAACTCAATATCGGATGAACGGTATTGAGGTAATTTTCCCCAAAGGATTCCATGTATAATCGACCCGCGCCCTGCCACGTACCCCTCTGCCATTTCTCTCTTCTCCTCGAAGCCCAAATCAAGAAACCAAGATTTCCCGCCAAATTTCCGCCCAAAGCTTATCCAAAATTTCCCAAATTCCTCTGTCTCAATTAGCCTAAACCCTAAAATGTCCCCTCCTCTCAAGGAGCGAGGGGGCAGCGGGGGCAACGTAATGGCGTCCAAGCCCCAGAAAACTCTAGATGACACCATCGTCACCGGAAAAGAGAACTCCGCCGCCGATCGCCGGAATCCTGCGGCTCTCCTCGGCCTCCCATGTTCTTCATTGTCAATCCTGAGAGGTACGTCCTCGAAACCCTCGGAGCTAAACCCTAAAGATTTCGGCCCTAGAATTTGGGTTCCGGATAGCTGCCTGCAAGAAAAGAAGGGGAATTGTCCAATATTGAAGCCTAATTTGGGGAAAATTGGAGGAAAAGATCGAAAATCTGGGGCTGGTCCTAGGGTTTCAGTAGAATTGGCTCTCAAATCCACTGCAGAGATGTGTAGAGATGAAGGTTCTTTAATCGCAAATTTTAAATCTCTTGATTTGAAAGATTGCAGTATCGTTAAGGTTTCCCATGAAATAAATAAAGAAGGAAAAAACTCGGGTTTCATCGGAGCTGTTGAAAATTCCAGTGAGAAGGGTGTTCAAGCTGTTATCAAGAATCCAAGCAAGCTTCAAGAAAACCTCGTTGCATCGGAGAACAGTGTCCATATAATTGCTTCTGAGATTGAAAGAAACAAAGAAATGTTGGGTCAGATTAATAACCAGGAGGAGTCGAAATTGATTCTTTATGATATTCAGAAAAAGATTCTGGGAAGCGAGAGCACAGTCAGTTCTGTGATAGATGGAGATGGAACAAAGTTGGCTGAGAATCTAAAGGCTCTAATCAAGAACAGAATAGCTTTCAATTCTAAAACTGATTTATCAAGTTTCGGAACTTCTATGAGCTCCATTCATGAAAACCCCTTCGGATTAGAATTCTTAGCTTCCGTGTATGTAGATCAGGACAACCCTTTGACTGGAAATCAGGAGATGGACATGGAAAGCACTGCTTCAGAGGCTAATTCTAAATCAAAGCAGATGGCTGGTTTGCAAGGCGGTGAGGAGATTGGATCTAAGGCGAGTGAGAAGAATGATGACTTGGGTGATCAAAAAACCAAGCAAGCAATGGTGGTAGCTGAGGAGGCTGAGGAATCTCATGAGGGTCGGATATATCAAATTGGTAACAAAGTCACGACTGGAGGGTGGTTCATATCTGATGGCGAATTTGCTCTTTTAACTCATAATGATAACTCTTGCTCGTACCATGACATTACAAACTCTGAGGTAAGAAGCTTGGTTTCTTTCCTTTCCCCCCCAAGTTTTGAAGTTAAAAAACTATTTGATTCTGTTGCTAGTCTTGTCTTATTATTCTCTTTGAGAATACTCTATGATGGTTGTTGTCATCATCACAAATAATTCCTTCTATTCTTCAGTCTGTACGTTTATCAACGCTAAGATATGTTATATTTCCTACTTAAGTTGAACATTATCGTTATAGATTTTATTTGGTACCTCTATAGCTGCATCCATTCATGTGTTTATACGAAGTATAGAGAATATAAGTTGTCTTATGACTATTCATGATTTGGAACACATCTTATGTTTAAGGAGAAGTCGTGCTATGAATAGTCAGGAGTTTGAAAGTGACTATCCAGTTTTGTGTTGTTCTTGTTCTATGGTTGCATGGTGTTTCTCTTGACCATACTGTCAGCTGACTTTGGGGTTTATATGTTTTGCACAAGAAATCGTATCTTTAAACAGCAGAAGGGGATGCCTTTCCTACATTTATAGCGGCACCGTTTCTGAATTCAGCATTGATCACACCTGAAGTCTCAGTACCTTTTCTGACTCATGTTATTCCAATTCATTCATGCACGTAAGGAAATCTTTTTTGAGGAGAATCCATGCATTAGGAATTTGCTGTCCTTTACATTAATATATATCTATAATAACGAACATGATTATAAAAAATAGGTAATGCTTTCAGAAACTAGTCAGGAATTTCATTAATACATTTGTATTTTAAAAGAATAATTATGAAATTTTAAAACAGTTCCGGAGTTCCCCTAAGACTTGAAAACTCTCTGAATAGGTCCCTAATTTCTAGTGATCTGAATTGAATTGCATAACCGAGCTGTTACCAGTAAGTGTTTGGGTTTTTATTATATTGGTCCCTGAAATCTAACCTATTTTTAGATAAATCCCTCAAATCTCATATATTTTCAATAGGCCCCCCAAAATATAAGTTCTCTTAAATAAAACCTCCCATGTAAAAAAAAGTCAACTTAACTCCAAGTTAACTAAACTCTACTAGTCTTCCCAGTTCTGCCCTTATCATCCCTAGATATTTACACCTAATACTTGCAAGATAATGCATTATAGATTTCTCAACAAACAACAAGCAAAGGAAGTGGGGAGAGAGAGAGGACGAGGAAGAGGAAGCGGAGAGGCGGAGTAGGAGATCCTATATGTCAAGCTTCTAAAAGCTTTTTCTACTCAACAAACAACAATTTTAGATGAAAATCTCTTGGGAAGATGTGGGCAAATTAACGGAGATTAGTTAACTTGGAGCTAAATTAACAACTTTTAAACCAGGGGAGGGGGAACTTATTAAAGAGAACTTATAGATTTAGGGGATTTCTTTAAATTATATGAGATTTGGGGGACTTCATAGATTGTATTTGGGAAACCAATATAAGAAAAGCCCTAAACTAATATTTGTTATTATGTCAGTATATGTTTTCCCCTAAGTCTCCTTGAGCATTAGCTGCTGCTACATTGCTAGCTGCAACTATCCATTCGTTACTATTACTTAAAGCTGAGGATAAAGAACTCCATTTCTCACTTGAGGTTACCAAGAATGCTACACCACGTTCCAATTATAGCTGCACATCAAATAAAAAGAAGAAAATATAGTAGGGTTAGAGCTTTGGGTTTTAGTTGAATTCAAATGTTTTTTGTTTAATAAGTTAAGAGTTGCTTCATTTGAAAATCCCCATCCCGCACCCCCCCCCCCCACCCCACCCCAACCACCCAAAAAAAAAAAAACAAGGGACATAAGCAGACAGAGAGATGTTCCTGTTTTTGATGATTGCATGGGATTGATCGTCCATTTGCATTATTGGTATATATCAGGAGAAAACAGTCTACAAGGCTCCTGAAGGAGCGCCAAATTACTTGTTTAGTGACTGTTGGATAACTCGTGCCAGTTATGACGATGAATACAAGAAGTATGTTGTAGCAGCAGCATCTGGGAGTACTTTGGAATCTGGTTTCTGTTCATGGGACTTCTACACCAAAAAAGTTCATGCATTTCATGTTGAGGATACAACCCCAGATTCTGCCGAAAACCCACAATGGTGGTATATACCGTGTGAATCGATATTGATGTCTGCTTGCAGCAAGCAGAAGAAAGTTAGTACTTATGATATTCGTGATGGGCAACTTATGATGAACTTTGATGTGAGTAGTCCAGTGGTAGGGATGGAGTACTCGAGTCCTCTGCAATGGAGAAGTAATGGGAAGGTGATTGTTGCAGAAACTGAAGCACTCAGTCTTTGGGATGTCAATTCGTACCCACAACCTTTGAAATCTGTTCCAACTTCTGGCAAAAAGATCTATTGCCTTCATGTGAACAACACTGATGCTGAAGTTGGTGGAGGGGTTCGCCGAAGGTGAGAGATCAAATTTCTCTACAGTTAACATTTTAGTTTAGATTGCAGTCACTCTTTCTTTTTTTCATGCATTTGACTTTAAATTATTGCGGTACCTTCCCCTCATCACTTATCTTTTCCTTTCTAACTCATATCCAGTTATTCACATGAATGCTGGCTTTACAATCAGCATTATGTAGCTTCTTTTCGCATCTTTATATGTTATCATCTATTGAAATGTTACTGCCCTTTATCCAATAGTTGCTACAGCGATCTAGTTCTTCATTAACTCTCCCTCAATTCACTACTTAATTGATAACTTATTCTTATGTTCCTTCTGAAGGAGGTGAATGTGAACTACAATGCACGTGCCGCAGTGCACCAAGATGAGTTTCATTAAGTTACATCTTAGTTTTCTCTTATTTAGTTCTGGACTTTGCATATTATCCCTAAATAATAAAAATGGTGGGTTATTTACACAATTACATAAATTTTTTTATTAGAGAAAACTACAATGTATTGTTGAAAATTGTTGCTAACGGCATTAACACTTAGGATTAGAAGTCTAAACTACACTTACATACATCTATAGCCAACAAAGTAAATGAAAAGGTATATAAAGTACACAAGGCCAAGTTGTTCGATACACGTCATATGCGAAGCACACCCTATGTACCAAAAGACATGGTAGTTTAGCGGAAAAGTTCATGATAGTTATCTCTAATAAAAATAAGTTATGGTTGTCTCGTTGTATAATGAATCATTTCTCTATAATGATCCTTTTAATTTTAAATTGCAGATCACATTCATCACAAATGGCGGGAAGTGACGGTGTTTTCTGCACAGAGGAGGGCATCCATGTTGTTGATTTCCGTCGCCCTTCTGGAATTGCTTACAAGATAGTTAGACCAAGCCCTAACGCTCACACAATCTTTTCTCTCGGAGAATCCATTTTCATCGGAGACAAAGATATCAGAAAACATCCACCTCGCCCTTTTATTCAACAGTTCTCAATTCGCCAGGGAAAGCTATTAAAGGCAGTTTTTTTCCTTCCAGATTCTAATAGTTCTCAGTCACAGGACTCTTCGATAACTCAAGTGTGGGGAAACCCCTATTTTGGTATGGGCATAAATAGCATGGGACTATGTGGCTTCAAGGCGATTAATGAATCTTTCAGCAGTGATTTTCAGTATACTTTTCAAGTGAATGAGAGAATTGGTCCGGGTGATCTCTACCGTCCTACTTTTGATTGTGTGGGATCAAGGGTGCTGATTATATCGAGAGATAGACCCGCAATGTGGAGGTATTTGTAGTTGTTGTATACTTGAGAGGTATATAGCTTGTTCATATATTCCCACGTTATGCAATTGTACAAAGTCACACGTTTGTTTTTGCGGGAGAGAGAAACTTGTAGATGCTGGCGAGTTATGTAGTTAGTACTTGTACTATAAAATTGTCTCAGTTCGATACACATTTCTTGCGGGAGAGGAACTTGTGTAGGAACGATGCCAGCGAGTACTGTAAAAATGTCTCATTTCCATGCACATTCCACCACCTTGAGCATTATGTACAAAACCAAAGTTTTGCAATGATTTCATAAGTGTTGAAGTCTTTAATGTAGAATTTGTACTGTAAGAATGTCTCAGTTTGATACGCATGTTCTATCAGCTTTTGAACATTATGTACAAAACGCAAGTTTTGCACCAGCGGTAGAGGTGTTAAGTCCTGTTTGAGAAGTATAGCTTGTTCATATATTTCCTTGTTATTTATGCAAGTACAATATCACACGTTTATCTTTGGCGGGAAAGGAACTTGGGAGGAATGATGCATTGGCGCTGTACTTATACTGTAAAATGTTTCAATTTGATGCACATTCTACCACCTTGAACTTTATGCACAGGCTAAAGTTTTGAGTCCTTCATGTAGAATCCTTACTTTTCATAAACTTGTTCTCGTATGGTTTGAGCTGGATTTGGGTAGCAAAAGACACAGTATGGTTGGATCCATCCTTGTGTGGATCTACCCTCAATTTGCAGGATCAAGAAATTCATCGGATTTGAGTTACTGCTCCAAATTTATCTAAATTTATCTGTATTTAACATCCTTTTCACGATGTCGGCTTCGGTTAAAGTCAAATACAGTCTTAATAGTTTATGTAATCCATGCAAAGGAACAAAAAGTAGGAAAACTCTCCCACTGATTCTTGACGCGATAAAGGTGGAGTTTGCTTGGATTGTCATCAACCTTTGATCCCAAAAGATGGCTAAATAAGAAAAACATTACCCGGATACGCAATGAACAAGATTGAAAGTCGAGAGAAAAATTCCCATATTCTACCGCGAAAATTTCTCATATACTCAGTTCAAGAAGAGGAAAACTAAATCAACATCACATTATAAAATGTTGCCAGTTATAACACCAATATGTACCAAAGCAAAACAACGGCATTCTAAAATAAACAAAACCGCCTTTGCACCTTTATTTCAGTGTTAGCACTCTGAGAATTAAGTACAAAATCTTTCAGACGATTACTATCGCCAAAAAATGCAGTTAATGCTCTCTTTGTACCGTGGTGAGCAAGCAATAGTTTCTTTTTTATCATAACAAGGGGGGGGGGGGGGGGGGGGGGAAACCCA
>JBAKGM010000200.1:24488945-24500811 GCA_037177215.1 Asparagus racemosus
GGTATAAAAGGAAATCAAAAGTTTTAACATAGCAATCCTCTTTTATAGTAGTATAGATATAGATATAGATATAGATATAGATTAGTCCATTGAACCTTTAGTATTTTGACATCAGTCCCTCAAATCTTTATATTATGATATTAGTCCCTCAAAGTAGCATATAATATTGACGTTTGCCCATCTGTTAAGATTACTATTAAAAAGAGTAAACCATATGGTTGAACCACGGTATGCAATAATGCAAATTATCAAAATAACCCCAAGAAGCAATCCCCTGCAAGTAAAAATCCAACAAGCTTCTCTGCAAGCTCTACCTGGCAAGCGACCTCCTCCCACTCTCCGGCATCGTCGAGGTACCACACCTCTGACTTTGTTTCTCACCGCCAGAAAGAAAGCCACCACCCATAACTTCAAGAAGACAGGTAAGCTTACCTCATACGCTACTGAGGTTACTGCTTTTGTTGAGGAGCGAAGGATGAAGAGGCTTGGTGTCAAGAGTAAGGAGATTTTAATTTGGATTAGTCAGTCGAAGTTTTTTTTAATTATTGATGAGAGTGATTTGAGGAGGATTACGTCCAAGATGTTGATGGGGCTTTCGAGGTCTTTTTTGGTGTCAGCGTTTACAAAAGTGAGTGGAAAGGAAAATGATAGATTGTATTCATTTGTGTTTGGATAGACAACGAAGAGATTAGGAGGGTACACTATAATATGTGTTTGTTTAGAATAGGGGATGGGACGGGAAGGGGAGCTACTTGACCGGTATATCCTTTTAATAAAATAAGAAAGAACGCCTTTTGATTTTTCTCATATAGGGCAATGTTAGAATTTTAAGAAAATTCCACTTGAAACCCCTCCCCTCCCCTCCCAATCCGTCCACTTTTAGAGGGTTGAGAAAGTGGCTCAGATTTCTAATTTTCATCCCTCCCCTCCCCTCCTATTGCTAACTAAAAAGTGTAAACAAATACAATGTTAGGAATGTTGGTATTCTAAACCGCTCCCTCCCTCCCCCTCCCCTCCTGAAAAACTCTATCAAACTCAGTGTTAAAGAAGAAGAGGAGGAGGAGGAGGAGTGCGGGTTAGGGTTACAATGAATTTTTACTGTTGGAGTGAAGAAGAAAGAGGATATGAGTTAGGGTTGTTTTAAACTGGTTGGATTGTGGGGGTAGCTCTAAATGGGTTAGGGTTGTTTAGGGACATAAACGTCCATTGATGGTTGGGATTAAAGATAGTAGAATATTCCACATTATTTGTAACTTCAACTAGCCACAATAACTAATATAAACACTATATGCTAATCTAACAGACTAATATCAAAATATGAAGATTTGAGGGATTAATATCAAAATACTGAAAATTTATGGGACTTATATCGAAAAAACCCTTCCTTATTTTGGTTTTTGCTCTATAAATCTAATTTTTACCCCATTTATTTTTTGATCAACCAACTCGCAAAGAAAGTTTTTTATTTATATTTTCAAAGTTTCACCTAGATTATTTTTAATCCCATCCACTTCAAAAAGTTTAACTTATTTATATTTTCAAAGCTTTATTTCGTTTATTTTTAATCCGACCCACTTCAGAAGCCATTCTTTGATCCAAAGTATTCTACTCATAGTTTTTACCCTATTTTAAAAATTAGTCACTTCCCCAAAGTTTTTTTGCCTAATAAATAACAAAGATTTACCCTCATCTATTTTTAAACTAACCCACATTTAGAGTCATTTTTAGAACCAAGAAACTTCACAGAATTACTTTTAAACCTACAATGTAATTCAACAGTTTAATATACATTTTAAGTTGCTTTTTTCTGTAACTTCAAATTTTCTGTAAGTAGTTGGTATATGATGTGACCAAACGCTTACCAAAATAATCGAAAGAAAACATTGTAGGTTGCTATATTTTATTTTTAGTGTGCTATATTTTTTTGTTCTAAGTAGTTATGTACATGGCTTGTTTTTAGATTGTTATGTTTTTTTTTACTTTTTATATTTTGGTATAATCTGTATTTCAGTTGATATGTGGTGTAGTTATTATGTTTTAGTGTGAATTTACAATATTTTTGTGGCTATATGCATGGTGTATTTTCAAAATAAATATTATCGATAAAATTTTTTTGGCAACACTAATATTGCTGCATCATAAAAAACATATGAGTTTTTAACCTACAAACCTGAAGTTTTACTCCTATTTATTTTCGAACCAGCCTACTTTGAAAAAGGATTTATACCTATAAATCCAAGGTTTTACTACTATTTATTTTCTAACCCACTCGCTGTCAAAATTACTCTTAAACCCAAAATACTTAAACTCTATTATTTTTAAAACTATTTTGTATTTTAGTAGTTTGATACGCGGTGTAAGTTGTATTTTGTTTTACCTTTGATATATTTTAGTTCTAAGTGGTTAGATATACGATGCATTCTTAAACTATTGTTCCTTTAAATTTTTACACTAATGCCGCTGCAACATGCGGTCAATTTTGCTCATTATTCTAGCAACAAACTAATAACATCTGTATTGTTTGTATTGTTGTTAGTTAGACATAACATTATTTTAAATATAGAACTCATGTAACTATTTAATAACAAATTCAAATGGTAAATACAAGGTCTCTATTTTGATGTAGCATGACTTTAAATAGAGTACTTCATCTTGCTTACTAATTCTTTCAATTGAGTTTACTCTTCGTTTATATAAAGTAAGAAATTATTGGTTCTCCTAAAGGCACTAAACACAACATGTGTTATCTATAGGCATGTCATGTGTCATATTAAAAAAAATAGATATATGATCTTTTATCCTATCAGAAGATGAAATGTGAATATTTAATATTATCTTAAGCTAATTAAAAATCCTCATCAAATTAAAACTATCCATAATTAAAAATTCTTGTAATTGAATATTTGGTAATCCTAATCAAACTATAACTATCCATAATTTTTTTTAAAAAAAACACATAATCACACCTCTCATTAATTTATTTATAAATTGGTGAACTGCTCCTAAAAGCTAAAAAAAAGGTCATGTAGCAAAAAAATGCCATGTGTCTATCTATTCCGTTAGAAATTAATATGTTGAAACATAATCCTATCTCTAACTAAGAATTCTAATCAAATTAAAATTATCTATAATTAAAAAATTCTAATAATTAAAATCTTTCTTTCTCATTACCCAAAAATCTTTATTAAGTTAAAACAATCCACGATTTGAAATTTCTACTAAAACTCTCCTTCATATAAAAAGGGTTCAAGATTAGAAAATTTATCAACTGTCTTTTCAAAATTAAAAAATTATAACTACTCCCCTGAAAATAAAAAAATACAAAATATCCTTGAAATCCAAAAATTAGAAACAACCGCTTGATAAATCTAAAATTCTAAATAGGCCTTAAAATTAAGATATTTGCAAAGAACCCTTTAAGGTTCAATAATCACAAATAAACTCCTGAAAAAAATGAATATACAAGTAACACCATAAAATCAAAATAATAATGAAATGGTCCTTTTAAAATCTATAAATTTGAAAAAATCCTTTGAAATCCAAATATCACAAGAAGGCCTATGAAAAGTTAAAAAAATTACAAATAGCGCTCTAAATTTTATTAAAAAAAACCCCTAGAAAATTTTACAACAAGCAAGTACTTGAAAGTTTCAAAAGTATAAATATCACCTTAAAATTTTTACATACAGCCCCACTGAAAATTTTACAACTAGCCACATGAAAGTTGTAAAAATAACAAATAACCTGCTTAAAATTTTAAAATATTACAACTCCTTAAAAAATTTTACGAATGGCCCCTTGAAAGTTCTAAAAATTACGAACACCCCACAAAATAATCTGAAAACTATAATTAGCCCGTGAAAGATGCAAACAACCCCTTAAGAGTCAAAAATTATAAATAAAGCCCTAAAATTTTTGAGAATTAAAAATAGCACCACAAATATCAGAAACTTATTGCCCCCTTCAAAAGCCATAAATTATAAACAATCCTTAGAAAAACTGAAAATTACAAACAATCCTCTGAAAAGTTTTAAAAGTACTAATTATCCCCTCAAGTTTTATAAATAAACCTCTGAAGATTTTGCAACTAGTCCCTTGAAACTTTCAAAAATTATAAATATCCACCTGAAAATTTTATAAACAGCCATTTGAAAATTTTACAACTAGGATTGGTGGAACTTCTTACTTTCCATTTTTGGGAACTAGAGAAAAGTCTAAATGTCATTCGTGTCCCAACTTCAGGCGAACCAAGTATGAGCATTGACTGAAATCTCAGGATATTGAATAACAGTTCCTTTTTCAGTTTTTAAAAATTGTAAATTATTATTTAGATTCGTAAAAGACATTGATGGTTAAGCTATCTAATTTTTAATTTCAAACTTAAGACCATAATTTATCTAAGAAAAATCTTACCACTCAACCTATAACTTTAACTGAAAAAAAATTATATTATACTTTTTTTCATAACATAGCAAAAAGAGTTACGCATTGTCTCTTTCTTCATAAAGTATTATTATAGTTAATAGATGATAGCCAACAAAGAAATATAATCAATTATCTCTTGTATTACACTATGTAGCTTAACATATTCAAAGATGTATAAACTAACATAAACAAACTAAATAAATCAAAATAATCCGTGCGAGAATGGACTTAATACTTGTGTTTATTTAAACTTCGAAGAAAACCTATAGGTATGAATATACAATTCGTGTGCTATCACCTATCAGATAATATTATTGGATCCGGACAGAAAGTTGGGTCGGGCTGTCATCATCCACGCAACCAATTGCGCTATTCAGACCATTAATGCAGTCCAAAACAGTTTAACGGCTTAATTAATCTTTAATCTATCTGTTAATCAGTCTTTATAATCAAGAATTCTAGAAGCATCCGTACCTCGTCAATCTATAAATATCTCCAATTTTCTCTCTGCAAAAAGGAAACCCCAATATTTCCCGCCCTTTTCCTCGGCTCTCGCTACTCATCGCTCGGGCTCCACTTCCACTCTCTCCTAAATCAAATGGCGTCCTCATCTCCGGCGCCTTCCGGCGAAAACGATCAACCATCTCCGGCCATCAGCGGCAGCGACGCCGGCGATGTCATCACCAGCGTCGGCACCACCGGCGGCGACAGCACCAGCGACAACACCACCGGAGTCGCCAACATCGTCGACAGCACCACCGTTGACATCACCGGCGGCGACAAAAGCGGAGACAAAAGCATCGTCGGAGACGACATCGGCGGAACAACACCGGCGGAGATGACAGAAGCGGCCACAACATCGGGGACGAAATCACCAGAGGCGACGACGCCGGAGGCGAGAAAGAGAAAGAGAAATGAAAGCGAGAAGAAGACGGTGATGCTGAGGACCAAGGACAACAAGCTTGTCGAGATGGAGAAGGAGGCGGCCAAGCTGTCGGAAGTCCTCCGCCGTCAGCTCGAGGAGGGATTCGTCGGTGATGCAATCCCCGTCGATGTCAAGAAAAAAACCCTGAAAAGAGTCAGAGTATACTGCGACGCGCACTCTCGCTGGGCGTCTTGGCCGTCCGAAGTGGTGAAACAGAGGATGAAACAGAACTTTGATGATGAGTTCTCCCAAACATTCGATTTTGCTAAACGTTTCTTCATGTTTCAGGTGAGCTTCCTTCTCATTACTTTTCCTTGTGAGATCCTTTTGGTTGAATCTGGATCTGAGAAAAGTGATATATTTGCTTTGGATTTTTGGTTAGTTGAGTTTTGAGGAAATAGGCTAGAAAGTTTCTTGGATCTTGAGATCATTGTCAAGAACTAAGAATTATATTGTTTTTTAAGGACGTATTTAGCTCGTACATTGTTAATGCAGACTTATTAGGTCAGATCTGAGTGTTCTTGGATCTGAAGGGGTCATCTATAATTAAGAGGGTGAAGGATCTTGAGATCTTTATTAAGAACTAGGAATTATTTTATAAGGAAGTATTTAGCTTAAATCGTTAATACATTCTTTAAAAGGTAAATTGTTACGAGAAGTCAGATCTAAGTCACTGCGTGTCTCAGCGTTCTGAGAAACGATTTGATAACTGATTATCTTGGTACATAAAAGTTTATAGGATATATATGGGAAGAAATGAATTTTCCTATTGCATATTTAATGTTGATTAGGATATTTTTTGGGAGAGAAAAAATTGATTAGGATTTGTGGTCACTTCAAGATAAACATGAGGCTTTGACCTTTTTTGTTGAAGAAATACATGTCTGTTGAAATTTGGATTCTTGATAAGTTGAAATTTGAACAAATAGCAAGGAATTCTTGAACCTCAAGGAGAAAATTCGAATATGAAAGCATTATCAACAACAAAGATTTATATTGTTTGTTAAAGGAATATTTGAGTCTTACACCTTTAATTATTATCAATAGTTAACGCTTAGCATCTTTAAACATGGAATTATGAGAAGATACATTGTTAGTAAATGATATATGGGTGAAGTATTAACATGTTGAAAATTGATTAGGATTGGTGGTCACTTCAAGATAAATATGAGAGTTTGATATTTCTACTTTGCAAAAAGAAATATTTGTATGTTGAAAATTGAATTCTTGATAGGTTGAATTTTGGACAAATGTCAGGGAATTCTTGGACCTCAAGGAGAAATTTGAATGTGGGAGCATTATCAAGAACTAGAAGTTATATTGTCTATTAAAGTGACATTCGAGTCTTACAAATTTAATTATTATCAATAATAAACGCTTTACATAGTGAAATACGGAATAATGAGAAGGCACAGTGTTACTAGAGGTCAGATTGAGTATTCGTACAATCTGTTTGCTGTGATCTGAGAAGCAATTTGATTGCTGATCAATCTTGGTGTATAAAAGTTTGACTTTTTTACTTCCCAAAGAATTATATGTATGTTCAATTCCAGATCCTTGATAGGTTGATATGTGGACAAATGTCAGGGAATTATTGGACCTCGAGGAGAAAATTCGAATATGAGAGCATTATGAGTAACTAAGAATTATATTATTTATTAAAATAATATTTGAGTCTTAGATCTTTAATTATTATCAATAATAAATGTTTTTACATCTTTAAATACAGAATTACGACAAGATGCATTGTTAGTAAAGGTCAGATTGTGTGCCTGTATGATCTGTTTTGAAGAAACAATGTGATTGCTGATTAATCTTGGTATAAGTTTGCAGGATGTATGTGGGATGTAACAGATTTTTCTATTACATGTTTAAAATTGGTTGGAGTTACTGTCACTTCAGGATAAATCACATTTTTGACCCTTTCTGCTTTGCAAAGAGATTTATGTACTCCTCAATATGATCTAAAAATTGATTATACCAATGGTAAGGTCCTTGAATGGCTGGATAAACCGATAATATGAGAGTGAGCAATTAGGGAGAGTGTTCTTGGGCTCCCAAGGATAGCACCTATTTCTCCAAGAAAAGTTGAATCAAGCGTATAGAAAGAGCTGATTACAAAAGTAGATGAAATTTTCATCTTAAGTATGCTTTGAGGAGATGTGCATTTTTATTACAAGTTTTGTCATTAATGAGTATTAATACAGTCACATAGGAGTTGAAGGACATTTCAGTCAGGTCTTGCCTTTTTATCCACGTTTCACTTTATTTACTTAATTCATATGGTTACTTGTACTCTAATTCCCTAAAGTTTCACCAAAATTTTGACTTTGATACCCTGAAGTTTAAATTTGGCGAGCTGTTCCCAAAGTTTACCTGCTCTACACTGCCCATTACATGATCAGTGAGGATTCTGTTTAAAAGTCACCAGGCAATGCTTTTTTGACATTACACCCCTATTTAGCATAGAGTCATTTAAAAACATAAATCTTAACATACCGTTTCATCTATCCAAAATCGAAGTACTGGAATTTGGTGAAAACTTTTTCGTTCACTTTGGATCTTCTATTATCTTGATTTTAAGTTGTTTTTCTCGATTTTTCAGTGAAGATAATTTCAAATACACACTCATATTACCACAAATTCCATATTATAACTCAGAAAATAAAAAAATTAATAATTCTATTGATATTTCAACAAAAGCATTAAACGTTTCTCCCAAATTTAATCTAATTTAGGAATTGTACTTTGGGGATTCTTTTTCTTTTGTGTCATCTTTTGCTTGCCTGCCGAATCCAGTTTTATTTTTCAGGTAGCAGCACATTGCTGGCTGCAGCGGAACCATTAGCCTCCTACCTGCAGTCGAGTCCTAGTTAACTTAGTAGGGTTAACTCCAACTTAAAAACTTTAGGTATCACTTGGACTATTAAAACTTCAGGGTCTCAGTCAAAAACAGTGAATTTCAGGGTATTAAAGTGCAATTAGCCTAATTTATATTTTACAACTTAAACCTTTTTTTTCCGTATGGCATGTAGGGATTAGGAGGAAACAATACGAGCGTCATAATTTGATAAATTAAATGTTACTTCCATTCTTTAGTGGCATAAGGGTCAGGTTGCCTAACATTCACTTCTGCTGGCTTGGATCTAATCTTCACTTGCATGCATGACAAAGTGGGCTGCCTAAGGGTGGGGGACTGAAACAAGCAAGACTCATGAGGCAGAATGGTCTCTTAGTGCATAGGCAGCAGAATAGGACTTACACCTACACATCTTATCTTTATTCCCTCAAACATGTTGTCTATCAAAAGCTTTTAGTTTTACGTGTGAACTGGTCTCTAAACTTGATTCTTTTCTCTGCGAAAATCGCAGCTCAATTTTCCCTGACAATTGTTCAGGACGCATTTTAACTTCTTTTCCATACATCGTTGTTCATTGCTCAACAACACAAATGTAGAAAACGTATGAAGAAGTGGTGCCTGAACTAGTGGTTCTTTTTTCTCCCTAAAGAGAAGTAAAGCTCCATAGTGTCCAGTACAGGGCATTTTATGCTTTTCTGACTTTTCATCTTAACCAATGTATCACGCATGTCTTGATAAGTACTCAAATATGCTCAAATAATTGTGATGGACAATATAGATCGTGTACATGCATATGGTTCACCATCTTTGAGCTTGAGAAACTTGATCTCTTATTGTGGTTTAAAAGGGACTTATTGTAGTGCATCCCACCTGTTGCTGCCCTCCTTTGTATAGGCTGCAATTTCTCTCAAGATTGAAGGATTAGTTGATTTGCTCGGTGAAACTTTAGCTGCTAAAACGAGTGGGAAATCTATTGATGAACTTCTCAGCATGATCAAAGAAGACAATGAGCTCACCCCTGAGGAAGAGGAACAGGTTCTTAGGGATCTTGACAGGATCGTTGTTTGAAAAAGGATATCCTTTTACAAGTAGACTGACTATGATTTTGCAATGGGGTAAAAACAACTTCAGCTTCTGGTTTGCATTGATGGTGGTTATAGGTTGAAAATATGGTTAAGACTACAGTAATTTTTTCGCTACAGTCATACAGCTAAATGACTTCTGAAGTTTCTTGAATTTGGGGTTTAGAGTTTCATATCCTGACATTGCCCAATACTGTAACATTCAGGTTAAGACTACAGTATCATTTTTTGCTATATTCACACTGAGATCTGAAGTTCTTGAAATTTGGACTTTTAGAGTTCTGTATCCTGACATTGCAGAATATTGTTGCATCTTGCTTTGGAGGATTTAAATGAATGAAAAGAGCTACACTGGATGAGATGTTTTTTGGATTCATGGTTTGAGCTTCACGTATACATGATATCGTTTTCAATTCTTAGTTTATTAGTTATTACTTCCATATTAAATTTCTTGGTGGGAAACTTAGCCACCTGGATCTCAAAGGAAGTATTTGATGTACTAGTGCATGTTTCTAGTATGTCAGCTACATAGATGTGTTGTTTTTTGGATACATGGCCTTGATCTGCATGTATACATGCTACAGTTTTAGATTCTTAACTGACGCTCCCATGTTGAAGTCTCTTGGTGGGAAATTTAGCAACCTGGATACCAAAGGAACTATATGATGTACTAGTGCATGGCATTTCCAGTGTGTCAGTTGTACAAAGACAGATATAGCTTTAATTTATATGTGAGTTACTACGAGTAAACAAGTTACGATTGTGGGATATGTTATTGCCTTTTATATAATGGCTATGGCATTGCAGGCCAATGGTTAACTAGTACAGAGGGCAATATGCAAAATAGGGAGATATGAAAATGCTGTTCATAGCAAGTGGCCACAATTTTGATTCTTGATAACTGCAATTAGTAGTTTGAGTGTGACGCAGTAAAGGAAATACCATCTGGCCATTTCCTGAAAGAGTAAGCTTGAGTACTACTTGGAAAAGGCTTCATTCTCTTGAATAAATAATTGAAAAAATTCTGTCCTAAACTTTACCAATAAAATATAGCTGTGATTTATGTAGCCTTAATCATAATCAGGACAAGAGTACGAAAGCAGATGGACATACTCTAGCCATTTGTATACTGCAGGCTAGAAAATAGGACAAAGAGGTATTTTCACTCTAGATAGTAAGGAAACCATAGTCATCTACGTAAATGAGTTCTGAAGTTTCTTGAATTTGGATTTTAGAGTTCTATATCCTGACAATGCACAATCCTGTAACACTTTTCGGGTTAAGACTAAATGAGTAATGAATTCTTGAATTCAGGTTCCTGACGTTGCACAAAATACTGTTGAATATGGCTTTAGAGGATTTAAATGGGTCAAGGGAGTTACATTGGGTGAGATGTTTGTTGGACACAAACATTTTGAGCTGCATCTAAAATGATATACTGTTACGTTCGGTTTTAGGTTATACTCCCAAGTTGAAGTTTCTTGGTGGGAAATTTAGCAAAACCTGAATATAATGGCTGGCTTGGCTATGGCATAGCAGGACAATGGTTAACCAGTACAGAAGGCAAAACATATTGACATGAAAATGCTGCTTACTTCATAGCAACGGAATACAGTTTCCAACTTTGATGATTGCCAGTTTGTAATTTGACAAACATACAGTCAAGGAGGTATCATCTGGCTATTCTGCTGACCACCAGAGCAGCTAAGTATTATCAGTGATACATGCTTTTGTAGGAAGTATACAGAAGCAGCATAGCAGCGAATGCTCCCTAAAAGATCTTCTCTTTGTATATAATAGGTGTAGAAAGAAAAGTTCACAAGTGGCATGTAGGTATTTTTCTTTCCGGGTTTTCCCACATTAGTCCCCCAAATCATTCATATTTTTGCAATTAGTCCCCAAATCTTCGTATTCAGAAATTAGCCCCCTAGATTTTTCAAGTTTTTTGAAGTTGGTCCATCAAATCTTCATATTTTGAAATTAGTATCTGGTAATGTTTTGAAATTAGTGACCCATCTCAACTTGGTGCTAACTAGAGGAAGTAAATTCGAAACACTTGAAAGATTTGAATGACTTAACTTCAAACTATGAAGATTTGAGGAAATATTTTCAAAAGACTTAAGGGTTTGGGGGACTGATTTCAAAATACGGAAGATTTGAGGGGCTAATATCGAAAGAACCCATTTCTTTTCCTTTCAAAATATTTTTCTCTCTTTTTTTTCGCTTCATTTTGTTAAATTTGATCATGTAACCTACCGTGGATGCTGGATGGTATTCCTTCTGCTTCGCGTGGATGACCACTAAGTCTACTCAGTCCCAAAAGATAAAGTAGGAATATTGGCTTGGTCCAACCTCCAGGGAGCACTTCATGCCCCGATATTTATTCTTGATATAAACAACCAAGCTCTACGCCCAAAATCTTTCATTCATTCATCAAAGTACTTTCTTTTTCGACTTTAAGTTTCTTTATATGTGGATAGGTCCAATATCTTTCTCATTTCTTTTTTCTTTTAGTAGTTAGCTTGGATTGCGGAAGTGGAAAGAGGGGAGGGGGGGGGGGGGGGGGGGGGGGGG
>JBAKGM010000200.1:24509582-24525133 GCA_037177215.1 Asparagus racemosus
AAGAGCTTAATTGAAGAGTTGTTTGTAGAAATATCTGGTTTTGCAAAACACTAAATAAAATCTACCAAATCCACCATTGTTGTTTTCAAAATCACTGGTTTATTAGGGTAAACCTATGTGACATTACCTTCCCTTTAAATGAAAGATAAAAGGTAAGGATTAGAAGAGTTAGGACCCTCTCTGATTTGCACCTAATTGGAAAGGATCAGAACTTGTCTAAATAACCCTATTGCCGTGGAGAAACATAAATAACAGCTGGCCCTAGTTTTACTTTCTCCTATATCCCGTGCTTTCTAATTCCAATTCATACCTCTCTCTCTCTCTCTCTCTCTCTCTCTCTCTCTCCACTCTCTCTGCTCGCTATCTCTCTCATCGTTCTTACTGTGTTTCTACCATCGCCACTGTCTCTCAGTAGAGTTCTCGCATTCGGCGAGGCAACGACCAGAAGGAGGATCCTCTCCTCTCCCTATTGAAGGCGCCAACCAGAAGATAGCTCAGATCTTGTGAAGTTCTAAATTGTTATGAAGCATTGTAGTGTTAGGTTAAGTATATAGTGGAATAGAATTAGGAGTATGATTTTCAATAGTATTTGTTTACTTACTCGTTTTAATAATTGAAAGAGACCTGATCAAGCTTTGTAATATGAATTTGGGTTTAAATTGGAAAGAGAATTTTGAGATTTAGTAGCTCAGTTATCTGTAACCTGATTAGTCTGTCTCCCTTTTCCCTTAACATTAGAGTTACGAAGGGTATGATTATGCCAAAGAGACAATCAAGGAAAAAAGACAGGCTAAGTTCTCTCCAGGACGAAATACTCCACCACATCTACACATGATCACTTTCATTTCTGGAATCTTCTTTCAAATTTGTATATGTATATTTTTTCATTATTGTCCACATCATAAGTTATTGATAGCACCAAATATGATAATGAATTTTATGATTGTTAAATCCCCCCCCAAACACACACAGAGGCACACATGTAGGGTTACAATACACACAGGGTGTAACTAACTTAGTTACACACACTTGTAAAAATACGCATCTGCCCATCTATATTGTAAATCCAAATTGTTCATCATTATTTACATGTCATCAAATCTAAGTGGATCAAAATCATGTGATTAGGAATTTTCTATCCAATGATTCAAACAACCCGAAATAACCTACATGTATAAAGTATACATGATATCTTAGCATGTTGTTGTGGTTCACAGCCCTAACTGAACCTGCTTTATCTAAATTAATTAGTCGTTGATATGCTTTTTTCCATATAATGTTTTACTCAAACATGTCTAATATGTGTTACACAAACTTTAGATACTAATTTGTGATGTAAAGTTGTATTAAAATGCCCACTATCTGCTGATATGTATTTATCCATATTATTTATTGTTCGGACGGGTAATTTTTGTTTCACTATCTTTATGAATCTAATTTGCAATGCAGAGTTGTACAATGGAAGGCCCACTGTTTGATTCTTTGTATCAAAATCTGGAAGTTTTGCAACTTCTGGTAGACTCCAACATGGCAAACATTGTTCTTGCTATGTACAAATCACTCAGATGTTTTCCTAATATGAAGACTCTAGACATTAGAAATATGAAACTACATGAAGAGAACAATATTGTAAGTATATGAATCACATAGCTGTTGTTTTTAACTTCTCATAAAATTTAACCTGAGATAACCTATTATTTTCCTTTATGTCAATAGAATCAACAGTTATTAAAGTCAAGCATTGGTTTAAAGACTCAAGATTTCACAAAGCATCAATTGCCGTGCCTTTGGGAGCTGAGAAAAGTAGTATACAATGGCTTTACAGGGGCATCTTGGGAGGTGGACTACATCGGGTGCATACTTAGAGTTGCACCAGAATTGCGAATGATGAGGATAACAGCTTCAAACAGTGATATAACTCATAATTTGTACATGATTGCTGAAGAGCTGCAAAAGCTAGTGCTGCAAAAGCTAGCATCTGCATCTCATCATGTGAAGTTAATTTTCAAGCAACCAAGATTTTTGCTAGCAACATCATGGAGGCCATCAATCATAGATTGATCCTAAACTTGATTCAAATCCAACCTATCTATATAATTTATGTTGACTTTGTCAAAGTTTTGTTAGGATTTAGGTACATTAGGTTTTAAAAGGGGAAGATTGAAGAAATTAATTATGATTTTATATTATCTTTTGGGCTAGTAAGTGATTTTATCTTCTTCTTTTTAGTTAGCATATCCTAGTTAGGACTTTATTTTATCTTTATCTATCTTCAACCTTTTTGTTTCCGTAATGTTGCAAGTTATTTATTTTATAGGATGGGTATAATTTGCACTTTTGTGCCATAAAGCTATCTTCTTTTTAACATTTGATCCTCCAAATTTAATTTTTAAACTTTTTATGTTCAAAACCTTCATTTTTTAAATTTAGATTTAGTTATACAAAGGTGCAAATTATTCAATTTAAAAAAGAAGACTTGGAAGCATCAAATTGTCAAAGATAAAATTTGGGACATTAAAATGCAGAGAGGTGACAACTTTATGCCTCTAAACTATAAATTATCCAATAAATAAAGTTGAAAAATTATATAATTTGCATTTTTATGCTATTAAATGTAAATAAAGTAAATAAAGCATTATCATAGGACATATCAACTAATATATCGGCCATATCAGGGATATATCGCCCAAAAATTATCAAAAAGCGCTAAAAGATATTTAGACCATATTGTTTTGCTTCTAATTTAGGGTGGCTCATGTTTTATATGTGCTCGTTGTAGTGATACTTAATATTGCTAATAGGATCACAATGTAACCTACTTTGGCCCGTTTGTTATCAAATATTTTCCATCCAACTTTATTTGCTTGGTATTCTTAACATTTTGAAGGTATCGATTGCATATTATAGATCTGGATCCTTCATCGGTAACCTCAGCCAGCTGGTTGGAAGTTACTTCTCTGGGGGAGAAATATACAATTTCTGAGGAAGCCTACAACAAAACTTGACAATGAGCTTCTTGACAAGTTTCCTTTTGTGCCTACCATGCAATATAATTGTTACGTCCGCATCAAGTCAACTTAGTATACATAGGCTTTAAAATTTTTGACTTCAATGTGTGGTCACTTTTAAACTCACAATGTGAGCTAGATATATTCAATATTGCCGTGTGTCATGTAATGGTTAAAGTCTCGAGACAAAAAGAAGTGTGGAATATAATGTTGTGGTCATTTTATTGCTCAAGACTTTGTTCTTTGTTAAGTGAATGAAAATCGAGACTTCTGTAGAAAATAACATGTTGATGCATGCTATAGTCTGATGGGGTTTATTATGGTCATTTCTTGGATGGAAGACATTTAATATTGAATTAATCAAATATTTTCTTTTGTCTTATACATATGTTTTTTTCCTTCATTGTGCATGTTTAATCTCTGTAGTTTATGTCAACTTTATGTAAGTAAGTATTGGTACTTATGCAATCTTTATGGGATTGCTATTTAGACCTTTTGCCAAAATGAAGCCCCAACCATACTGTTAGGTCATTTAAGTTGTGAAACAAAGAGACGTGATTGGTCACACTCACCGGACCATACAAATCGTTGGGTAATTTTTGGTATGATAACAAGATGACAGAACCATTTAATAAGTACATATACTTTGTATGACATGATAATTTACATGTATGGCTAAAGCGAAGAGATGCCTGCCGAGAGTTTTTAAAAGAGTTTGTTTAGTGACAAAAAGGAAGTATGTTGTGCGTCAAATAAATGTCAATTACGTTGAAACTTTGAGAAACTTTTGATTGATGTGTATTGAAACTGCATATGCTAGTAATTACTAAGAACTGTAGAAACTGAGTCACTGAAGGCTGAAGCTAAGGAACCTAGATATCCTATGGCTAATCTGATAGATAACTTAGAAAAAGGGGAAGACACATGCAGACATCCTGGAAATTTTTTATGAAGGTAAGCTATTCATAGCAAAAGGAGTTACTGTGGCGACAGGAAAAGGATCAAGTATCTGAAAATAGCTAGAAAATATAGTACACAAGGTCTAGAACAACTAATCAGGCCTAGAATGTAACATGATCCAACTTTAACCCTTATAAGTCCAAAACCTAGAGCAATGCAGAGGTTGTGTGTGCCTTCCACATCATTTGCTCTTGTGGGCCCAATAAGTTGATGCTCTTTCATCATTTCTCTTCTTGAATGGCTGTATCACTGAGATTGGTGTTATTTGGAGATATTTTTGATGGTTTTGATGTTTGACCTAACCTTTTACTAGAAATATAAGTTAATTTGAGCTTAAATTGTGGCTCATGTCGGTCATCCCAAATATTGATTAGTCATTTGGCTTTTAGAGGAGTCCAGAAATGCAGGCGAGCTAGCATACAACATTAAACATATTTGTGCCAATACATTATACGGTTAAATGAAATTTATTATCTCATAAAGTACAAGAGATAAAATAAGAGAGGATGGGAGAGGCATGAGTATAGCGGCAAGAAGGTGAGAGAATTTGAAGAGAATTATGCACATAGTGAATTGTTTTAGGTACTAAATAATTGCCTTCTCTAAATAAGTTTTAACACTTTAAGAGGAGTCAATAAATGCATGCAAATATGCATGCAACATCAATCATACTTGTGCTGGCGCACTGTCAGGTTAATGTATTTTTGTGTCCCATCACTTACAGTACACAAGGTCTAGAACAAATATAGAGACAGAGATTAGAAGGGAACTTATCTAAATAACTTTTAATGCTAAAAGACAATCAACCCAAAGAGGAAATTACTGTTTAAAAAATAACCAAAGTCGAAACCTTTTTTTGGCAAAAGTTGTGCACAAGCTTGAACCTGGGACTTCTCACAACCTAACCCCATCAATTACTACTGGAAGACCTCAATGCTTAAATGAATCCGAGTTCGAAACATTCGTCATTTATATCGCAAATATTTATTTTTACTTGGCACAATCATTTACTAGCTAACCTAATTCCAGGCAACGCTAGACTTAACCGTAATACTAGTGTTCTTGTTGTTCTGATAAATGCAATCAGGTTACAGTAAAATGTATTTCATGATTGTCTGCATTAAAACTATGCTTTCTTCATGAAAATCAAGTTATACGTACACAAAACATTTAGTTGATGGTTTTTTTTCTTGATTAAACACTGAAATTACTCATTCCATTGTTCTTTTGATATTTTTCAGATAATATTAGAAAATTCATAGAGACAATGATAGCTCAAAATACAAACGTGAATGAAAATAAAGTAAGACATCTGGTTCTTTTGCTTTCTTATTTGAGAATACATGATCACATCCATGGACATATCATGTTGAAACTTTTGAATAATTTACTAAATTGAGCATTTTAAACGGTAGCAGGTCTGTATTATGAATTTATGCACACACACACATTTAAATAGACAATTCTTTGTGTCTGTTGTGGATGTCTTTTTGCGTCAATGTTTCAATGCTTTCCCTTTTCAATTCTTTAGAATACAAGTTTCTCCCAGGTTTATGTTAAAATTGATCTTTTATCAATTTCTTTCTTCTTTCTTTTTTTTAAAGCTATATGATAACTATATGGAAGACCTGTGTGGAAGTATCAAGGTTCAGTTTGGTTTTCTCATGATTGCTCTAGTTGCAGACTAAAGTTATGTGCTAGCTTTCTGTCGATAACATTTAAATTACCTTCTATCCATGTAGGTCGCAGACAGATGTGAAGTTGAACCGGGGGAGAAGAGGGGAGTAGTCATGTTAGTTGGTAGAGCTGAGATTTTAGAACCTGCATATTGGGTTTGGAATTCAGTTAGATGAACCTCTGGGGAAGCACAATGCATGGATGTGTTTTCCTCCTCAAAAGAGTTGCTGACCTTTTAGAATCTGACAGCTCTCTTCTCATTTTTGTTTTTGCAAATTGGTTGTTGACCATCCTCCTATATTCATAAAATAAGACCATCCTAGATAAGTGATTATCTGGAATGAAGATTTCATATGGTGTTGGCTGCAGCTACAGCTTGCTTGGCTCTTACTAGGGGTACCCAAAAGGACCGAGGCCCGGACCTAGCCCAGTGTCTGGACCAGACCCGGGAAAAGCCTGATTTCCCAGGCCGAACCAGGCTCTGGGCTAGTGTCACCTCGACGAAACCCTCACGATCCGCCTTGTTGAACGCCTCCGCTAATCCATTCGCAGCGGGGTTGTAGGCTGTTGACGAGACATCTTGGATCTTGAACTTCTCGCAAAACCTGATAAAGGAATTGCTGATGAATTGAGGATCGTTGTCATGCACGATCCACCTTGGGACACCGTGTCGGTAGATGAAGTGGTACTTGATGAACTTGACGACATTACTCGTCTTTACTTCTTTTAGCGGAATTACCTCAGCCCACTTGGAGAAGTAGTCGGTGATCGTTAGAATGAATCGGTCGCCTTTGACCGACAGAGGAAAAATGAGACTCACGATGTCCATAGCCCATGTTTCGAACGGCCAGGATATAGCCGAAGGATGCAGCTGCTCTGGAGGCTGATGCATGTAGTTTGCGTGAATTTGACACATGTGGCATTTTCGAACATACTCGATTGCGTCGTTGACCATCGTCGACCAGAAATACCCCATTCTCTTGATACGGTCATAGAGTTTGGGACCGGGTTGGTGCGCACCGCATTCACCTCTGTGCGCTTCCTGAAGGACTTCGTCCGCCTCCTTGCTTGAAAGAAAACTCCGACTCCAGCGGAGATCTTAGAACATCCGGGGTCACTTGCCATATTAGTAGCTCGAGAAGCTCCGTTAAAATACAATCGCTAAATTTGTTGATGCGATGTAGTGTTAACTTCATGAGCTTCATCTGGCAGATCATCGTGTAGCTCGGCTGCGTCCGTCATCGGGTTTGCAGCTAAAAGATCATAAATTGCTTGTCCTTTGACCGACTTCTGTTGTTTGAAGTGCAGGTCCTATTGAGACAAAAGCAAGGCCCATTTCACTAATCGCCAGCTCATGGAGGTTAGTTGCGTCATGAATATTCAGACCAGATTTACGTTGGATATAACATAAATTGTCTGTCTGACTAAATAGTGCCGCATCTTCTGAATCACGAACACTAATGCAAGGCACTGCTTCTCGATCATCGGATAGCGAGACTCAGCACCGACTAATGAGTACACTGCCTGTTCATGGCCGCTGTCGTCGTCTTGCGCAAGCAAAGCGCTTAACGAATAGTTTGTTGCCTTGGTATAAATTAGAAACGGTTTACCTGACTGTGGTACAACAAGAACAAGAGGCTTCGCGAGATATGTCTTAATCTCTTCAAGGGCCATTTGACAAGCGTCGTCCCGAATAAACGAGACGCCTTTCTTGTTCAGTTTAGAAAATAGCTGGCACTTCCCAGATAGGTTCGAGATGAATCTCTGAATATACGCCAACCGCCCTTGTAACCCCCTGAGCTCTCTCAGATTTCTCCGGGGTTGTAAGTCTTGAATTACCTTTACTTTATCAGGGTCAACGTGGATGCCCTTATTGGTGACGACGAAGCCGAGGAACTTGCCACTGGACATCCCGAGGAAGGATTTGGCAGGGTTCATTTTTAGCTGATGAGCTCGCATGAGCTCAAACATTATTTTGAGATCTTTAATGTGATCACCCTTGTCGCGGCTCTTCACGACCAAGTTATCGACGTAGCATTTGACAGTCTTCCAGAGATGATCCTGGAAAATCTTAATCATTACTCGTTGGTACGTAGCGCCGGCGTTCTTCAGGCCGAACGGCATCACCGTATAGTAAAATATGCCCATGGGCATTCTGAATGCTATGTGCTTGGCGTCATCGGGGTGCATCTTGATTTGATTGTACCCTAAAAAGCCGTCCATGAAGGACATTCTCTCAAATCCACACGTATTGTCGATAATGACGTCAGTGATCGGGAGAGGAAAATCATCCTTAGGGCAAGCGACATTCGCCACCCAGTCTGGGTGTTGCACTTCTGTGGTGAAGCCTCACTCAATGAGCTTCTTCACTTCTGTCACGATTGCCTCCATAATTTGTGGACAAAACCATCTTTGTTGCTGCTTGACAGGTTTGGCATCCGGCTTGATTTTGAGGCAATGAGTTGCCACATTCGGGTCTAGCCCTGGCATATCTTCATAGTTCTATGCGAATACGTCGATATATTCTCTAGCAAGAGCGATCAATTCTTTCTTTTCTTCTGGGAGGAGACCACCCCTCATAAAAATTAGCTTTGGATTGGCTTCGTCGCCTATATTGACTTGGATGACTACATCCTCGGTGGGGGGCTCTCTTTGCTCAAACCGGTCCCTGTACTGTTCGTTGAGGTGATGAATCCACGGGTCTTCCCATGTTGGCATCTTCTCATCATCTTCTACAATGGTAGGGTCGGCAGTAGCCATGTTGACCATCAGAGCCTTAAAGACTTCGCCAAGGCTGACGTCAGAATCCCAAGCAGATGAATCAGATGAATGTCTGTCTTCTTCTTCGGGTAAGTGGTTGTCGATTAACCAAGAGCACTCATCTTCTGAGGAGGACTCGCATCTCAATCCTTTTCCGAATGCGTAATAATTGTCCAACTTCCCTTTTGGTACATATGCTGCTTTGGGTGGGACTTGAGGGCCTCGTCCAAAGCAAAGACCTTCTCCCTATGCCAGGTTGTACCCCCACTTCTCCATGATATCCAGTATTTCTTGACTGTATCCAAATGCGTGGAGTATAGGCTCGTTATCATTGACGTGTTCTTCTAGGAAATGATTCGTCGTCGGAACCACCTCTCCTTTTTCATAGATCAAATCTTTCTCATTACTTGATCTTCCTAGGATAATGAGCGTCGTCCCAAAGGAGTCCTGCAATCGATTCTGCATTATACATGATGAGCGTGTTGGTAGGTGCAAGTCAGGATTGTCGTATAATCCTGTTACTTCAACAGTCAAAGACAACAGATACTCTAAATCATCATTTATTGATTCGTCGGCAAGTTGCCAATTACAACCTTCATCCAACGATTCTTCATCATTAAGATTGATTACAAGGGGCACAATTTCGTTCAAAATAAACCCACCATTATAATCAAGCCCGGCTTCTGTATCAGCTTCCCCACTATTGTCCGTGCCTTGGGCCGATGATTCAGTATTGGACTCATTGTCGTAGAGGAGAGAATCAGTAAAATAATTCTCCATCCCCTTGAACGGTTGTTTGTCCGCGACCACCGTCTTGACTTCATTATTTGTGTCTACATACTTTAGATACTGATGAAGAGTAGAGGGAACTATAACGTTATTGTGGATCCAAGGTCGACCCAACAACAAGTTATAGGAAGTCTCAGCATCGATCACGTAACATGTGACCTAGGACTTCAAATCTCCCATCTGGCATCTCACTCGGATCTTACCAAGTAGCCGAGACCCGCTGGTGTTAAACCCGTAGATCACCGTGCCAGTCGACGCCAGCTTACTGGCAGGAATTCCAAGACTATACACGAGCCGTAGTGGCATGATGCTCATAGCGGAACCCGGATCAACTTGGATCCTGTTAACTTCACTAGAGCCAATATACTCGGTGAAGTACAGTGGCCTGTCATGCTTGGAATTCCTCATCTGCATGTCCTCTTTAGTAAAGGTGATGCAGTGGAGGTGCTTGGTAGCTAGGTTATAATGTTGGACTGTTGATGACTCCGGTTCTTCAGGAGCTAGCTTGATTTGTGTGAGGAAAACCTCAGAATCAGCCAGATCTTCTTGTAAAGCTTCCCGGGTTTCTTTGGGCGGTTGTAGGAGCTCGTGGAGAGTGATCCTCGCTAGTATGTTGGCCAGTTGCGCCATCATGTTGAAGCGGTATGGGGAGTTAGAGCTTCTCGGTTTGTCTCCTCCAATCAGGCGATTGAATCGGGACTGCTTTGGGAGCTGAACCTCTTGTGGATGCTTCTCCCTCATCTTGGTCGTAGCTTCTTTGGTAGCTGCCTGTTGTGCCTTCTCTGCGTGCGTGAGGGGGGCTGCTGCTACCCCCAGCTCTGACAGAGTCTTGGCGTTTGGATCAAGAACCTCCGGGTACTTGTACTGGTACTCGTGTCCACTCTTGGTGGCGTGGGCTTCAGGTTCTTCTCCCCAGAATTGGAACATCACCATCTGCTCATCGTCTCCTTCTATGACTGCAGAGGTAGTATGGCACAACTTTCCCTTCCCCTTCGACTTTTTCTTGGACGAAGTAGAAGTTGCCCACTGATCATCTTCGAGCAAGTCGGGATGGACCCACAAAACCTCACCGTTTGGAGCCGTGTGTGGTACAAGCTCTTTTTGGCACTGCTTGTGCGGATCGTCATTCACTGTCTTCATTGCCACCTTTACTACAAGTTCGGGTTCAAACCATGTCAAAGGGACTGAACTGAAGCTGATTGACACCGCATTCGCTCTGACCTTTTTCTCCTTGGTCAGCTTCATTGTGATGACCCCTACGTCGATTAGGGCTTGGATCTTGTCCTTGAGGCCGAAACACGACTTGGTGGGATGGTGGACTGCCCTATGATAGGCATAATATCTCGAGTCGTTGGTCCTCTTCGCTTCCTCTTGATTCTGGATCGGAGGGAACTTGATCTTGTTATTCTCGACCAAGCATTTGAAGAGGCCGGGAATCTCGTCGTCCCTAAAAAAAGGACTTTGGGAATCTCAGCTCTGAAGGTCTCTGCTTCTGTGCCCCTTGCTGCCACTGCGACTAGGATCGCTGTGGCGCCCGCTGTTGCGGCTGCTGTTGGGGTTACAGTTAGAACGTCTGGTTCGCAACCACCGTTCTAGCCTGCTCTTTCCCCTTGCCACGCGGAACAAAGTTACGCTTCGGGGCTTCTGTGGCCGGTTGGCCTCTTTCTGCCTTTTTTCTCTTCAGGAAACGTTCAGCTTGCTCGCCACGCACCTTCAGATCCTTCCATGTAGTGGAAGGCACTGTTCCCATCGCTTCGACCACATCCAGCGACAGGTTGTTATGGCAAGTTTGGAGAATAAACTCCTCCGTGATCAGATTCCAGCAGTTCATCGTCTTGTTCCAGAATCGTTTGATGAAGGTGTCTACCGTCTCTCTGTCCTTTTGCTTTTCGTCGAGTAACGTCCTGATAGAAATCTCGGTGCCGTCGTCGAAGAAGTTGGAGAGGAATAGGGACTCCATATCATCCCAACTGGTAACGCTGCCCGATATGAGACGGTGGTACCAATCGAAGGCAGCTCCTCGAAGGGTGCCAACGAATGACAGAACCATCAGGGGCTCGTTTCTAGAAATTACCCCCAAGTGAGACTTGAAATAAATCAAGTGCTGAGTGGGGGACCCCTTTCCGTCAAATGGCGTGAAGTTGATCGGACTGAACTTCTACGGATACGGGATCGACTCCCACTCTCTGGGGTAGCGACACGGTATTCCAGTCTTCTTTACCTCTTGGGCGGAGATCAGTGTGTTAATCTTGCTCTCGAGGTCTTTGATCTTCTCATTTTCGGAGGCTGCATTGCCACTGGCATTCTTTTGGACACCCCCGGCGTTCTGTTCTTCGGGGGGCTGTCTTGCACCGCGGTCTTCCTCGTCAGAGTCGCTGTCAATCTGGTTAACGTTGTTGCGACGACTAGTCTCACCTTGGCAATTCGTCAATGCCTGAATTTGTTGGTTATGCATTTCGCGCATCTGCTACATGGCCATCTCCATCTCAAACTTGAAATTTTCTTTTTGCTTGGCCAATGCCTCTTCGAGCATCTTGGCCACCTGTTCGACACTGATCATGAAGACTTCGCGGGACTGCCCTTCGCTAGAGACTGTATTGTCCGAAGCTAGCGCAGAGCCAACATCTGACACTTCATCTTTTGATGGCAATCCCTTCAAGGATTTTATCATATTGAGGGCGTCGGATTGTGCCAGTACGCAACCGAGTAAGCCGGTCGGACGCTCGGGGACCGGTATGATCCGCCGTCCCTCTGCTCGTCATATTGTTTGTGACTCTCAGCAATTCATCGCTTCGAGTCAGTGACGTTCTCCTGTGGAAGCGTCTTGATTTGGGCTTTAGCACTCTGTCGCCAAGTCTGTTGAAGACGGAAATCCTATCTGGAGTTGCTTGGTTGCAGCTACACTCCGATAGCACTGCCTTGATTAGCCTGGAATAGGGACAATGCGCAGGTTTCTCGAGAGAACTCCTCTTTCGGGATCTCCTCGTACCCCCAGCACAATATTACAGCTCGTCAGCGTGAGTGCCGGAGCAACCTATCATGTGTTGAGATGACCTCTTGGGTATAACCTCATCGTCATCAGACGAAAACGTCTCCTTTCGAGGACAGATTGCTTCATCAAAGCTGCCAAAAGTGACTCACCTTGACATTGGCCTGTGTGGGCGTGAAGTCTTAGCGGACTCTCGGACTTCGATTCTGAGTCCGGTAGGTGCAGCTGGAGTAAGCTTGAGGTGGGTTTGACCTCCTGCATGAGGAGTGACCCGTGATTCCCTCAATGGACCGAGGTGTTCATTGATGGTCGGCCTACTGGTCATGGTGGGAGTTAGCTTTGTTGGAAGCTTGGATGCGGACGCTGGAGATGGCCTTGGCACCGCGGCGGCTTTGGTTGAGGAGCCGGCGGGCTTTGGCCTTGTCACCGGAGCAGTTGCTATTGAGACGCCTTCAGCTCTTTGCTTGGGCGTCGGGGCAGGAATTGGGGCGTTGGTGGCTTTGGGCTTGGATGCCGTGACTACCGAAGCTAGAGCGCCAGTGGATTTAGGTCTCCACACTTGGCGGTGCGTCGGCGGCTTCTCTGCCACCTCCTTCTTCTTCAATTCACAAGCTTGCTGCGCCAATGCTCGTGCCTGCGCGAGAAGCGCGCGTCGCTTCCGGATGCGTTCCTAAAGCATGGAGCGGTTTCGCTTAACACGGACCCACTCGTTAGCTAACGACTTGGAGAGACCGTCGATCATCTGAGGCTAGAGCCTCTGTGTCAATCTGGAGCTTAGATCCGTCTCATAGTGGACCCCATCCGTTGATTGCATGGCTTGGGCGAATTTAAGCGCCATGCTTTGTTGTCGCCTCTAGCGGGCTTGCTTGGAGAGTGCAGGCACATCGTCGACAGTCATCTCAGGCGCTGGGGGAACTTGGGCTTCGGGCACCGAGGTAGATTTACCGCTATCGGCGGCAGCGGGGTTGGATCCGCCATCCTGGGACTCTACGTCTGAAGCCCATCGGATTCTCCTTGCAGCGGAGACTTCCTTGGAGCTACGGGGGGAACTGTATCTGGAGGAGGAGGAGAAGTACTCCTCGAACTTCTACTTGTCAAATTTAAACTCGACCTCTTCTTCCACTGGGATCAAAAATCCGCGGCTGCGACATGACGACCTCAGATCTGAGGCCGGTGGCTCCCACTGTGGTCTCCAGCTTGTTCGGCGGGGAAGTTGCTGATTTTTCCATTGATTCGATTCTGTTGCACCTTTATGGAATTACAAACAAATTCAAACGAAGAGAGCGCCTTTTTATAAGGCTTACAATGAAAAACTCAAATAAAGATTACAACTCTTTAACCCTTAATGAACGAACGCGGGATCCGTTTATCAGCTCGCTTGCGTGGGTATCTTTGCTTGTGACGGAGACTTGTTTCGTCCGTGGACCACCGCGCAATTTCGATCCAAATGGAGATCTAGATTCTGGATCTGTAGATCTAAGGGGTTTATTTCACGAAGGAAATAAACACCGACGGGGATCAACTCACGAAGGAGGTGATCGCCGGAGCGGGTAAGATCTACCAGGAGAAATCACACGCTAGACCCTGGACTAAGACTGAGCTTAGACTAGAGGGTATACCTGCAAATCCGAAACTAGTTCTGATCTCGACTCCTTACCTTTGCAATGTAGATCTGATGCAGACGAGTTTGTCACTTGCACTGGCCGTGGATCTGATTTTCTTCCTTCGCCGATGCTCGGATCTGTGCAACAAAGACTCGTAGATCTCACTTGGAGCTCTCCAAAAATCCTAGAATTTCCAACCTCTTGAACTGAGACCCCCCCTTAGTATTTATAGGCATCTGGGGGGATATGGGCCGGCCAAGACAGGTGTCTCGGCCAAGTGGTCGAGACACCTCTAGGTGTCTCGGCCAGGCCGAGGCACAATTCTGCCCGTTTCTGTCGTTTTTCTAGTACTGTTTCTCTCCTGATCTCATCACCATTGTGTCGAGCCCGTATCTGACTGGTTTATATGTTGATTCGGAGCTTGATCGATTCAATCTCGACAACATCCTAGCCTGGTTGATCTGGAATGTCGCTCAGATAAATCCCGTTGGCGTTTAAGTCTGATTCCGTCGATCCGAGTCTGATCGACTCGCCTTGTCGAATCTCGCTAACCTGAAGTTTCGTCACTGGATTTATTCCACGATACGTCACTTCGTTGACTCATACGCCTTGCCGACTCACTTCATGAGTTCGTCGACTCACTTTATGCATTTTGTGGCGTAGTTACATCGTCAGCGGTTCTTAGTCGCATCGCTTGATGGGTAATCGGTTGTGAACCCACCGTTACGAGTCTTGTTCGGGTACTAATAAGTGATTTTCAATGCCTACAGAGTTTTCTAATATTTGGTCTTTAAAATATTGTACTTTGTTCGCATAGTTATCTACACTAAACATGAGATATATCGTTTGCTTAATAATTTACTATATCAAATAGGAAAGATGCATCATTTTACGTTAAGCAACCAACTCAGTGGAAAAGGGATTTTTTAAAAAAAATTAATGACTGAAAAAGGTAGTTTGAAAAGTAAAAATTGGATATTTAGGCTTTTGAAATGTTCAATAGGTATGTTAATTAAAAAAGAATTATGTGTCTAAAATTACTCAAATAAGGGCATTGAACTTTTTCTAATTTAATACATTCCACTTTAAACATTTTATCTTTCCAATATTATGCTTTGTAGACACACACGAAAAGAAGTATAAATTAGTTTTAGCCGCACATTTAACTTTTTCTAATGTTTTGATTATGAGATGTACAATATGTATCATGTCAAAATATTTAGGGTCTTCACCAATTGTGAGGCTTTGGGATGTTCAAGAGGCGTGTTAATTAGAAATAATTTTGTGAGTAAAATTACTCAAATAGGTATTGTTCCAGTTTTTTGATATTTTATATACGAGATGTTCAATATATATCATTTCAAAAGATCTAGGGTCTTCACCACTTGTAACTATTTTGACAGACTTGAATTAGAATAACTACATTTCATTGGAATAACACTAAGCACCAAGTATTAAGAAATAGAGATGAGTCCTAATGGAAGGTGTAACTAAGGCAGTTGAGCTAAAAAAATTTTGAATTACAAGAGTAATCCAATGGGCTCGAAGACACTTAAATAAAGAGGAGGAATCTGATACTCATTAAAATAACAAAAAACAAAAATAATTTAAAGACATGATCATATCCCCAATTACACAAAATACTTAAAGTTAGCTAGAAATCAATTTTATGTCTCCAAAAATAACAGATCATTCTACTAAGAAAATGATACATACTAACATGAAATATATCAATTAGTCACTTCATAGCTTGTTAACTTTGAC
>JBAKGM010000200.1:24566912-24588924 GCA_037177215.1 Asparagus racemosus
CTCTCTCAACTATCCGATGTGGGACTAAAAACAAAGGGAGGGGTTTACTATTCACGCGTGAACAGTAACGCGTTACTGTTCACGCGTTTCACAAGAAGAAGAAAGAGAAATGGGTTTGGATTGTTATAAACGGATTTGGGTTGAGGGGGAGCTGCAAACAGGGTTTGGATTGTTGAAGGTCACAAATGTCCATTGATGGTTCAAACTAAAGATAACAGAATATTCCACCTTATTTCTAACTCCAACTAACCACAATGACTAATATCAACAAATATGCTAATTTCATGGATTAATATCAGAATATGAAGATTTGAGGGATTAAATTAAAGCACTAAAGATTTGACCCTTTGTCGTCGAGAACTGGAATTAGTTTCGAAATCGATTTTCGGATGACGAGAGGTGAGAAGTTTCTTTTGTTTGTTTGTTTGTTTAAAGAAATCTCTGCATTTTTCGTTTTCAAAATAGATGCTTTTAGAAGTGCATTTGTGTTAAAAAGCCTTAATAGGGTTTAAGTAAAAAACGATCAACCCGTTAGTCAATCCACTAAGCCAAGAATCTCTCTATAAGGCCTACAAAATCCTAGAGATCAGAATTTTTCAAATGTTGACTCTAATAGCACCAGCCAAGCATGGAGAAGGTAGAGGAGAGCTTTTCGACAATATGTTCATCATCTTCAATATTACCTATTTAGTGGAAAAACCCTTAGGCAAGGATCATCTTGCTTCTTTTCCTTTGATTTTTAAATATGTTTAATTTATTTATGCTAAATGAATTTTGATCTATCATGCTGGTATCTTATCTTATCTTTGATGATTTTTTGAGTTTCGATTTTCGGTAAAAAAACATGCACGTATGTGAATATCGACCATAGAGTTGTAGATATCTGATGAAAACCAATGTTCCATGTTTCATGTGCAAGGTTTTGATGGTTTTATGTGCCAAATTTCATTTTACATGAATATAGCAAGTTGTTGACGTTGTTTTGGCAAGTTTTCACAAAACCTTAGATGACAAATTCGTGTTTTTATCGAATTTATGTTCATAATTTTTGTTCCAGACATGTTAGCTTTGTGGCATCATGTTGAAATAGTATAGAGAATCATCCTTAATTTAAACACGAGAGAGATACGACAAACCCTAGTTTGTAAATTTGGAAATTCTACTGAAAAACCAGTTTTAGACGCCTAGTTAGATTTTTCAGACGTTTGGTTCAAGTTTCAGACATCTGGATGGATATTCAGACGTCTCTGCATAACTTTTTGATTTTCAAGTTTATGTTGTTCCCAGTTCAAACATCCGGCTAGATTTATTAGATGTCTGGTTCATAGTTCAAATATTTGGTGAGATAAATCAAACGCCTGAAAACATGCATAATTGTTTTATTTTGTTGTATGAGTCGTTTGACCCCATAACTTCTTTGTATGACTTTTGATGATAATGAAACTTTATGAGCACCTTTGTTATCATGTTTTTGCCTGTGTTCAAAGTTTAGTTTGACGTTTTAAGTTATGTTTTGATAATTATCTGGCGAACCAAAAAGACTGAAAGTACGATTTTTCGTTAAATTTGAATCTTGAGCCCGAACTCTACTCGGAGTAGTTTTTAACATGAAAATGAGTTTATTTGCAAAAATATGGGCTATGTGATATGCTGACTCTAATGATAATAGTTCAACCGTGGATAATAATACTTATACCCTTTTTTATTACAGATGCAACCCACAAGAAATAAGATTTTAAATATCGGACGTTTATCTCGATCAACATGGTATGCTTTTAGCTGAGATGGTGGTAGGCGCAAGAGGTGCAAACTTATTTCCTACATGATTGTAGATATGATACATTGAGAAGAGATAACATCATAAGATAGTTAAAACCTGATTTTACCGAACTCTTAGAATTTGTATATTAGACGTTAAATGTTGAGTAATGATAATATGAGTGTGAGTGTGGGGATTTACAATCTCCATGCTTCTGTGTTTGATTTCTCACTTGATAACTAGTTGTGTAATATAGAAATGTTAAGATTAGACAACATTGTGTGTAATCTCCCTAAAGATGTGTTGATATGAAAATAATGGGTTTTAATTGGGGGAGAATAAATAATAATTTGGCTTTATAAGGTGTGAGACTTGATTTGGTCATTTGATGAGTTTATTTTAGGGATCTGTTTTGGATTGTCGAGTTGTGATTTTGTCGTTCACTTTAAATTTACCAATATTGTTATTTAATCTCAAATAACGTAAAACAAATTAAGTATGTTAGGATTTTCGCAAATTAATTGTGCATGCTTGTATGATATATGTATATACGCATGATTAGTAATATAATATGTTTATTGTGTTGTACATCAGTATCTTGCGATTTTTGAAGTACCATGAGCCAAGTTATGAATGCTGATATATTTCCATTTGAAAAACACAACGAGTAGGAATGTTTTGACATGAATTTGAGATTTGATATTAGTTTTGTTCTTGCTCAATCATGTATATCCTTCCCGTATTCCTATTCAATCTTGGTAATATCTCAATTTGAATCTTTGTTGATTTACTTTTATATCCCATTGAACTTTCATTTATTGATTTTATTTGTATAGTGATTCATATTTTCACTATTGTCCTTTGAATCCTATTTTTTGGTGGTACTTACTATTATCTAGTCTGATGGATTTTATTTTGTTGCTTTATTTTTTTTTCTTATTTTTCTCATGTGGTGGATGTATTCCATAGTAGAAAGTTGGTTGAGTCGAGAACAATGGAGATTTATGTATATGTTGGTTTTGATCTGATTTTGAAAATAGATTTCAGTTTATCGAATATTTTCTCACAAGATCCTGAAGTATATGATATTTTTTGCAAATTCATATTTTGAAAATAAAATAAGCATGAAATTAGAGGCTTAAATATATCATTTGGATTCGATTGTCATTAAAGTGGTGTGCTACCGGCCTAATCACGTGCTATTTAGGTATCGAGGCATGACAATTAAAAATCCTTCCTTATTTTGGTTTTTTCTCTATAAACCCAATTTTTTACCCCCATTTATTTTTAAACTCTCCAACTCTCAACAAACAGTTTTTTTATTTACAATTTCAAAGTTTACCTCATTTATTTTTAACCACACCCACTTCTCAAGTTAGTCCTCGATCCAAAATATTTTACCTAAAATTTTTACCCTATTTTAAAACTTAGTCACTTCCCTAAATTTTTTTGCCTAATAAATCTAAAGATTTACCGTCGTCTATTTTTAAATTAACCCACTTTTAAAGTCATTAAGTTGCTTTTTTTATTCTATAACTTGGTTAGGTATATGATGTGATCAAATGCTTACCAAAATAACCTAAAGAATATACTTATGTAAGTTGCTATATTTTACTTTTAATTTGCTATATTTTTTGTTCTAAGTAGTTATGTACATGGTGTATTTTTAGGATATTATGTTTGTTGACTTTCTATATATTGGTATAATCAGTATTTCAGTATTTTGGTATAATCTGTATTTCAGTATTTTGGTATGTTGTGCAGTTGTTATGTTTGGTGTAACTACACAAGATTTTTGTGGCTACATATATGGTGTATTTTCAAAATAGATAGTACCGTTATATTTTTTACGACACTAATATCACCGCATCATAAACAACATATGAGTTCTTTTGCCCTACAAACTTGAAGTTTTACTCCTACTTGGTAGGATGCACGTGCAATGCACATAGTTAAATATCATAATTGTTTATTTTTGGTTTATTTACTTTCTTTTAAACCTTCACTAGTTGATGTAGATGGTGTTTGGGAGATCTTATTTTTTAGTCAAACTAGCTTTTACATATCTAATTGTTTGATAAATCTCCAACAAGCTGGCTTATAAGTCCCTTAAAAAGTATGGATTCCCTAATTTTTGAAAAATTAGCTTATAAGCTCATACAATAAGCTAGGTTTGACCAAGTAAGTGATTATTCTACCCATATAACTTTTATTGAATTTTTATTATAAAATCCAAAAGCTAGCATGACTTATATGTTGTATCCGGATAAAGTGTTGGCCTCCATGATAATAAATATCTTAATTTGTTATGGTATTTGAATTCTTATCCTATAAAGAGTTGTAGTGGATTGAAATAAGATCATATCTAGGTGGTTTTCCTGATGGATGGAAACTGTCTTTTAAGAAGTTTTATCTTTTAAAAATTCTAATTATAATAGAAGAGTCCTAGCCCTAGCCTATAAATACAGCTATAGTTCCTCCATCAGATTTAGGCTCTTCGGTAAGGTATAGGCTAGAAACTCTTTCTGTATTTATTTTCTTTATTCTAATAATGATCTAATTTTGTTCTTTGTTTCTATATATGTTCAGATTATCTCTAGTTTTGATCTATTTTGAGTTATAGATCGTTCTAAACAACAATGGCCGAATGTCTCTTTTAATTTAATTTATTTTCGTTGTGTAATCTGTATTTATTTAGATCATAATTTCTTACATGTGATATCAGGTCTCCAATGACTCTAAGAATTTTTATATGATTTATCTGATCTAGTCTATGCAATTGGTACAATATAGCATCAATGGATGTGAAAAAAGATCGAAACAAAAGCAAGAATTGGTTTTGGATCTAAGTTATATATAAAAAAATCGAAGTTTGTTGTTCTCGTCCTTTGTCTCTATGCTGTACAAAGTTTATAAGATTTTGTTGTTGCTTTGCAATGAAGACTATCATGTGATTTTCTTTTATAAAATATAACTATGTATGACTATGGTTAATCTTGGTCCATGTGATAGTGTCAGATAATGTTGTCATTAAAGGTTAATTTGTTTCGATGATGCCTACAGTTAGATCATATAGTTCGGCTACTGCATCTATCATATTCGGATGCATCTGTAATAGATATAGTCTATCTGTTTGCAAAACCTCGGCTTGTAGTTTTGTCATGCTACACTAAAATGCAAGTATGTCTAAGCTGAAAATAATAAAGTTCAGTTATGTTCTTTTGTGATTTTATCATGAAGAATGTGCAACATATGTGTTCTACAGTTTGTTAAAATTCTAGGTTTATGATGTCTTGAAGTAATAACGATTACCGAATGATTTAAGAGTAGCCATAGCATCTTAGGTCATGAGAATAATCGAATAAAAATTCACACACTTTATTAAGTTTTAATAACATTTAAGTTGCGATTAATTCAAAGAAATAGGAATTCGGCGCCATAGGGAAGTTATAATTGTTTTGGATTAGTTGGAATAAGTTATTAAAAGGCAATATTAAGAATAAATTTTTCCTAGGCCCATAGGTGTGGAGTAATTTACTTTTTGATACTAATTTTTATTACACTTATTAATAAAACAAGAATAAATTCATGCGTGATGTCACCTCTGCCCATAGAAATGTTTGAATTTACTTTTTTCTAAACTAATATTGGTTATTTAGAACTCAAGTTTTATTTCATAGCACTGAAGTTTAAATTCCTTGATTATTGCAGCTATTTCTATTGTTTATGTTATTCCTATACTTTGTGGTGATAATTTTGATGATTGTAAAGAAAAAAATTCTTTTTATCATTAGGGTGCATGGATCTGGACTTGGCGCTTCGTGTAGATCAACCACTTGATCCTACGAAAGAAAATACTCCACATGAGAAATAAATGTGTGAATGGTGAAAAGGTTGAACTGATTAAGTTTGATGCATATTAAATCACATGTCAGTAAGAGCATTTGAGACTCGATTCCAGATTGCTCTAAGGCCAAAGACTATTTAAAAGCCATTGAAGAACAATTTGTTAGCTCAGATAAAGTTTTGGTCAGCATCTTGATGAAGATGCTTTCAAGTAAAACATTCAACCACTCTAAGAGTATGCGTGAGCACATTATGGAAATGAGGAACACTGCTGCTCAACTCAAGTCCATTGAGATAGAAATTTTTGAGTCATTCCTAATGTATTTTATTTTGAACTCTCTTCCTTCTGAATATGAGTCATTTAAAATTTTTTACAACACACATAAGGAAGAATAGTCTGTGAATGAATTATTGATCATGTCAATGTGTGTTCAAGAGAAAGAGAGACTAAAGCATGAGAAGCATGAAAGTGCTCATTTGGTTACTCATAATAAAGGAAGCATTGGGAAGAACAATCAAGCTCAACAAGGAAGAAGCAAAAATGTGCAAATGAAGAATATGGCAATAAGGATAAATGCTTTTTTTGTGCAAAGGCTGGGCATATGAAGAAAGATTGTATTAAGTACAAGAAACGGCTCATAAAGAAAGATAATTTCATCTCTTTTGTGTGTCATGAATCTTTTTTTGTTGAAGCTGTAAATAATTCATGGTGGATTGATTCTGGTTCTACTATCCATTTTGTCAATACCATGCAGGGATTTCTCAACCTAAGGAAGTCGAAGGGAAATGCACAGTATATCTATTCAGGAAATCTGACGCGTTCAAGAGCCGATGTTGTGGGAACCTTTTGATTGATTTTGAAGACCGGTTTCATTTTGGATTTCAAAAATATTTTTTATGTTCTAGAATTCTCAAGAAATTTGATTTCAATTTCGAAAGTAGTTTATGTTGGTTATGGTTTTCATTTTGAAGGAATATGTGTTGATATTTTATTGAATAAAGTTCATGTTGGTGGTGGAACCTTAATTGATAAATTATATAACATTGATCGAGATCCCACGTTTGAATCGACTTATTTGAATATGCATATTGATGTTGGCATAAAGTGGAATTTCATTAATGAGAACTATTCTACCTTATAGCACAAGAGATTGAGAAATATCTCCATAGAGCGAATAAAGAGATTAATAAAATGATGAAGTTTTAAAAACTCTTGATTTTTTTGATATTGGTACTTGCGTGGATTGCATAAAGGGAAAGCAAACTAACAAGCCCACTAAATGTGCTAAGAGGAGTTCTAGTGTTTTGAAAATCATATACACTGATATCTGTGAACCTTTTACTAGTCCTTACCTAAATGGTTAGAGATATTTTATCTCATTTATTGATTACCATACTAGATATATGTATACTTATCTCCTTTTTAACAAAGCAGAGGCATTAGATGCCTTTAAGAGCTATCAGGCGGAGTTAGAGAAACAAAATGAAAAGAAAATTAAAATTATAAGATCAGATAGAGGCGGAGAATACTATCATAGGTTCATAGAAACGGGATAAATGCCAGGTTCATTTGTAAAATGAAGAGGGCATCATTGCCTAATATACACTGCCCAGTACACCATAAAAAAATGGTGTATCAGAAAGGAGACACACTTATTCACATGGTGAGGAGTATGCTTAGTAATTCTAATCTTCTTCGATCTCTTTGGACTGATGCCTTCAAAATTGTAGTGTATATTTTAAATAACGTTCTATCTAAAATTGTTCCTAAAATACCATTTGAACTATAATATGGATGAAAACTTAGTTTAAATCACTTATACATATGGGGTTGTCCAGTTGAAGTGAGGATTAATAATCCACACATAAAGAAACTTGATCCAATGACAATCAGTAGTTATTTCACTGGCTATCTAGTTAACTCTAAGGGATGCTAGTTTTATTGTCCTTCACACTCTACAAGAGTATTTGAAGTTAGAAATGCTAAATTTTATGAGAATTCTGAACTTAGTGGGAGTGCATTTCCTTGTAGGATAGAATTTGAGGAAGTACGTGAGGAAATCGAGTTGCATAAAGATGGAGATTTAGTTATTCTTAAAGGAAATCAAATAGATGACCTTGACGAGCAACCAGTGCAACAGCAACTAGCCCACATAATTGAAGTTCATAATGAACCTCTTGTTAATGTAAATCAAGAGGTAGGATTATGAAGGTTCTCAAGAGAAAGAAGATCAGCTATTTCTAGTGATTATGTTGTATATCTTCAGGAGTCTGATTTTGATATCGGACCTAAGGATGATCCACGTACATTTTCACAAGCCGTGACTGGAGATCAATCTACTCTTTGGAGCAATGTCATGAAAGAAGAAATGGAATCTATGACTAAAAATCAAGTTTGGGATCTCGTCGAATTACCAAAAAGTGTTGTGGCTATAGGTTGCAAATGGGTCTACAAGACTAAAAGGGATGCTTTTGGTAATGTCAAGTGATATAAGGTTAGACTTGTAGCCAAAGATTTCACTCAAAAGGAAGGGATTGATTATCATGAAACATTCTCTCCAGTTTCTAAGAATGATTCATTTAGGGTTATCATGGCTCTAATAACTCATTTTGATCTAGAGTTACATTAAATGGATGTGAAAAGAGCCTTTCTAAATGGTGATCTGGAGGAAGAAGTATACATGAAGTAACCAGAAGGTATGATGAGAAAGATAATTACTTAGTTTGTAAGCTAAAGAGATCTATATATGGACTAAAACAAGCCTCACGTCAGTGGTATAAAAGTTTCACAACGTTGTTTCTTCATATGGATTTTCTAAGAACATTGTTGATCAAGGTATATACTTTAAGGTCAATGGAAGCAAGATTATATTTCTAATCTTATGTGTGGATGATATTCTACTTACAAGTAGTGATCTAGGTTTGCTACATGAGACAAAACAATTCCTCTCTGAAAACTTTGAAATGAAGGATTTAGGTGAAGCTTCTTATGTCATTGGCATAGAAAGAGATAGGTCTAAAAGAAGTTTAGGGCTATCTCAAAAGGCCTACAGTGAAAAGGTATTAGAGAGATTCAGAATGAAAGATTATGCGTCCATGTCAGCACCTATCATCAAAGGGGATAAGCTTAGTCAAGATCAATGTCCACAAAATAAACTAGAAAAGGAACAGATGAAGAGCATACCTTATGCATCAGCCATGGGCAGTTGGATGTATGCACAAGTTTGCACCAGACCTGACATCTGATTTGCAATAGGATTATTGAGTTGATACTAGAGTAATCCTGGTATGGAGGTTTGGAGGGCTGCTAAAAGAGTCATGAAATATTTGAAGGGAACTAAGGACTGCAGATTAATTTATAGTTTTACTGATCATTTGGAGGTGGTCGGTTATTTAGATTCAGACTTTGCTGGATGTGTAGATTCAAGAAAGTCTACTTCGGGATGTCTTCCTTCTCGCCGGAGGTGCTATATCATCTACCATAGAGGGAGCAGTTTATTACATGCTAGGAAGCCACTACAGGCATTATAATTGAAGAACTTTATCTCAGGCCTCAAAGTCATTGATTCTATTGCGAGGCCTATGACGATCAATTGTGATAATTTGGCAGCTGTTTTCTTCTCTAAAAATAATAAAAGTGGAAGCTGAAATAAGCATATCGCCATAAAATATCTTAGTGTTAGAGAGAATATGAAACAAAGTGTTGTGTGCATTCAACACATTAATACCAAGCTTATGATTGTGGATACAATAACTAAAGGATTGCCAGCAAAATAATTCCTAAGTCATGTGGAGCATATGAGATTGATTTAGCCCATCATATGTTTGTTTTCTCTGTAATTGTTTTTAAACATGTTCTGAATATTCTTGGAGAATAAATAAAGTTTGATTTTATTGTGCACAAATAAAGTATTCATATTTGAATTATATCCATTCGGATAGTTAAAGTAGGACCCGAGTGACTTGTAGGAAGTCAATCATAAAGTTTGCTCATAAAGTTGCTTACTTAGTGAATTTATACATCGTGATATATGGAAGGAAGAGCTCATTTTTACTAAGAGCTTGACTGCTATGATTGGTGCATTAAATTCTTTATCTGAGTAGGAGCTATCTAGCATTGTCCATTCGGGCCGGGCCGGCCGGAAAATCAAGGTCCGGGCAGGGCAAAAAGGGTGACCCGGACAGGTCCCGAGAGGCCTGGCCCGAGTTCGGCTCCGAGCCCGAAAGGGCCGGACACTATGCTAGCCCGATTATTTTTCCTTTTTTTTAAATTTGCTTAAAAATTATTTTTTTTAAAAAAAAAGTAATTTCAAGAGTAATTAAAAATAAAATATGTGAAATTTTGACAAAAATTCAATCATATTATTAATCACCTATAATTATATAATTTACAAATACAAATATCATAGATATTAAAATAATAAAACAATAAATTCTTTATTATTAATCGCTAACATTTACAAATTTTTTTAGAAATTTGTCGCATCACAATACATGAATACATCCCAATTAGATTGGTACCTACTCATCTATATCACTATCATTTGCAACTCTTTCTAAAATAATTTATCACAAATTTACAGGTAAGAAATTAAAATTACAAACAAATGAGTAATTTCTACTCTCTATCTCTATCTCCTATTGTCATCTCATCAAGTCTATCTTCAATACTAGCCATCCAATCGATGCCTTGAGTTCTCTTCTCAAACCTCCACCAATCTTGTAGGCACATTACCGCATGTATGATAGACAGATCTAGTGATGTTCTGTGGTCGTCAATCAAACATCCTGATGTGCTGAAGGTGGATTCTGAAGCTACTGTAGAAACCTGCATTGTTAATAAGTCACGAGCCATGATGGAAAGTATAGGATATGAAATTGTTCCATATACTGTCCACCATTGTAATATATCGAAATCATTATTTTGAGAATTAACTAAAGGTGTAGTTAAATATTGTTCAATTTCAAAAATTTTCCTTGATGATGATCCTGATCCTGATCCACGGCTACTAGTTAGCCTCGCTATCATTAACTGCCTATTAAAAATCTTACCTTTGCCCCGGCTTGAACTCGTAGAAGCTGTAGGTTGAGGGTCACTAATACCATATCTACCTGTATACTCACCATATAATCTTTGAAAAGAATATTTAATAGTATTATAATGAGTAAGAGCAGTAACAATATGACCATCATCAGTGTCATTATCATGTTCTCATAGAATGAATTTAACAAATTTTGAAGGCTAATATCCTTCAAGCATAGATCAATAAGAACCCCCAAATCAAAATAAATGGAATAGGTCTAAAATACTTATTAAATTTACTTTCTATTTGAAAAATCATGTTTCCAAAATAATTATCCATACGATAATTAGGAAAAAAAAGTTTGAAAACTTAAAACTTGTAAAGAAGGTTGAATAATAGTTGGATAATAACAACTAGATAATAACACAATAGCTTCATAAAAAACTTGTATCATCTATTTTACACTACATATAATTGTCTATTTTTCATCAGTTATTCCATACATACTATCAGAGCTAGAACTAGAAACATAGAAAGCAATAAAATTATTTATAATTTATTTATACTCTGTTACTATATCTAACATTGCATAGGCGGAATTCCATCTGTGATCAACATCTTTTAGAATTAACTTGGGTTTCAATTTTTTTTCTTTTACACAATTGTTTCCATCTTTTAAGTCTTTGTTCAGAAGCATTATGAGCATAAGCTATAACCCTAACATTTTCTATCATGTGTTTAATTTCATTAAATGCACTTTTAACAATTAAATTTAAAATATAACACATGCATGTAATATGAAAATTATCACCCTGACATGGTAATAGCAAAGATTATCTGATATGATCAACAACTACATTATTATTACTAGCATTATCTAGTGAAATAGAAAATATTTTTTCAGAAATTTCTAATTTTCAAAGTTCTTCTATTATTAAATTTACAATATTAACACCAGTGTGTGAATCTTCAAATGCAATAAAAGAAACAACTTTTTTAAACATTTGCTAAGCATCATCAATCCAATGCGTCGTGATACTTAAATAACCAGTTGTGGTCTAGATGTCTAAATATCAGAAATTAGAGAAAATTTGCAGTTTAAGTTTTGAAAATAAGAAATTACTTTTGTTTGTTCATCGTGATAATATTTCAAAATATCATGTTGACAAGATTGACGAGAAAATTTTTAAAATGAGTGAAAAAACTCATCTCTAATCATATCGTCAAATTCATCATTGTTTACTAATTTAAAAGGAAGGTTTTTAAGAATAATAAACTTGATAATGCATTTCCTGATTTTAATTGCGTCGTTGTTGCAAGAACTAAGGCTACCGGTGGTTTATGATTGAGAGAATAGAGATTGACGGATGTCTCCTTGAGACGTTGCCGCTTGAGCTCTGTTGTGGTTTTCTAAATAGCGTTTGAGGTGGTTGGTGCCGCTCTTATGATGAGCTTGGAAAATATGACCGCACAACGCACGTTTAGCCTTCTAGGTGAGAAGTTTACTGTGTTGATCCCTGGTGACTTCTATCTTCTCGAAAAAATTCCACACATCGGATCTTGGCCTTTTAGGAGCTCTATGTGTAGCATCATCGCCACCAGATTCGGGATCAACATCGGTAGTAGGAGTAGCTCCTATAGGTGTAATAGGAGTATAACTCATTTCAGTATCGGGAGTTGAAACTTGCCCTTCATAATCGGAGGAGGAAGCCACTTGATTGGAGAATTAGCGAGTGTAAGAGAGACTAAGACAGTATTAGAGTGTACCAAAGAGAAGTAGATGAGTTTTGGATAACAAAAACAAATGAAAACCCCCTCTATTTATAAAGGCAACCCCTTAGCCAAATGACCAAAATACCCTCAAATTTTAATTGTTTTTTGACCGTTTTGGGGATATTTTGGTCAAATAACTAAAAAATAGCCGTTTTAGGCTATTTGGGCAAACCGAACCGGGCCGGGTCTAGACCGCCCCGTCCTTTTGACCGTTGGACCGGGCCGAGTCCAACGGTCAATTTTTTGACCGTTTGGCCCCGGGCCGGGCCGGATCGAATCGGCTCAGTCCAACTTCCGCCGCCAAGTCTGGGCCAGACCTAGACCCGGGTTCCCTAGCCTGGCCATTTTCCTAGCCGGGCCCGGTGCAGGTTTCGCCGAGGCGACCCCGGACCCGGAGCCCAGTTTGGCCTGGAAACTTGGGCTTTTCCAGAGTCTGGGTCGAGCGCTGGCCCGTCAGGATCCGGTCCTGACACCGGGCCGGGTCCGGGCCTTCCGCCCTATTGGACACCCCTGCCCATAGAAGTTGCTCCAATTCAAAACGTAATTCTGAACACGGAAACATTTACGGTAGCGTTCTAACACTTAGAATTTGCTACAATTCAAAACATGATTCTGAAAAGAGAAGCATATATACGGCAGAGTTTTGAAATAATTCCATTTTGCACCCAAAACAATAGAAAATTACAGAAATTACAGTCTACAAACTTGAATTCAAAATTTATAAACTATTACTTACTACTATTTAACCAGGACCTAATCTAACCTAGAACTAAGAAATCAAAGCCAAACAGATTCCACCCACATAGAATTTAGAAGGAGAAAAGCAAGGTACTACCAGAAATGCTATTAGGCTCAAAGAAAAGCACAACTAAATTATCAACTCTAGTAACCAATACAAGAATTACTCCATGCGCTGTCTTAGTAATATCCAATTCATCATAATATCCTTATAAAATCTCATATCAACTAAGCAGAGGGATTGCAGACATACAGGTCACAGTAACAATATAAGGGACATGCAGATCATTTAAAAAAAAAATGGTACCTGATATTAGTAACTAGATTAACAAGCATCTTTTTTTTCCCCAGTACAGAAAGAAAGTAGGTCGTCTTCAGCAAGGACTGTAACCAGTCGATCTCCCCCAAAGTAACCTTCACCATTGGCTTCAAACTTCCTCTGCATCACAAACCATGGGTCAGCAAAATTATCAACATTTTATCATGACATTGACATTATGTTGCACAAAGCAAACTTATTATACATATATACAGATTAAGAAAAGCATTTAAGATAAAGATTATGTAACTAATTTCAGTAGTAGTAGGAAAACTTACATTAAAAGCGAATGAATCAAAATCAAAGAAAAAAAAAATGCACCCATTTGAAAGTATTATATGACTTTGTTATACAGATATATGCAGACTAGACCGGGAAAAACAGTAGTGTGTGAAATACTTCAAGTGGAACACTTCTACAACAGGAGATACAAGTAAGTAATAACTTCAACAGGAGATCCAAGTAGGTAATGTCGCTTACGAATACAACGAACAAGGGGGCAAAAACTGTTCCACAAATGAGTAGTGCGTGAAATACTTCAAGTGGAACACTTCTACAAAAGGAGATCCAAGTGAGCAATGTTGCTTACCGATACAACGAACAAAGGAGGAAAAAAAGTGTTCCACAAATCAGTCTCAAGATGAGAACCAATCCTAGAAAGAGATTAATAGAGAACATGAAAAGCACAACTTTATCAAATAGACTGCATAACGTGAACAGAAGTAATCTATAGAATAGATTAGATAGAACATAAATAAAATCACTCCATAAAACTTAACTACGAACATAGCACCAATCTACAGAAAAGATTACACAGAAAACAAGAATCAATGCATTCATTTCAATCAAATAATATCTTTAACAACAACAAATTATTCAAACCACCAATCAGACAATAGGACTAACAAATCTCCGAAGAAATTATACGCATACAAATCGGGAAAATTAACTGGTAGTCTAGTTTACAGGAAAGGCTTGACAAAAATTTTGAATTTTAAACATGTTTACAACCAAATTGTTAAATGGAGCAACACATCAAGTAATTTAAATTTAAAGATGGTTTACACTAAACATCCTTCCTGTATCTATAGCAATAGCAATATATTTAACGAATAGTAAATTCCACGAGCCTACCACAAATTATTTTTTCCATGAAAAACAAAACTTTTTTTATTAGAAAAGAAAAACACCAAAATGCCTCCATTTCTCTGAGGGAAGGCACACATAAGATCACACTTATATAAGAAAACAATATTATCCTATGATTTATATATGCAAATACAAGTAACTTACTCCAGGGTGGACACAAGATTTCTAAACCACAATCTTCGGAAAAACCAGACATGGAATATGACTAGATGATTGTGTTTTCTTAATATATGAAGAACTTTAAGTAGTCAAGTAATTTGTAAAAATTAGTGTTTATCAAAAAGGATCGTAACTGACTTAACTCATTCAAATTTTTTGAGGTAAATAAAGATTACACATTTACATGTAACACAGAGGGATGGACAAGTGTGCCATACCTGCCATGTTGGTCACACCACTTCATGACCGATTTTTGGCTTAATAGTATATCCTTACTCAGTACTTGTAGCTTATGAGCATAGGCAACTGTAAGGATAGATGAAGTGCAACCAAGGTTACCGATAGCGGATAGCGTCGTGTAGCGGTGAGGCATCGCTAAGGCTATTTGGGGCTATTGCGGCAAAATAGCGGTAAAAAGCGCAAAGTTAAATAGTGGTCTAATTTAGATACGTATAAATATTCAAAAAACAATTAAAGAAAAATCTAGAAAATCTAAAAGTGCATATTGATGATTTAAAGAGATCCTAAACGTGAAATGGACACGTAACCGTCACGTCACATAATACTGAATACAACTAGAGGAGTCAAAAAGTCGTCGTCATTGAGGAGATGAGCTGAGCGGTGAGAGGACTGCAATAGGAGGAGCTCACAGCGAGAGGAGGTGAGAGGAAGTGCTGAGGGAGGTGCTGGAGGTTGTGGGAGGAGGCGGAAATACACTGGAAATCGCGGGAGGTGTTGGGATGCATTGGTTGCGGGTCGGGTTAAATTTAAAAAAATAAACCTCAAACCGTTTTTAAATAGCAGTCAAAAAGCAGATTTTGCTTGCAATCGCCCGCTATTCACCGCTATGGCTCGCTATTGGGCGCTTTTGCGAGTGGAAAACGCATATTCCACAATAGGTCATCGCTATTGGGCAATAGCGTAGCAAGAAGGGACCGCTAACGCTATTAGCGCCGCTATTGCGGCCCTATTTACCGCTACTTATAAAAGTGAGTGCAACATTTCCTTCAAAACATTCAATTTCCAGTTGAACCTAACTTGAAGCCTTCAAGAGGCCTACAATCAAAAACTCCTCCTGAACCTCTCATCGGCCACGGGTAGTATGCAGAATTATGTTTAGAGATACCCAACAATCAGCAATTACCTTGTAAAGTGAAAGTAAAATCTAATTTACATGCTAACACTATGCTCAACTTTCAGGAAGTACCTTTAAATTATCTTTAGAGATACTCCACAATCAACAATTATCTTGTCGAGTACAGGTAACATCTAATTTACTGCTAAAACCATGCTGCCTCAGGACATCCACATTGGAGGCTCCTCAAAACGACGTAACACGAAAACTTTCCAAAAACCAGTAGTGTAATAGACACACTTAAAGCATACACAACTTGTGTATGATCCATCAAATGTTGCATACAGCTACAAGATAACAAATTGATTAAGAGAGGACAAAGAAATGTCAGCAAGAAGGAAAAAGGAGAAATGATTATCCTCACCTACAGAAAATTAGTTAATAGCCTGTTAAAACATAATTTTATGGGTGCCTAACCCTTTAGAATGTGGGAAATAGGATCGGTTGAGAACTCCAGAAAAATGTAGATTAAGGAGAAAAAAGGGTTGCAATTTACATCAACAAAAAGTTTGAAGTTTCCTACCAAAGAATAAAATGGCTAAAAGGTTTATCACTGAAAGTCATAAAACCTATAACACCTGGACAAACAAGTCTAGAACCAACCTAAAAATGATATATAGTTTGTAATAGTAGGACTACCATTCTATGATACTAATCCCATATGCCAAAAGTTAAAACTACAAGCACGTTGAGAAGCATACAAGATATCGCATAATAATTGAAGTTGAATAATCTAGCAGTATAGTTACTAATGATAATGTACAAACAATTAAAACCTTGGAGTGATCTTACAGCTTGGTTTTAATACACAAGTTTGAATTATGGAAAGGTCTTTCCATTAAAATATATACAAAAAAAAGCCACAGTTAGAAAGAAGAAAGGTAGCTTTGGACAACAAGAACATCAACAAACTCTTCTTAACAAAGATCTTTTTTCAGTTTAGATGTAGTTAGTAAGTTCAATGCCTCAACTCTCCAAGGACAAAATATAGCTCTTTGAAGGGGAAAAAAAAAATCAGTACATTAACAAGGCTTCAGGACAAGCAGTGAATTACAAAATAAATCTTGATGTCTTTCTTGAACAAATCAGAATGAAAATAGACCTAAAAAGCTATTTACCTTTAGAAATCATCAGCATAGAAAACCCTAATAATATCCCACATTAGGTCATAAGATAGTCTTTTTTAGGCTTTGATGTCCTAGGATATCTCAACAATCAATTGTAAGTCTAAAAAGGTAGCCTTGCTGGCATTCATGACTGTAATGGATAGATCAAGTGCAAATCCAATATTTGATCCAACTTCAAATCTAGCTGAGACAATTATGCCGAGAGAGCAACCAAAAAGTTCTACTGTAGGCCTCAATTTCATCACTGCTTATAGACAAATCTTTTTTGAAGCTACTCAGTGATCAATAATCGCCCGAAAGATAACAATGTAAGGCTAACTTAAGTACTTAATCCCCACCCCCACCACAATGCAACAAACATAGACATAAAATTTACTTTAAAATGAGTTTGTTTATCCCACAACATGTGGCTGCGTGGCTTTGTGTTTAAATCCTGTGAATATGAAATGAAGATAAATTGCAAGGCATGCTTTGTATAACTACGCATACGAATCAGTAAAAAGAAAAAATTTTCTATAGAAGTGGACTCAGAACTTGAAAAAATTCCTTGACTGAACCATTACACACAAAAAACTGAAAAGATGTATATGTTGGGGTTATGGTGACATTTGTAACTATGTATAAAAGTTAAAACAGGCTTCAAAGGTCAAAAATCTAATATTGTACTCATTGTAGATTAAATTAAGAAAACGATAAGGGAGTGTACAGTGTACTTACTACCAAACAATGCAAGTATAAACTCATGACAACCCTCATGCCATGCAGAGGTAAAACACCAGAGAGCCTTGTCAGGGGATTGATAAATACCAAAGATAATTCTGGAACTTCCGCAATAAGACTAGGGACTGATATAATAATAACTGCCCTCTCTGGCTCTAATATCACAAAATGCAGCAACTAGTAGTCGGTAACATAGTTTAACTAGAGAAGAGGATACATAAAACTAGAGGCCCTATATCAGTAGCCAAGAGAAGAAGTTATTTGCGATGAAATGTCATTTAATTATACAACCACAACAATTAAAGAATGACCAACCAATAGAACAGATAAATAGATATATACTTTCTGACATATGTAAATGCAGTAAGAGGCCATAATAAGTTCCGCACATACTTTGTTAATTCATCTAAGTATATACATAAAGATAGTCCTAGTGGCATGAATAAAGAACAACTTGCAAACAAATAGTTGTGCATAACTTACAATGATTCACCATCGCGCAAACGGATCGAGCACATGCGCGGCAGACATTACAACTCCGCTCACATCTTCTCGAATCACACACACGAATGGGTGATCAGCAACAAAGTCAACAGCATCGGCCTGCCTTGTAGGTTTATCCTGACTCCCACCTTCACCTCCTCGACTGCTTCCCTTTACATCCTCAAGCCTGAGAGAAATCCTCGACAACACATATCCATCACAAGGCCAACGATCTTTATTCCTAATTGGAGGCCAAACTAACCCCATCACTTTTGTGAAGTCCACCCCTCCAGTTCCAAAGGGGACCCTGAACTCCCCGACATCCACCATCTCCGAAGGAATGTGTCTATCCAAGAACCCCACATCCGAACCCAACTTCTCCTCCAAATCCCAGAGACCATCTTGTGCATCTGGCAGGAAAACATACATGGCAAAGATCCTCGGACCGCGTCCTCTCTTGAAAGGAAGCCGGAGGACCTTGAACCCGTCATAGCACCCGATGCACTGTCGAGAATTGGCCGTCATGAAAGACACGGTAAACGGAACGCCGTTGAGTCTATAGAACCTGGAGTGTCTGTTCTTGGCTTTCAAGGGATAGAATTTATCGAACCAGTTGTTAGCTTCATCTACCATTTCCCTAGAAATGAAGAAGCTAGTCTGATTTTTTTTTCACTGGCAATCAAAGTATAGCAAATTTAATTGACTGACTGATGTGGTATTATTAATATGAAAATGAGCAATAAAACCCTAGAAAAAAGGTATGATACCTTGCCGCGATCTTGGAAGCGGGTGAGAACGACCTCCATCTTGGAGCGAGAAGCAGTGATGGCCATCTCCCTCGAGAAGCTAGGGTTTAGGAGGGACTTGTCGAGCCAGACGCAGGTCCGATAGCCGACGCGGGGCCCACCGACCGAGGGACTCGATGCCGCTGACGAGGTCGGCGGCGAGGAGGTAGGCGGCGTCGTCGGGGAGCTGGCTGAAGCGGGAACGGACTTCATCGGCGGCGGGATCATCGGAGGAGCTGACGGCGGAGAAGAGGGCGGCGCGGGGCAGGTGGTCGGCGACAGGGAACAAGTTTCGTAATTTGGCCCTTGACATTTGGGCCTTGTTACATCGTATAACTTGCTCAGCCAGCAATTGACATGATGAGATTTGTGGGCTGATGTTCATAGCCCAGGCCCAAGTTTCGTAATTTTACTTTAACAATTTGGGGTTTGGTTTGAGCGGAAGTCTTTGTCGTTTCTAGAAATAAGAAAATTGGGGTTTGGTTTGAGCGGAAGTCTTTGTCGTTTCTAGAAATAAGAAAACAACGTGCATGTTTTTATGCGAGCAAAAAAGTGGCAAATTCATTCACTATTAAAACCCTCCTAAAGTAGACAGATATATATATATAGAGAGAGAGAGAGGAAGGATTGAGTTTTAAGTTAATTAATTCATGTTGCTCTCCTAGAATCCTCAGTCACGGTTGCCGCCATCGAATGAGGAAGTGCGGTCGATGACGGGAAGCATGACGATGGATGCTAGGGATTTTTTTTTTCAAGGGGTTTGCTTTTGGAATCGATAGTGTGATAGTAAGTAATTAAGTAAAGAGAGGAAGGTTAATACGAGGTGAGTTTCTAGGCTTTGAGCTTCTGTGAGTGGATTTTGAGGAGCGTTCAAGGGCTAGTGTTAATGGCCGGATCCTAAATGTCTTTCTTCTTCTTCTTCTTCTTTTTAATGTGAAAACTCCCTTTATCTTCTAATCTGTTCACTTCTGAAATTACTCTTTAACCCAAAATACTTAAACCCGGTTATAAGGTTATTTTCAAAGCTATTTTGTATTTTAGTAGTTTGATACGCGGTTTTAAGTTGTATTTTGTTATAGCTTTGATTTATTTTTGTTCTAAGTGGTTAATTATACAATGTATTTTTAAACTATTATTCTTTTAAGTTTTTAATACTAATGATGCTGCACCGCGCCCCCGTGTCAATTTCGCTTGTTTATTCTAGGTGTATATCGTGCTCGTCTGTTCTAGCAAAGAACTAATAGAGTTTGTGTGATTATATTGTTATTAGTTAGATGCAACATGATTTTAAATATAGAACCCCATGTAACTATTTTATAACAAATTCAAACTGCAAATACAAAATCTCTATTTAGATTGTAACACGATTTTAAATGTAGAAGCTCACGTAGCTTACCCATTATATCAATGGAGTTTATGTTTGTTTAAACTTTTAGGGGCTGTTTGGTTTGCTTAAATGGGCCACGGAAACCCATTTCTGGGCCTGACAACGCCTCCACATAGGCAAGTTTGTTTCCACAGATTTATTTTTGTGGGTTTGGTTCGTTGATAGGCACTGGAAAATTTTGAGCAGAAAACCCTTCCAACTCTGCATTTTTTCCCTCCTTGATTTCCATCCCAAATCGCAGGATATACAAAAGAAAACCCTCCACCTCAGAAGAATGCAATACAACCCTCATTTCCCTCTGCTCTTTTGGTGTTGAGGGTTTTCTTGCTACGGCTAGGGTTACCCCACTCTTTCCCCTCTTACCTCCATCTTCTGCACGCCTTCAACCCTTCACAGCTAGATTTTCTTCAAATCTTAAAGATGGTTTGTGCTATCTTGTGATGATGGTGGAAATTACTCAGCCTTTCACTCGATTCCATCTTGATCCTCGGGTATAGCTGGGGATTTTTATGTGATCAAATTAGGGTTGTTGCAAAAAGATTGCCTTTTTTGGAAAATCTTAATTTCGGCTTGTTCCTCAGGTTAGGGCTGTTGCAAAAATCCCCATTTCTGCAAATTTAAGATAATTTCTTGGAAAATCTCAAATTTGCCTTTCTGTTTTGGGAGAAATATGTTGGTTCTCAAGATTTTATAATTTGTATGAGGGTGTTTCTAATAAAATTTACAGCTATATATCACTCATAGAATACAGGGGATTTTAATTGATTGGCTTGTGGAGGTTTGTCAAAGTTTGATTTGTCTATGTTTTATTGAAAGAAATTTATTCTTGTTGTTAAACAACTTATGAAAGGTGGACTTCGCTTTCAGCTTATGAGTTGAGAGTTAACTATTTATTTGCAGTATTTTCTAAATAGTCGACTATTTTGTAATTTGATAGAAACTGTATTTTAAGTGTAAATCCTAAGTAGTCGACTATAACATGCATAGTAGTCAACTATTATGTGAAATACAGCATTTTAATATATGTCTAAGTCTTAAGTAGTCGACTACACTGTATATTAGTCGACTATTCTATGAAATGACAGAAACTTATATTTAGACACAAATCTTTGCTAGTCGACTACTATTCTAATTAGTCGACTATTAAAGGATAAAAAAATATGAATGTAATATTTTATTCATTGTCTCATTACTTATAAGGATCCAGATAGTTGAATATTTGATGCCAAAATTTAAAGAGTTCTTTTACTCATTGTCTCATTGCTTATAAGGATTCAGATATTTGAATATTTGATGTGAGAGTAAATCAAGACTTTAGTATTGATAAGCTAGATGCATACTACCGTCATCTCTTTTTGAGTGAGAGTGAATCAATATTTTTTATGGGCATATCTCCGGTTAGTCAAAAAGTGATGATTAATGCTTTTCTCAATAATGAGGATTGAAGAACAATATGAATATGGGTTCATGTGGTATTTTGTAATTATCACTTCTAACATACTTGTTAAATCCATTTACGTTTGGTGAAAGGCTAGTCTTGCTTAATTTAGAGAAAATACATTTGATTTTGAACAATATGATGATGTATTTTTTTGGGTTTGTGGAACA
>JBAKGM010000200.1:24601161-24611309 GCA_037177215.1 Asparagus racemosus
GTGGCTCTGTTATGTTTGTGTGCATTTGCGTAACTTCTATCTGATGATGTCATAAATAGGTATATCAACTTATTGCACACTGTATAGCAACTTATTATGCAGGGCACATCAACTTATATTATAACAATTTAAATTGTGAGTGTAGCTATCTTAAGCTGTTGGTATAACAACTTAAGATGTATGTGTAGCATCTTAATCAGTTAGTATAATAAGTTAAGCAGTTAGTAGAGCAACTTAAACTGTATGTTGCTCTAAGTATATTACTTTTGAGTATGGTGGCTTCCAGAATTAAGGCAATTAACTTTTTAAGGTCTAAGTACTATCATCGTGAGTTTTGTTACTCATTAAAAAAAAACATCGGTTTTTGTCATACGGGCAAGCCATAAAATACACGTGCACAAACGCGCGCGCACACGAAAATGTCTAGTTTTTGTCTTAATTCTGTTGAGCACTGAGTGTAGCAGGTTGAGCGATCTGTGTACATTTAGTGGTCTGTGTGTTGATCCGTGTATAATTGATTACAAGCTGTCTATATATTGCTCTGTATGTTAATGTACAACAACTTAGATTGTCAGCAGAAACTTAGGCTGCAAGTACAACAACTTAATACGTGAGCATAATAACTTAAATGGTGTATAGCAACTTAAGCTATTAAGTATACCAACTTAAAGTTGCATGTTACTCTAAATATATTTGTGTTGTTGCCACGGCTTGCACGCGAAAACTCTTAACACGTGTCTTGGTAGGCAGTCTCTATATATGTCCATAATATGATACACAATATCCACAGAACAATAAGCGCGATAATAATAAAACAGTGAAAATTGAAATGATAAAAATTGAAATGTTATTTTAACTACTAAGCATAAATACTTCCCAGTTATCACCATTCTACTGATGTTTTTTAATGTCTTATGTCTTATTGCAATCTTCGAGATTGCAACTGAATTGCCTCTTTTGCATATCAGGACATGCGACGAGTTCTATTGTGACCATTAATTCACCCGAAACTCTAAAAAGAAGACGAAATGTGGTCAGAGAACTGGAGTGGATTGTAGGTCCTACTACTCTATATGCTTTCTTTGGAGTAGGGAAATGCAAAAGCTGTCCAAGAATTTCATCAAATTAGTTTCGTGAGTCATTTCATCACATTAGTGGTGAGCAACCATCACAGTCCATGAATACCTCGCTGTCGTAGTTGGTCTCCGCGACCACGCATGAGAGTTTAGAGATAGAGAGAGTGTGGTCAAGGGAGGAGAAGATAGCGGCAAGCTCGAAGGAGATCTTGTGGTCGCCATTGGAGTTGAACTTATAGAGGACACATCTGAGGTTAGTGGTGGTGGATGGGGAGGAGGAGATCAATGGAGGAGGTATTGGCGGTGCTGGAGATGGATCTAGATTTAGATCTGAACGAGAATTTGGATCGGGTAGTCAAGGTCGAGGCGGGGGAGGAGTGATTGCAGCAGGTGCGAATTTGGATCGGGTAGTCAAGGGTGGCGGCACTTGGCTTTTGAGAAGAGGACAAAGAAGAGGAAGAAGAGGGTATTTTAATGGAGGAGAGACAATGGTCTTTCTTCTCGCCGGAGCTCTCTCCGACGGCGGATCTGATGATGACATCGCGATTCGACGGTGTAGAAAGAGGGGAGGTCAAGAGAGGGGAGAAGGCGGCGTGGATCGAGATCGGTTTGGTCTGAAGAAGGAGGAGGAGGAGGAGAGAAGAATGGTGATTTTGAGTGGGTAGAGAGGGGTAAATTTGCGTTTTTGGGTGAAATATATATAATATTTGGGCTAATCATGAGCTGGAGGGGTTGGGGCACATTTTTTTCAAACTTTGGGGTTGAAGAACATAGGGAAAAGTAGGAGGGGCTGGAGCACATCAAAGTTTCAGATTTGAGACCTTGACACAATTTTTCCTTTTTTTTTTGGTTGGAAGATTTGTCAGATGTGATAAAAAGCTAAATCCAGTCGTGCGCGGTTACACAAAGATGGCTATAGCTACAAATAATATGTTCTAATTTTTAGAACCCACAATAAGCCTCCAATACATTTTAGCTATATACCTTTAGGTCGAACTATAGAAATGAGGGAATATTCAATTTCAGGCACTTGACGTCTCTTTGTAAGTTATTTATTTGAAAATCATGACTAACTTATGATAAATGCTTTTTTACTTTTTAACTTTTCATCTATAACTTCAATCACCTTTAACACCAGTGTAATCAATATATATCTTCTATATTCTTACATACTAATTCAAAATCCTTGTTACTTGGCAAATTCATCTTTTCAATTTTTATATCATTTGTACACCCCTTTTCTTTCGTATTATAATTACAATAATGCTCCAAAGTGAGGCATTCTCACGCTAAGATGACTTTGATACATGAAAAATGTAGAGGCGCAGTTGGATTCATTGCGCAGTGCGATCTTTCTACATTATTTAATTATAAAAGATTGTTCGTGCAATACTGGTTCCTTCTATGTGCTATACTAGTTCCTGTAAAATGGCACATAATACCTTATTGTTTCACAAACTTTATATTTAAATATCCTAAGTTATAAAAAGTAGCATTTTGATATCTTATATTTATAAAAAAAATAGCACTTTAATATCATTCTAAAAAATTAGCACATTAATACATTCTGTTAGTTGCACATATACTATTTCTAAGAATATTCATATGTGATTAGCACATATGACTTTTATAAATGTATTGACCTCATTTTTATTGTTATATTTACCATTATATTTACCCTCCGTCTTTTTATTAATTTCAATGGAAGGGTTTTTTGTCATAACGGATTTTTTTAACTGTGTTTATCATATTCTAACATTGAACAACTTAAAATATTTATGAGCTACTTTTTACAACTTAAATTATTTAAATATAAATGTGGCGAAACGATGGGGCAATTTAGGTATTAGTGTGGATTGAACCATGCAACAACTATCACATTTGAATTAGACCTATGGCTATGAACGTACGATTCATTTGCGATCCAATGAGCTATCGGATACACCTTATAATGTATTATCAGAGTTAATTAATACCTAACCCATCACTTAATCAAGAATTCTAGAAGCAACCGCAGCTTCTATAAAGTACCCCAATTTTTATTTCTCCAAGAAAGTATCCCCAGTTTCCCGCCCTTTTCCTGTGCTCTCTTCGCTCGGCCGAGGGTTCCAATCCCTCGTCAAATCAAATGGCTTCCTCATCCCCGGCGCCTTCCCGCGAAAAGCGACCATCCGCCGCCGTCAACGGCGAGGACGGCGCCGGAGGCCCGAAACCGGAAGAGCGCGCGAAGAAGACGGTGGTGCTGAGGAACAAGGGACCTGAGCCCTTTGAGGTGGAGGAGGCGGCGGCCAGGCTGTCGGTGATCCTCGCCCACCAGATCGAGGACGGTTTTGATCCTCTCTTCGTTGACCTGCAGAGCTCGACCCTAACAAAGATCATAGAGTACTGCAACAAGCACTCTCCCTCGGCGCCTTCGACCAAAGTGGAGCTCGACGAGTGGGACTCTGAGTTTGCCGGCTCCTTTGATTTCGAAACGCTTCTCCAGCTCGTCGAGGTGAGCTTCCTTCTCATCTGTTTTGATTGAATTTGGATGTGGAAAGAGCCATGTATTGGGTTATTTGCGGTGTTCTAGATTCTTGATATGTTGAGAGTTGGACAAATATGGGGGAAATTCTTGGGCCTCAAGGAAAAATGTGAATATGAGATTTATATTGATTATTAATGGAATAGTCGAGTGTTACATCTTTATTTATATCAATAATAAACAATATACATCTTTAAATACGGAATTGTTAGGAGATGTGTTGTTCTTAGTGGTCGGATTGAGTATCGATATTATATGTTTGTTGGTATATAAAGTTATAGGATACATATCGGAAGAAATAGATTTTTCCTATTAATGACATGTTTAAAATTGATTGGGAGTTACTGTAACTTCAGGATAAACCTTAGACCTTTTCACCTTTCGAAGAAATAACTTCTTTAGTATGGTCTAAATATTGTTTATACCAACTGCGTGGTGCTAGATCTGTTCATGGGCTCTTAAGATTGCACCTATTTCTCTAAGAAAAATTGCATCTGAGGCATAACTGTAAAAGGGTCATGAAAACTGAATCAAGCACGAGGAAGGGTAATTAGGAAAATGCGTGGTATGTTTGTTATTTTTTTAAAAAATAGATAAATGAGTTTTACATCTTGAATAGCTGTACATTTTTGTTAAAAGTTTAATCCAAGATGTTGTATTAATACAGTCACATAGAACTTATTGGACATCTTGATCAGTTCTTGTTTCTTATCCACGGTTCACTTTATTTCCTCAATTCATAGGTTTAATTGCACTTTAACACCCTAAAGTTTCTCTCAGTTTTGACTTTGTTATGCTAAAGTTTAAAATTTTCGCAAATGGTTACCCAAAGTTTCGCCAACTGTTTGCACTTAGTACTTTTCATTACATGATTATTGAAGAGTATGTTAAAAAGTTATAATATGAATATCTTGTGATACTCTTTAGACTTTTATACCCCTAATTTTAAAAGGATTCCCCCTCTGGACCCTTTCTTCCTCTCTCATCTATTTAATATAGAATTCATTTTTAAGTATTTCCGTGCATCTTTTTAATGGTAAACAACATAAATTATCAGTACCTAAAGAAGGCAAGAAAGAAAGCATATATTGGTACCTGAAGTACTGTTGGGTCTGTTTATTTCCTGAAGAGAGATGTAAGGTGCACTGCAGTTTGCCTTACAAGGGATTAAACCCTTGCCTGGTCTTTCATCTTAACCAATGTACTGAGCTATCTTTATAGCTATTCAAACGCGCAAATAATTGGTGTAACAAAGTCTGTCATGTGCATGCATAAGGTTCACAATCTTTGAGCATGAGAAAGTTGATATGTTACTGGCATTTAAAAGAGACTTATTGCAGTGCATCCCACTGATGTTGTGCTTCTTTGTATAGGCTGCAAATTATCTCGACATTAAAGGATTGTTTGATTTGGTCTGCAAAACCATAGCTGGTGAGATAGAGGACAAATCTGTTGATGTAATTCGTACCATGTTCAATATTGAGAATGACTTCACACCTGAGGAAGAGAGAAAGCTTCGTGAGGAGTGCTACCTTTACAAGTAGACTGACTATGATTTTGCAGCGGCATCCGGTAAAACAACCTTCAGATTCTAGTTTGTAGTGTAATATTAGTTGTGTTGAAAACACGGTTAAGGCTGCGGTAAGATTTGTTGCTACATTCAAACCACTAAGTAGGACCTGGTGTTTCTTTAATTCAGATTTTTGAGTTGTATCCTGATATAGCAGAATACTATGATTCTTGCTTTGGATGAGTTGAATGAATTTAGGGAGCTACATTGCATGAGATGTTCGTTGCATACTTGGTTTTGAGCTGCATTTACATATGAAATAGTTTTAAATTCTTGGCTTATACTTCCATATTCAAATTCTCTGTGTGAGATTTAGCAAAACCTGGATCTCAAAGGAACTATTTGATGTACTAGTGCACGAGATTTTTGGTTTCAGTTACACAAACAGAAATTGGTTTAATTTAAACGTGGATGATTGCTAAGTAAACAAGCCACAAATGTGGTTTAAGTTATTGTTGCTCGCCAATGGTTAACTAGTATAGAAGACAATATAGGCAAAGTGAGATATGAAAGTGCTGCTTATGTCTTAACAATTGGCTGCCATTTCTGACTTTGTTGACCGTCAATTTGTAGTTTGTCAAGAATGAAATAAAGAAGATATCAGCTGGCCATTCCCTGTAAGAATTAGCCTGGGTACTACTTAAAAAGGTTTCCTTCACATGAATAAACAGTTGAGAAAAGAGAACTTTTAAGATTGAACATTAAAAAGTAACTTTCAAGTATTTTATGTAGCCTCGGTCATAATCAGGAAGAGTATGAAGTCAGGTGGATATTCTCCAGCCACTAGGAGAATGCATGCTGCACTCTCGACCAATAGAGAACAAGGAAACTATACTTGTCTATGTAAAATAAACCAAAGCAAATCCATGTCTCAAAGTGTATAGTTACTAATAATGCGAAACTTAATATCTAAATGACGTTGATGGCCATTATTAATCTACATAACTAGGGGAATAGTAAACTTAATGCAGACGAAAGGCCTCCACTGTAATGCCCAGGTATTCTCCCTCCTGGCGCTCCTTAATTAAGATGATCTTTCCTTCATGCACATTGAGCCTATGAGTACTCTCAACCTGACATGGACCATAATTAGATTAAGCCCATTTAATAAACGTGTCCATGGGGTTAATCTAATTATGGTCTATGTCAGGTTTAGAGCGGGTTGTTTTTGAGTTGTGTGTAATATTAAGTGGGTCTTGATACATGCCTCCCCTTCAGGAAGAGCATTAAGTAAGATGCAGTATGTTGCTATAGGTATTTTATTGATACCCTTGCTGGTTCAATTCAGTAAGAGGACACTTAAGAGACTGAGTTATATAATAACTCATAGGAGATGCATTCATATTGTATCTTGAAAGAAAGTTCTCTCTTATTGCCATCCCTATTTCTCTCTGTTCGCTTCAATTTGTATGAACCATGTGACAACTGATTTGGACTGCTACATCCTTAACGCACTTTCTCTATTGAGTGGTACTTGTCTGGATTGTTCTTTTACCTAGTTGACCTCTCTTCTATAGAGCGGCTTCCTTTGCTTTGGAAGTTTTGTTTTGCTCATTTCGTTGTGCATCATTTACTTTCTAGTACGTTACCTGCGTACTTCATCACCATGAAGCTGTACACATACACAACCCGTACCAGGCACTCCTTGGACACTTCTATATGTATCTTTCCTATATCAGACACCAATACCCCTTGGACACTCCTTGAGTATATGCATCCAGATGTGTATTCAATCATATTATACTTGTTTAATTTAAAACATTTGTCATATAGTTGTCTGTTTATCCTACACTTCACAGCCACTTCTTGAAACTCGTTGGACATGGGCAAGGTTGGGTTCAGTCTCAGGTTTTTTCAATCCATACCTACTTCATATAACTATGGTTGTAAATGTCACTTGGTATCTAGTTCAAAGTTGAGCCATTTTCCAATTTATAATCTACAAAATAAAAGAAAATGTTGTAGGAAATTCTAATTCTTATGACATGTGAATGAAAAAAATAATATTGATCTTATGTAAATTATTAATTTTAATATATTTATATTTGTGTCCGCATACCCTATATTTTAGAAATATTATCGTGTCCCATACCCGCACCCAAACCCACACCCGTACCCATACCCAGGCTCATGCAACTTAGAATTTCTATTGTAATCTCTATCTTCTCATCATTCAAGTTAATAACTTCATAGATTTTCAAGTTATATTTTATTTTCTTAACATTTTCTTTTATATAGTACTAAAAATTGTCTATGCCTCTGATGTGATCTGTACTTCAATTATGATTCGAAACTTTGCCCTTTGTATCCACTTTATTGAATTTTAGTTTACATTTCTTTTATATTGATGTCTTTAGGTAGTAGTTTAGTAGAGACTTTCCTGTGAACTTTTTTTTTACCTCAAAAGGTAACTTTTCTTTTGACTTTTGCTCATTACAATATCCATATTTTTTGTTTAAGAAAATTTTCCCTTCAGAACCTGTCATGTTCATTAATCTATGAAATTCCTCAATGCTCACTTTGAAATTCTTTTCTCAAATTCTTGGTTTCTCTCTCTCTCTCTCTCTCTCTCTCTCTCTCTCTCTCTCTCAATGTCATATAAATCTTGATTTGGGTCTTAAATATCACCTGGAAATATTGATGCTTCTCTACTTCTTCCTATAAGAAATTTGATAGGAACAAAGAGATACTTGGACAATTAGCCTGACTTTCTAATCACAATATTGGACAAAGTAGGAGAAAATTAGCCTGACTTTCTAATCACAGTACCTACTTTTTCTGATCACAGTACATATTGAACGCTGTATTATGTTTCACACTGGAAACGCAGGAGCTATCTTCTTATTGCAATATCAAACATTATGCAAACTATCATGTTGTAATAGACTATATGTTTTCTCTTAAGCACAGTCTACATGTGTATGCTGAGTGATACCGCTTGCTTTGTCTGGTTCGAAGCACAATGAGCAAGTGTATGTTAGCCTTTAATCTTTGAAAAAAAAACCTATATTCCTAACATTCTTTGTTCATTGTACCTGCACAACGATATTAGCTCTTTCACTTTACAAATTTTCAGAGATATAGACAAGCATGCAAATATTGATGATGGACAGTGTGTTCATGATACTCTTGTAGCTGTAGAAAAGTATTTAAGGAACTGCAAAGAAGCAAATGCTCCCTAAAACGTGTCCTCTAAATATATAATGGGTGCTGTTACATCCAAAAAAATTGTGAATTTAATGAATCCCCAAGGACCGGCCACGTGTCAAGAGGGTCAGGTCATATGATCAGAAACCCCCTTGATATCGCCACCATCTGAGTAAATTGCCCGACCCTTCCTACAACCCCAACCCGGATCGGGAGGCAACCTCGGATCTCCTAAGGTCGAACCCTGTCAGAGAACAGACGCCACAGGTCAGATGATGACCGGCCGCCTCGTCAAAGGCACCCGCATTTAATAAGCAACCAGGTGTGATGATAGCTTCTAGGATATCGCCCATGCTTCGCCACCCAGTAACCATCACATTAAATATTGATTAGGTGTGATAATGACTCCTCGGACAGCTCCCACACTCCGTCGTTTTGTCACTAAGACATTTAATGTGGCATGGGAGACTCTCAACCAAATGGCCAATCAATCGTTGGCAAAGAGGGTGTCAATGAGACACTACCCCCGCCAGTGGAGCCAAGTTACCGATTTGCCCGCGACACCCCACATAAAGCATAAGAGATCTCCATCGTTTTCAGGTCTGGACTCTAAGAACTTTGAACCTTATCTGATATTCTTCCTATCGAATTGGTCAAACACTGACTTGAGCGTTGGAGAGCTTGCCGGAGGAAATCTCCTATGGGCCGTCTAACATTTGTTATTTGTGCAGGGATTTGCTATCTTCTAATTTGATCAATTATCGGAGAAAATTAAGACCTTCTTAATTCTTAATCCAATATTAATCCCCCATTCAATTTTGACATTAACTTTCTGACATAAACAGGTGCAGAAAGAAAACTTAAGCAATAGGAAAATTGTTATATTTTTCTATATTTTTCCAAATACTTTGCATTGTTTTCTCCTCTATTTTGATAAATCCAATTATGTATCGTTTTTGTCAGAGAAGAAGGTAGTATTACAGCCTGGAGAAAATTGTTAAGTGACGCTCACTTGGGATATTTGTACAATAAAAAGAGCTTGCACAAGTTCAACGATCCATGTTGACTGCTATTCAATTAGGTGCGTCTCCAAGAGATTTACAACCAATTTGATCGAAATGTTTGAAAGGTACAAATTCAGAAACCAAGAGCAGCAAAGATGGCGATTCCAGCAAACGTAAGTCTATTATTTCTTTAATTCTGTCCAATGCGATATACTGTACTCATACATAAATCTTCAATATTATTTTGCAAGTTGTTTTCAGGAATCCAATATGTAAATGGAACTTCAAAAGTAGCAAGGAAGGGGAAAGCCGAAAGGGTAGAATTATCTACAGTATCTTAAATACAAAACTCTTCTATGGCTTGATTTGTTGTTGCGAAGAAGTTAGAATGATTATTCCAGAGATGAAAATTTACGTTTATTACTTTTTATCTTAATTTTTATTCAACTTTCTGTATCAGGTGTTTGTAAGTGCATAACAGTCTTGAATGTGATTGCTTTCCCAAAAGCTGAAGCCATTGTTCCTTTTTCTTCTTCTTCTTCCTTTTTTCTAGCTTGACAAGGGAACTTCCCCCGGCGTGGCTATAAGGCCTCCCCGATGCACTGCCTTGAGCATTTTAAGAAATTAAATTTCTAGGGGTGCTCTCTAAGAAAGTCGAACCTAACACCTTGGATACTACAAAAGAAAATGGAGTCGCAAAGAACTATGCTATAGGGATCTTATCAGAAATAATTGAAACAGGACACCAAAATTGTTGCAGCGGAGGGGCTTCACAGACACAAAAGATGTCTATACAGAGTGGATAATAACAACACTGAACATGCACA
>JBAKGM010000200.1:24615627-24628818 GCA_037177215.1 Asparagus racemosus
TGTAATAAACTATTCCTCATGCTTGGGTTGTTTGTTTGTAAAATTTGGAGTTTGATTCTTTATTTGTGATATTAAAACAGCAGGTGTAAAATCATGGAGTTTGTGTTTTTTGTTTTTTTTAATTAGAAATCTGCAGCTGTGAAACTTCAGAAAACCGTCCCCTTTGCTATTAACCCGTTCCCATTGTTGAAAATCATAAAACCGTCCCCATTGCTAATTAACCCGTTCCCATTGTTGAAATGTAATAACCATCGCCTTCATTTATAACCGTAGCAGTAGATCTAGCATAAAACCGTCCCCCTTGCTATATAACCGTTTGCATATATCAAACTCAACACCGTCGCCTTTGGTGTACAACCGTTTGCCTAGAGCACACCGACAACCGTCCCCTTTGACATATAACCGTTTGCATATATCAAATCTAAAACCGTCCCTATAGTAAACCGTCCCCCAATGTTATACACGAGTACGGTTCACGAACCGCCCTCCTTGGGTTACAAACTGTCCCCTTAGACCAATGACTACGGCAGTAATGGTATCGGATGTGAAACCGTTCTCGTAGACCTATGGTGACGGTTGTGTTTTCTACAGGGACGGTTCTAAACCGTCTCCATAGACCCATTACTTGGTAGTGTTACTTTCTTCTTGTCCGGTCATAATTGAAAGTGATAATAGAAATGAGATATCTAAAACTAAAATGATACATGAGAAAGTAATTAAAAAAAAACACTAATTTCTTTCTCCTTTCCCTCCACTTTCTAAAAAAAATTTAGAAAATGAAAGGGACTAGAAACGTAATGTATCTCTTCACTTTTCAATTGCCAAACAGTAAAAGAAATGAAAAATATATAGAGTCCCTTTTCAATTTTTTTGTTCACTTAACATTTACTTCTAGGATAGAATCATGATATCCTAAGGACCATAATATACAATTATGATATCAACTTATAATATTAAAAAGGGCGAGAAAATTTGGATCCTTTAACATACTTGAAAATGGACAGGGAGGCAAAATTTGAGGTACGTGTACGACTACAGAGAAAGATAGCTATTTTAGTGCTTCTGGTAACCCCATGCATGTTCACGGTGCACTAAAGGGTCACTCATCACAAACTAAACAAAGAGATAATGCAAGTCCCATAACATTGGATCACGATGCCCCGTTGACGCGTTGAACGACTTAAAAAAGAAAAGAATCTAATTGTTTGCCTCAAATTGTCCAACAGTATCTAATCTAATATAGAAACGCCACGAGAATCCCAGCTTTAATCTTATTGACTTTGGATCCTTCCACTTGTGATTTAACGGCTTCACGCATCAACTATAACAGTTCATTACTTTAGGAATACTTGTGAGGTTGACTTTGGGGGGATCACAGTCATGAGACATCCAACTTTAGTGCATAAAAACGTGCACAGTCATGATTATACGGTGGATCACAGTCATGAGTCATCCAACTTTAGGCTTAAAAACGTGCACAATCATGATTACACGTTGCATTACACGAAGGAAGGGACGTAACTATAGGAATGAATCCGCTTAACGCGAGACGCATGTTCAGTTGGCTCGGTAATAAATAAAGTAATGGTGTTTGATTGTTTCGTTATGATATTAAATACGCACCCAAGTGATATCAACCGTTTGATCATTAGATTTCGAGATTCATGTACTGATTTAACGATTGACACCTTTTGTGTGCACATTTAATGCCATGAGCGGTCCCTACCTGATACTTTTGCTGTATCATGAATTTGTGAGTCCAATTAATGCTGGATTATGTGATTATGCTCATATCACTTCTTTGGTGTTGGGAAAAGACAAATTTTTCAAGATGCATAAGACTGCGTGAGAGAAAGTCATGCATGAATGAGATTAATTATGTTACATCCTTATATTGTCAAAGAGGTTTTTTTCCTAGAAACCACATTTAAAATGGAGTTATTCTATAGAAAGCATCTTTTATTTTTTTTAATTTATATGTAAATCACCTTTAAATTAGTCAGTAACTCCCAGTGAAATTTTTCATTGAAAACTCAAAAATATCATAAAAACTCATATTCAAGACATGTGACTCGCTTTATTAATACTAGGTTTTATGCACGTGCAATGTGCGTGGTTAAATACCATGATTAAATATTTTTGATTTATTTCCTTACTAAATTTTATTCCTCGATTCCTCTTTGATGGTTTTTGCTCACTTATGTCTCTAAACTTTAGCGTTGTGATTATTTATTTTCTTTTAGTTCATTTAAATAAGCTACACCCAATTTAAATTTTCTTGCTGATAATTGTATTGATAGAAAATAAATGTAGTCCGAAGACAATTTGAATTATCATGTTATTTGGACCAACATGCAATCAAGCTTGACTTGAGAAAGTATAGCATTGTAAAAGTGAAAAAAATTGAAAAACTAACGTCATAAAAGGAAGATGAATAATTAAAGTCAATAAGACAAGATGATTGATTAAAAATAGATTAAAACGACACAAAAGAGAATAAGAAAAAAGTGGATTAAAGCGACACAAAAGTGAATATGAAAAAAGTGGATTAAAACGTGCACAGTCATGATTATACGGTGGATCACAGTCATGAGTCATCCAACTTTAGGCTTAAAAACGTGCACAATCATGATTACACGTTGCATTACACGAAGGAAAGGACGTAACTACAGGAATGAATCCGCTTAACGCGAGACACATGTTCAGTTGACTCGACAATAAATAAAGTAATGGTGTTTGATTGTAACATGGGAAAAGAATCAAGTGCATCCGTGTTTATGATATTAAATATGCACCCAAGTGATATTAATCGTTGGATCATTAGATTTCAAGATTCGTGTACTGATCTAGCGATTGACATCTTTTCAGTTCACATTTAAGCCTTGAGCTATTCCTACCTGATACTTTCTCTGTATCATGAATTTGTGAGTCCAATTAATGCTCGATTATTTGGTTATGTTCAAATCACTTCTTTGGTGCTGGGAAAAGAAATTTTTCATGAAGCATACGAGTGCGAGAGAGAGAGAAAAACATGCATGAATGAGATCAATTATGTTACATCCTTATATTTTCAATGGTTTTTTTTACCTAGAAACCACCTTAAAATGGAGTTATTCTATAGAAATCATTTTTTATTTCTAATTTATACGTAAATCACCTTTAAAGTGGATTTTCATCCCAATCAACCACTCCCCAATCAAATCTTTCATTGAAACTCAAAAATAACGTAAAATAGTCATACTCAAGACATGTGACTCACTTTATTAATATTTAGGTCTAGTTAAGATACGAGTCACATAACTTAAATATGCATGTTTTTTAAAAGGTTATTTTGATTTTTTAGTGAAGCTTTGTTTAGAAGGTGGTTGATTGGAACAAAAACCCACTTTAAAGGTGGTTTACATATAAATTTAAAATAAAAAGTGATTTTTGTAAAATGACCTTACTTTTAAGGTGGATTCTATTAAAAACCCCCAAATTTCAATCCAAAAATAAATTTTTGTCGTAAATAGGAGATTATGACTACTAATCTTTCACTGAGGAAAGTATTATATCACACAAGCTAATTTTAGTCATTTCTGTACTTGAACTTACAGACCCCTTGAACTTATTACTAGGGGGTTATTGGTTGGGACAAGTTGAGGCCAAGTGGGATAGTTGTTCCAATAGAACAATTTTATCCCTTTGGGATATTTTGACTGGCGCAAAGTGTGACAAGTTGGGATAATGAGACAATTTGAAGGTTTGATGTGGGATAAGCGATGATGTGGCATCTTATGAAAATATATATTTATCAATTAAGTCTAAATTAATTTATCCAATTAGTTCAGTATATTATTCAATATGTTATTACAATATTGTAGGCGTTGAAAATTGCCTATAAGTTCCCGGACATGACTCGTGGTAGTGGGTGGACGATTGGCGAGCTATCCAACGATACAACAGCGAACCATTGACGACGTAATCTGAGGGCCAGCGGATCTTCCTTGCGATTCCAGATCTGAGGGCCAGCGGATTAGCGAACCGTTGAAAAACCCTTGAGACTCTAGATCTGAGGGCTAGCGGATCTTCCTTGCGGCGGGAATCTTCCTAGATTTGCGAAGTGCCATTGACGACGTAATCGCGACGTAAACGCATAAAGTGAGTCGGCGAAATGCGTGAAGCGAGTCAGCGAGGCGTACAAGTCGGCGAAATGACAAATCAGACTCGGAATATCGACGAAACAAGGCTATTTGGGCGGCTCGGTGGCCGAGCCACCTCTTGATGGCTCGGCCCAAACTGAGCCACCATTTGGTGGCAAACTGAGCCACCAAATGGTGGCTCGGTGGCCGAGCCACCAAATGGTGGCTAGGCACAGATCCAACCTAAAACCCGCTTTTCTGAAGCTTATAAATATCAAAGGGGGTCTCATTTTCTCAGATCTGGACTTTTGGCAAGAAGGGGAGGCTCTGTCGAAATCTACAGCAATCTACACTTAGATCCAAGATCTCAGTGAACCTACCAGCATAAGTGAAGAAGTTCGAGAGATCCAAGGATCAGATCTACACGTGATTCATCCGGATCAAACTTGATTTTGATCTCGAGAAGAGTGGTGATTTCGCTCGATCGATTTCATTCACTTCAGGCGATTATTTTCTTCGTGAAATAATCCCCATGATCGTGTAGATCTTAGATCTGACACCCGAATCATATCACACGGTGGTCCACCGGTCCATGGATAAACCCCGGCACCAGCAAAGATCACACGCAAGCAGGAGCCCGATAAATAGGATTCTGTGTTCATTTGAGGAAAAGTTGTAATTTTGATTCTTTTGATTTTTATTGTAATCGAGTCTTATAAAAAAACGAACTTTTTTGAATTCATTCGTAAACGCATAAAGCTATAATGAGTTCATCATCAATGAAGATCAAACTGGCTTTTTATAAATTCATATCACATGGCGGTCCACGAATAGTGATATTTTTTTTTATTTTTTATTTTCGCTTATCCCTCCTATCATGCTTACAATTCATTTCTGTGTACCTGTTCACAACATATATATTCCCATAGAAATTCATAATCAACCTGTTCCCAACATATATATTCCCACGCATAAAACCAAAACAAAAGATTGGCTAAAATTAAAATACGACAACTTATAAACTACTTAAGTCACAAACATAAAGAGAATATTCGAAATATACAAATATCTTAAATATGTTAAAAGTACAAGTCACAGCTGAGTTAATCGAAAATAATCAGCAAAAGCTTTGCGCATGTCGTTCTCGCTATAGCCCTCTTGTGTAAAGCCACATGCCTCCTAATTGACTAGCAAGAGGATTTTGTGTTGAAATATCCTGCGGAGAATGTTGAGCAGCAGATGTAGAACCCTAAGCGTCCGGAGAAGGATGAGCAAAAGTCGATGTAGTAGTGTATATGTGTAAGGGAATGCGATAATATTGAGGGTTTTATCCTATGATTGCGTATGGGTGTGTACATATATATCAAATGTGTGTATGAGTGTGTATATGTGTATCAAACATGTACATATGTATCAAATATGTGTATAAGTGTGTACATGTAACCAGGTGTATGTATTGGTGGAGCACGCACGTATATGCATGGGTGGAGCACGCGTGCGGCCTGGTTGGAGCAATGCTTATCAACTGCATGTTTCAAGCTTTAAATTTAAGTGCAGAACTTAATAATACAGATTTTTTGTGCTCCTCTGCATTTATAATAGTACACTATTTCATGCAGATCAGAATCACTTTGGATGAAAAATTATACTCAACAGCTCCAACGTTTTTTAATTGTACCAGTAGTTAAATTCAATTATTTTGCAGCATTAACTAGGAAGACCCCATTTGGTGGACTGTGTATCCATCTAGATCGATCATTTCTCTTTTCTTGTGAAAGGTTAGCTGTTTACATTATGAGAAGCAAAAGTATACACTATATAGAAGTAGTGAGCTGCTAGATCGTTTGTGTAATAAACATGCAAATGCTGTGGCCCTGCACTCTTTAATCTGAAAATATCCTTGCTGCTGTAGATTTGGCATCATGTACAATACAAGAACCTTCCTAGTAAACTCCATTATGAGGATACAACTATATGTATGCAGACATACGTAGAAGCCATGCATGTAATTAGCAATTAACTAAAGACATTGAACTGGAGTTATAAAAAAAAAACCATTGATGTTATATATATATAATAATCAATACAAGTCAGTGTTAGAATTCACATACAAGAGCCCCAAATGTGATGGTCATTTAGCAGAGTCATCTCAAAGCATATAGTTTCATCCGAAGTTTTCTGTCTAGAGCTATTACTTTCTTCTGAGTGTCTACTTCTTAGCTAAGAGTTTTCCAGTTCTATGGGAGTAACTTTTACTTTAGTCGAAGTTTAATGATTTTTACAACTAGATCTAAGTTTCTGGGCCCGCCCATATTTTCTTCTTTTAAAAAGCCTCCATTCGAATGTAAAGTGACTACCTTTCCTTATCTACTCCATCCACAGAGTACTCTCTGCTATGGCGAATAGCTGAATTTTAATCATAATGGGCTGCTACTTTGTGTCAACTAAATGAATACCTTTACGTGCTATTTTTCGGTAATTTTGTTTCTACTTAATAGTCAATGATTCGTTGGTAGTATCAACTCCTCTACGCTTGTCTAGTATTATAATAGAGAAGCTCACAGATTTATACTACTAGTTTAATCTTTAACAAGATAAGCGTTTTTGAGTTTAAATATAACATCCTTATATCTAATTATTTGAGCGCTCTTTTTTCTTCAAAGTCAGGTTTCCCGAGTTCTTATTTTATGAGTTGACTGGGCTTTTACTTGTTTCTTTTGAATAATACAGTTTACTAAGTTATGTGACTTGCCTGGAAAGTATAGAGTTGCCTTGGACAGTGATGCTGGTGAATTTGGTGGGCGCGAAAGAGTACGATGCATTATGGTTCATAACCTTCAATGAATTTTTTGGACATATGATTTCATTAATTTGCTAATGTAACAATTGCTTTGCTTTCTTTTCTTATTTCTAAGCGTGTACTGTAACCAAGTCCATATTCTTTTTGAAACAAAACACACAAGTTTAGTGCATGAAAACCAACAAAGTTTGTAATACGAGTGTATGAGTGAGAGTGTGTAACGGAATGAGATACTATTGAGGGTTTTTTTACATACGTACTAGCTGGTTAAGTCGTTCCATCTTAGACTTAAGCTCGACCATCTCACAAAGGACATCAGAAGGAGTGGCGAATATCGGAGTGAAGGAAGTCGTCAAATAGAATCTATTGACACCATGACCCAAGCCTCTTTCATAACCGCCGTGATGCCCTCCGTATACATCATTTAAGATTTTGGTCATCGCGGTAAACTTGGGTTCTCAGTCAACCCCTAATAATTTCGCCTTCTCTATCACCCGGTCCTATACCACGTAAAGTATTCAAATGTGAGTCAACAATATTATTCTAAATATAATTAAGAAAATCATTTGAATTACCGAAAAATGAACACTTACGCAATACTCTTGGGTTTGGGTGTCAGGATATATACATGAGTATGTGTCGCTTGCTAGATCCACTAACATCGCGTGGGTAACCAAATACTCCTTTAATGCACTTGAGGAACCACCTGATTCTTCGACTTGAGCTCTCTCTATCTCAACAAAAGAAAATGTATAATATATCGTATTATAAATAAAGAAATGCATTCTTTTTAAAACTCAAAGAACACTTTATACCACTCTCTGTTTTGCTCGAATCATGCTCCTCGAGCTACCTGTATAGGTTGCTCGACCTCTCTTCTTAGATTCTCGATTATCCTTATTTCGTTTTGCCTGCGCCTACACATAAAGGTAAGAATTAGATTTTAATCTGAAACTAAGTACATACGAGATATTGAATTTATTATTAATTATATACCTGCTTACTCTTAGAAGAATAAAACTTGCATAGGTCGTCCCACATTTTTCAACAATCCCTTCAAACATCTTTTCCTTGAAGAGATCACATCTCTTCTCTACCGGGGTCTTCAACCATAGTTCATAACACTCCGTCTTCACATGACTCCGATTGCCTCGGACCCTCTCCTAGATCTTTGCCTTTATGCCTCGGTAGATAACAGGAAGGTTGACAGGACAATAAGGATATTCTGGCAGAAACTCATAATCTTTCTGCATAATCAACAAAATTAGTGTATTAGAGTAGATAGGTACTAAATTATACAAAATTATCTCAATATTGCAAATTAGAAATGTATCTAAACCTGAGCTTCGAGGAAGAAATTTTCAAATGAGCACTCATGATGTGCACACTAGTTCACATGAAGTGGAAAGTCCGTGAATCGACAGCATTGGGGCCAGTGCAGTGAAACTCCTCATCAAAATGCAGAGGGAATGACAGGTCATCCTTCTCAGAATTTGGTCTCAATCGATGGGCTTTATTTGTTCCCCAAGTCTTCTTACACATCCTTGGTAGCCCTGCATCTGAAAAATATAAAACAAGAAAGGATATTAGAAAATAAAAAGGATATAAACAATAATAAAATCAAATGATATAGATACCTTCAGCTCTTGTAGCACGCTTCTCTGTGCATCTAGCAGTGTGATTAGGATGATAGTTTCTCAAATGCAGAGGACGAGCTGCTGATGCAGATACAAAGGCATCCTCTCCAACTATACAGCAACAAAAATGTAATTATCTAAGTACCGTCTGAATAAAATAACACAAAATTAAATTAGCAATAATACATTAAATAATACTAACCCTTCGAGTGTCCAGATGGTATGGAATGTGCAGGGGTCTGCAAATCATGCTCCACAGGTTGAGATATTAGATTTTGAAAGAAAACAATAAAATATCAAAAACAATTATGCAAAAAAAATAAGAATCAAAATAAAAGTCTACTAACCTACATGGGAAGATGTAAAATGCACCCTATAGGAAGACTCTAGAGTAATATTATCCACCTATCTATCGTCACTGCTAATGGATGTAGAGGGAGGAACACTAGGTATAGTTTTGCGATAAAAATAGAAAAATTTTCATCTTTTTAATCTTCTTTTTAGCATGGAGACTTGAAGAATTTTGGTCTACACAAGGTGCCAACTATTTGTAATGTGAAATTTTATTTTCATTTTTTTATTTTTTATTTAGAAATGCATGTTTAGCATTTAATTTCTTGCTTTTAATTCATGCTTCGTTTCATGCTTTGTAATTTAGGATTTTCTTACTTTTTATTCTTGCTTTCTAGGAGTAGCATAAGTAGCTAATTTCCTTAGAATATTTAGGATAAGATGAAGCTAATTTAATTTCTGTTTGGTTTTTGAATTGCTCTCTTTTTATGCCTAATTGATCATGCTGATCTAGTGAGTTTAGGCTTAACCCTAAAAATTAGGAGTGATTGATTAAGTGGTTTGTCTTTGGATTTATTTAGTTAGATTTTTCTTTTCTCCTTCTTTTTCTTTTACAAAAATATTTTAGATCTTTTAGTTTTATGAAATAAATAAATATATAAAAATATAAAAATAGTTTCATTAGTGTATGCAAGTTTGGATTAGGGATAATACAAAATATTTAGTTCGTGTTGAATTTGAATCAAAAGAATTGTTTAATCTTAATCCACCCGTTCTTCAAGATATGTGTTATCGTACTAGGAATGCAATTCTATCTTGCATTACACTTTTGGATGCTAATGGTACTAATTATGCGCTTAGAGCTCACTTCATAAACATGCTTCCTAAATTTTTAGGAAAGGAGTCTGAAAATACTTATATTTTTATATCTGAGTTTGAGGAAGTCTTTCTTATGATAACAATTAGAGAGTTATCTGAGGATGCAATCAAGCTCAGACTTGTTCCCTTTGCTCTGAAGGATAAATATAAGAAATGGTTGTATAGCTTGCCTACAAATTCTATCTCCACTTGGGTTGAATTTGTTACCATTTTCCAAAAAAAATCTTCCCAATTCATAAAACAGTAAAGCTTCAGAACAACATTCAATCTTGTAAGCTAATCTCAGGAGAACCATTCTGGAAGTATTTTGATAGATTTAAGGATCTTCTTATCCAATATCCTAACTAAGGTTTAGAGAAGTGGCATTTTTGCCAAACTATCTATAAAGGATTAGAATATTCTTCAAAGACATCTGTAGTAACTATGTGTGAAGGGGATTTCATGAAGAAAAATTTTGACGAAGCTCAGAAATTTATGGAGAACTTATCTTAGAAAACCCGTGCAGTAGGAATACTGTGATGAAAGAGCAACTTTATCAGTTCCCTCAACCAAATCCAACAATTTGTCCTTAGAGTCGAATATAGCCTCGGAATCTAAAATGGCTACAATCCTGCATCGATTAGAAGTCTTAGAAATTAAAGATCTAGCCCATGCTCAAATCAGCCAAGCTTCTTCCCCATGATATCATAATTACTTGTCTCTGACTCATATTTTGGAAGAATATCCTCTTTTAGGAAACACCCAACCGCTCGAATAGATGAACAATGCATTTCAGCATCCTAAGAATGATCCATTTTCTCTAACTTATAATTCAAGCTAGAGAAATCATCCTAATTTTGTATGGAATCATGGAAATTTCTTGGAAAATCTAAAATTTGCTCCCTCTTTAGTTTCGCGATTTTCTTGGGGAAACACAAGTCCGTTCAACACTCACAACTATTTTCATAGTCTACAACCTAATCTTTCATACCAAAATCATCTTCCTCATAATCAATCTGTCAATTTAGTTCCATCGAATTCTGACCACGAGAAATGAATAAATGTTTTAGAGAGAGAATTAGAAGCTATGATGAAGGCATCTACACAGTCTACCGAATTCCTTTATGCAAGCATCGGGGCAAATTCTATATACCAACACTCAAGCTATAGCTAGATTAGAAACTAAGTTAGGAAAACTAGGTAGTGCAGTGAGTGAGAGAGAAAAAGGAACATTTCGAAGTCAACCGGTTACCAATCCTAAAGGCACAAGACCAGATTAATCCAATCCAGCTCAAGTTATCACACATTAAAGTTAGGAAAACATATTGATAACCAAGTTAGAATGCCTCCTGACCAAGATCCTCCTTCTTCTATCCAATCTGCTAAACTAAACAAACATCCCCTCCTTCTGATAACTCTATGCAATCACCATCTTTTACTGATAACCAAGAACCTAAGATCGAACCTGAGTTCAATCTAGATAGACATAAGTACATAGCTCCCTTTTTAGATAGATGCAGACCTAGAAGAACTCTTCTCAGATGGAGAATGTCTTAGAAATGTTCAAGTAGGTTAGAGTCAACATTCCTCTTTTAGATACCATAGAACAGATCCTCTCATATTCCAAGTTTTTGAAAGACCTGTGCAAATCGAAGAGGTCAACCTAAGTCTCTAAAAAAGTCTTCTTAGTTGCCAACATTAGTGAGATCATATCCAACTCAATGCTTGTTTGTCCTACAATTTTATGCAGCATAGAAAATACTGTTATTGTTAAAGTACTCTTAGACTTAAGGGCTAGTGTTGACCTTACCTCATATTCGGTCTACCAACAACTTGGTGTAGGAGAGCTGAAACTAACTAGATGTCCCCTCTAATTAGCTGGCAAATTTATGAAGATACCCAAGGAAGAGATAAATGATGTTTTAATTAAGACTGGGAGTTTACAGTTTCTATTGACTTCATAGTCTTGAAAACATAACTTGTTTCCAATCTCAATGGTCAGCTTTCAGACATATTATGAAGTCTGTTCTTAGCCACTTCAAATGCTCTAATCAACTGTAGTACAAGTCAAATAAACTTATTGTTAGGAACATGACTATAGTTCTCAATGTCTTTAGAGAAATAGCTGAGTGATCTATCATATCAACTGCTAGAAGTGAACTTCATTTAGGGAATATCTAGCGAACAGTTAGAGGAAGAGTTTGAGATAGTCTTTAGCTTGATTGAACAAAGTTCTAAAGAAATTTTTGACGAAGAGATCAGATTCATAGAAGAGTTAGAATAAAAAATAAGTCTTTAAGAGAAAAAGCACTGAGTTAGACACATGTTTCACTGATCTCAACTTCAAAAAACTCTTTGCTGATGAACTTAGGTTCCAAAAAGATATGGAACAATCAGTCTATCATGCCTCAACCATGAACCTTGAGTTTGAGGAAATTTTTAAGGAAGAGCTAATTTTGTTAGGATAAACTTTCATTCATGTGAAACTTGAGTTCAAATCTGAGATTAGCTTTCTGATTAATCGACATCAAAAAATTAAGATGCATGATAAATTTAATTTGATAGATTACCCTCTACTAACTAGCCATCAAATGATGCAGAAATTATTGAAAATCTCAGAGAGTACATAATTCAATTACATCATGGAGTTTCTCACTTTAGGCTTTTTTAAATTTTGAGAAAGAATTTTCAGTAACAAGGTAGAAATTGATATAGAATGTGAGTTTTTTATTTTCAATCATTTATTTTGTATCTTTACTCTACGTCTCATCAAGAAGAGAAAGTTTCTTTTTCTTTTTCTAAAAAATAGAAAAAACGAAAGGAAAAAAATAAAATTAAAAAAAGAGAAGGAAAAAAGTGAGAGAAAGAAATATTTTGGCTACACCCTCCTCCTTTCCATCAGAATTGAAGGTAATTATAGATTTTTATTATTTTATCTCTGTTCAAAGTTAACCAAATAAATGTATGTGTTTTATTTGCTATTTGCTTTACTTTTTGCATCACTTAGCTTGCATTAAGAATAATGTAAAATTTAGGTGTGGGGATGGTGACTAGTAATCTTTTCTCTTCTTCTTTTCTTTTCTTGTATTATTTAATCCTTTATTTTCCTTTAAGAAAACATGTCACTTGCCAACTTAACAAAGTTCATTAATAATTAATTTACTTGTTGAATTTTTAAACTTTCTAAGTTTTAGTTAGTTTTATACTAAAGTTAGCCTTTTATCATAACTCTAAATAATTTTTTAAGATTTGATTTCCACGTAGTAAACTTCACTATAGCTCTAACTTAGAACTTTATTTGAAGAAATAATTTTTTTATGCTTAACTTAGATTGGATAACTATTTCTCAAGTCCTTTAGATCTAAATATTTCTCAAGTTATACAAACAAACACACACACACACACACACTCACACACGCATAGATAGATATATACATACATACATACATACCTACATACATACATACATACATACATACATACA
>JBAKGM010000200.1:24663402-24677375 GCA_037177215.1 Asparagus racemosus
AATTCAATTATCAACATAAAAATCTAAATTTGGTGTAGCACATTCAAACAAATATCAAAGAAATAAAATATCACAATATTAAAGTTAAGAGACAAAAGTGAGCAAAAACTATTAAAGTAGAATGCAACAAATTTTAGTTAGGACATAAGCCAAAAATATTTAATCATGGTATTTAACCGCGTGCATTGCACGTGTATAAAAACTAGTTGCTAATAAATATAGGACTTTGTTGTCAAGGTGGTCTTTGACCAAGTAAACTGTCATGAATATTGGACTTTTATAGAGTGTAACATTTAAGCATGGAAATTTAGACAATCTCGTGGAAGTCGCAGCAGAGTTTTAGTGATGTACTTTTGTTGCTGTTTCACTTCATTTTGACTTAAAGCTTAATGAATGAAACTGTAGAAGGAGATGGAGAAAAGTTTATCAAATTTATATGGTCATGAGTGTTTACTAGATGGTTTTGACAATGCACATATATCTAATTTTCTTTATCATCCATTAGAGGTCCTTTTGTTTTCTCTTCATTTTTCTTGAGACATTTCTTCTCACATTCAGGTTTAACATTGTGGAGGATGCCCCAAATGTGCCACGCCAGAAAAGAAATACCACTTTATCATTTCAGACAGAGGATCATAAGCGAAGGAAAATTATTGACTCCATTGAAGTGGTACTTTTCTCTCTCTTTGATGTTCTTGGCATCAACTTATGACATTCTAATAACACATCATAGAGTAACAAAATGCATTGTGTCTTGACTTGGTAGTTCTTATTATCTCACTTTTAATGTATCAACTAGGCATGTACTTGTTCAATCATACTGCTCAAAATGTTTAACGGCCAAGTGAATGATACATCTGAACAGTAGATTATGGACTAAACGACTGAAAATAGACAAGCTTAAAATCATCAACCAGTATGATGGGATGCTTCCTGTTCTTGTAAGACTTATCTTAGAAATCATTGATTAAATCACACTTATAAATCTAAAAACAACTGTGTATGAGAGCAACAGATCTTGTTATGATCATTATCTTTTCCCTTTTCACTCTTTAAGTTTCTTGTTCCCACTTCTTTACAATGTTCTTGCCATTTAAGAAAGTGTTCCCTAAAGTTTATTTTGAAATTTGTCTCTCTCACTTCACTTGTCTCTCTAGTTTGTTCAGCCCTCTGCAGTATTATAGAGTGGAATTCAATTATCATCTAATGTTAGAAATGCTCATCTATTTCCAGTTTGCTAATTTCTATAGGATAACTACTTCCTGGATCTTATTTCTTATTCATGGACCTATTATCTTTCCCCAAATGATGGCTTAACGAGTAAAAGCATATATAAGTCTTGATAGTTTCTATTTCTCTGTAATGACAATTTCTTTCTTCTTGAGTTATTGGTCAAGCATGATTGCCCGACTCAGTGTAAATGCTTCTGCCAAATCTTGCCAAACCTGTTTAAACAAAAAGCCATGTTCTTGATTATTATTCATGATTGATTACTCTCAGGTCATGTTTTCCTGTAGTGCATTCTTATGAACTTTTCTTGTTAATGTTTTCCCTCGAGAAAAATAGTTATAAATCATTCAATAATCATCTTTGGGTTGAGAAAAGGATGAAAATTTTCCAGCCTTACTTGACTAGATTTTCATACTAAAGATGCAGTTGTAGAGCTGTGATTTTGTTCTAATTCTGAAATTGTCTTGGGGGCATAGCCTACCAAAATTTAAAGATAACATTGATTAAGCAATGTTATAAATATTACTCTCAGGATGTGTTTTCCTGTAGTGCATTTCTATGAACTATTCTCGTAAATATTTTCCCTCGAGAAAAGTAGTAATAAATCATTCAATAATCAACTTTGGGTTGAGAAAAGGATGAAAATTTTCCAGACTCACTGGACTAGATTTTCATACTAAATATGCAGTTGTAGAGCTGTGATTTTGTTCTAATACTGAAAATGTCTTGGGGGCTTAACCTGCAAATATTTAAGGATAACATTGATTAAGCAACCCACAGTCAGTTCCTAGTCTGAGAGCTCTCTTTGATGGACCAATATGTGGGCTCCATAACAGCCCAACTAGAAAACTCAAGTTTTAGTTAGATGTATGCAACCTCTTCTGGCCGAGTATACTGGATTTGATATATCATAGTAGAGGAAGTATCAAGAAGATGCCTCTAGATTTATTTTGATAGTACATAGGAAAAAAATGCCTTTTAGATTTTTATTGCTTATGTTGAAATGATGCATGAGGCACCTTCATCTGCATCAAACATGTATCCAACATTCACTCATGCAAAACCCATGAGAAATAGGAATACACATGATATGACATGTCCAATGTGTCTATAGCCTTGAACGGGCTTTGAGATTACTGGACTTGCAAATAAGATCTTCTCAGCTCCCCTTTTTTTGCCTAAATCAGATTGCATACCCTTAGGATGCTATTAGTTTGTTTGTGGTTATGGTGTTTAGTTTTCATGGTTTACAGTCTGGAGTGAGGTTTATATGAAACTGGGTTTATATGATCAGTTGTTATGAAACTTGAGGATATAATGTCTTGTTTTAATTTTGTAATTCACAAATGAGCACATATACATATATACATGTGGAGGCAAACAGACGCGTGTACTTGCATGCGCTCACACACAGAGAAATACATACATAAATACTTATATAATTTGATTTTTTATATTGTTTTTATGCTTGACATCTGTCCATATACAACCTTAATCCTTGTTGTATCACCTTCTCATCCTTCTTCAAGGTCTGGACTACACTTCCAGTCTTTGAGCAAGTTGGATATGAGTTGTAAGATTCTGCATTTTATTACAACTACTAGTCATCTTCTGGTTTTCTTGCATTGTTTGCATAGCCCTTGCCTATTTTTCTTTCTAATCTGAAGATTTCATTTAGCGAGCATGAATAATAGAACAAGAAGTGGACTAACAAATCATGAAACATATCTTCCCCAAATGTTATCTTGCAATTTTCTCCACTTCTTTTGGGATGGAAGCTGTTTATTGCATTTCTTGAAAGCGTTTTGTTACTTCAGGCAAGTAAAATGCATGAATCATAACTTGAGTAAACATTGTAGGGATTGGATTGCTATTATTGTGAATGCTTGTATGTATTGATTAGGTAATTTGCCATTGAGCTTATGTGTGGAATGGAACCTAACCAGTTGAATGTATGCATTATAACTGAATATTATCTATGAAATCTAATATCTGAGCTCGTTTCTTTCAGCCTGAGCATGGGAAAAGTGATGGTGATACACCTGATGAATGCCAAATACCTGAGAAAGGTTTTGATGTATTGTTTTCAAACTTCTAATTATTGCTGCAGTTCCTTGGAGAGCTTTTTGTTGGCTCCAGGGACAAGGATATATAAGTGCATGGTTAATATAGGAACTGTTCCAGTTCTTACTTATACTGTTCTCTTTTTGTAGAAGTTTACTCTGAGAAGCTCCAAGAAATTGAGGTGCAACACATATTAAACATGTCATCGGAATCTATCAGGAAATTGCATATTGATGAAAAATTGAATAAAGAGTTCCAAGTTGAGTTGGCAAGGATGAAAAGGAATGATGAAGTCATGAGGAAGTTCTCCAAGGCTTTGTGGAGTGTGCTGAAACAGTATAAAAATAAGCTCGAGGTAAAGTTTCTCACTGGGCTTCACATTTTTTTTATCCTCAAGATTGGTACTTTTATGACTTTACTGTTGAATCTATATCATTGCTGTTCATTGGATCCTCTATCTTGACACAAGACAGTAAAAAAAGAAAAAAAAAGAATCCTAACAATCTTCTTGTTTTCTCCTATAAGAAATTATAATACAAGCTGTTGCTTGTGAGGAAATCGTTATTTATTACTAAAGTGTAGGTCCATTTTTAGCCTGACTTTACTATTCGCATTTATGGGCACTGTCTCACTGTGGGTGTGTAGATGACTTGATAACAGTTCTCCAGGACTGCATTTTTTTGTATCTCCTTAAACTTCAGATGTTGTTAATCTATTTTGAGTTGGTTCCAAGATGAATTAATGCCGTCTTGCAACCTTCAAAGATACAGAGTTATATAGTTGTCTGGTGTTTTTTTTATTGCCTTGTCTTCAAGTTGTGGACAGGTCAAAGTGTCAACTGAAGAACTAACCACAATTAGGAGATTAGGATGAAGGTGATATAGTCCAATGCATACAGTATCAATTTTGTATAGGCTGACTCAAATTCAGTTGCAGTACAACCGGAGCCTCCTTTGCTTCATTTTGGTTGCGAAGACTGCAAACTTTGGCCAACTATACTTCTATAGTTGCTTCCAAAGTGAAGTGTCAGCCCCACCTTGGTCAGGAGACGATATTATAAAATGGGTGTTTTGATGTCAATGGATGACTATAATCCGCTGACTTATCAAAAAAGATGAATGGTTATGGATGACTATCTGGTCATACATACATACATGAACGCAGGCAAGGTTGTGGAAAATGGAGCAAAGCGGTGAGGCACCACTTAGGCTTTTTGGGGGCTTAAGCTGTTTAAATCGGAAAAAACGTTAAAAAAAGATCCACTTGAGGCGATCGATTGTGGAGGAACTTCGTCGAGGAGCTGTAGGCAGTGAAAAGGCTGTAGTTAAGGGAATTGGCAGTGGAGCTTCATCGAGGAGCTACTGGTCGAGGGCTGAAGGTGATGGAGGAAGAAGCTGTTGGAGCTTTATCGAGAAGCTTCTGGAGGCTGTGGTCATTGGTAGCGATGGAGGGGGAGCTGAGCTTTGTCAGTAGTATGGTGGATGGAGGAGGAGGATAAGGTTTTTTGGGTTCGGTAGTAAACATGAGAATCGCGAAGGGAAGAGAAAAAGAAAGGGGGATTTAAGATATAAGAACGGATTGGGTTCGGTTCAAGTAAAAAAAATGCAACCCAAACACCAAAAATTCACTTTTGCTTAAAGTGCTTTGAGCATGTTTTAGTGCCAGTGCTTTAAAAATAGGCTGATTTTATCAATTTATCGCCGATATACAGGGTTTGGGCCATGTCTAATACGATTTCTGTAAAAATTTATCGCATATCGTTTTTGACCAATTTGTTCCGCTATATCGGTGTAAATCCGCTAAAACTGCCGATTTTTTGTGGGTTAAAAATCACCTGATTTTCTACAATTTATATTCTAAGTGAACCTATTCGGGGTTGGAGGCAAAAACCCCACTTTTTCATACGCGACCCGCATCCACTAAACAAAAATTGTGCTATCCTATTCTATTTCACATCCGCTCATCATGTAACTCTAATTCTCTCCGCCACCACTGTTCTCTCCCCCAAATCGCTTGCAAATTTGTCGCTCGAAGACCTCTGTTGACAACCTCTCTCGAAAACCCTCTCGATATTTCATTAGACTTGCTTAGATTACATTTTAGGACATTATATTATATATGCTCACCATCTAATATGACATTCTGATTTTTACTACTTATCCCCAATATATCCCTGATAACTGGGATCCGATATGAAATTTGGCCGTCCGATATATTTCCAATAACTGACATTTAAAACCTTGTTTAACGCTTACCGTGTTTTTACACGGTTCAAATCATTTTTCAAGTATATAGCGCCAAGAATGCTTAAAACCACCAAAAGCGGCAAAAGTGAAGCAGCTTGGGGCTGCTTCTGCTTCAAAATCCACTTAATCGGGTTGTTTTACGCTTTTTAAAACCTCATATGCATGCATGCATGAGGAATATTGAGAAATATGGGTATCCTTGGTATTGAGGATGAATTTGGTTCTTGGCAGTGAGGTGACTACTTCTCGTCCACTTATCTAGTGGTTGTGTAAGCAGGTTGGGACTATTTTCAAGTGGGCACCTTTGAATATGTGCATGAGAAGTGACCACATCACTACAAATGACCAATTTTGCCCTTGTTACCAAGGATACTCATTTCTGTCTCTCTTTCTCTGTGTATGTAATGAGGTGATAGCTCATTTTGCTAAATGAGTTACTAAGAGATAGATGAAACTTGAAAGATGATGCCTACCATGCTAGTCACATTAGGCGGACCTCATGACATCTATCGCTTGACAGCTCATTACGGTAAATGTGGTGTCAGCTCATATCCAGTACCGCTTATGAATATACTGACCTGCAATTCTTTCACTGAAGTGGTCTTGGTCTTCATCTTGCATGTACTTTGGACAACCACATACTCTTCCTCCAGTATCATTAGAGCCACTTTACAGTGACCATCAAATGTGATTGTAAAATTGTTTCATTATTGATCTGGTGTTCGCCTATTGTTCTCAAGCTACTACTGAATAATGGAAGTCTTCACTCTTGATCTCATATAAACTCTGATCCTGTCGCTATTTCTTCACTGATTTTCATAATGTCAACAGGAATCAGAAGATGAAGTTAGAAGTCTCAAGAAAACCCTCGCAAAGGAAATCAACCAAGTCGTAGAGCTGAAAAATGAGTTGAAGGAATTAAGATCTTGTTGTTCATGCTATAAACATCTTTACACTGAAGCAAATCCTAGAGCAAAAGCTGATAGTCCATTCACTCATCCCGTAAGTTCTCTATCAGTTTCTTCTCCAGATCATCTTGATGTCAAGAACACAGATGCAGAACTCACTGATGATATTACTCCAACGGTGAGACTTATCTTACTGAAATGATATAGTTCTAGTTTATTTCTCTATGTATGTCTTCAGCATTTTAGTATACATAAACCATGTTTACTTTTATGCTGGATTAAAAGTCATGAGGTCATTCAGGTGTATATAACTTCATATAATGCTCCTAATCCAGATGCTCCTACTCCTGAATCCAATTGTCTCGTATGTGTAGTCTTGTAGTATTAAAGATGAACTTGTGAGCTACGTGTGATTCAACAGCATTTAATCAAAGATTTGTCTTTATTATGTTCTACTTTTCTGTATTAGCTTACTTTTAGCCTTGTACAAATGTATATCATTAAGTTGCTCCTCAGTTCTTTTGTCAGGAAAAAAACTTACAACTGCAAAATTTATGTGAAACTTTAAATTCTGGGTATTTAAATTTGGACCGTTCTTGACATAAATCACATGATTATACTCATGTCTTAAGAAAATGAAAGTATTTCCTTCCACGTGAACTGCACTCGAGCGAAAAATTGAAACACATGTAGCTGGAAATGCCTTCCTCAGGGGGTTACTAACATGTTGTCATTCCTACAGCCTATTTGTCATAGCCCTGAACTTTCTACTGTGGCAGTAAATGAAGGTGAAGGTTTGGGACTCAAAGGCATTCTGCGTGATGCGAATTTATCAGGTTCCAGTATCATTTTATTGGACTTTATGAAGTTTGATCTGAGAAAGTTGTACAAGTCATTGGCCTGCCAAAATAATTTTCTGAAATAGCAGGAAATATTATAATACACATTTAGATCAGCAAGTCACATATTTCTTGTTGATTTATTTTCAGGAGATAGCAGAAGCGCATTTCGTTCCCTAGCAGAGTGCCGTTCTTCTGTGGTAGAAAGGAAAAAGGTGTTCTTTCTTCTCTCCATATCTCTCCTTCATAACTTGATAATGTGGATAAGAAGTATAAGGTTCCTGCATGCGCTTATTGTTACATCTGTTTCTTGATTGTCATTTGAAGTTGCTTTTGTTTGTCTTGTTGAATTTATGTACGCTGAAATTCTGTTTTCTCTTCAGATCTCAGCTTATGATGCTGTGTACTCAAGTTTTCCAAGTGGATGCTTAGAACGCCAGAATGATCAGGTTTAAATTGATGTTCATACTGGTTTCTTTTGCATCAAGTATGAGCACGAGACATCTATCAAAATGTTTTCTTTTGCATCAAGTATGGGCACAAGATATCTATCAGAATGATCAGGTTTAAATTGACATCCATAAGGCTTTAAACTTCCTAACATGGTTATGGTGTCTTCCCAAGTACTATGGCTTTTACGCCTAAGTGAATCGCTCCTTAAAAAGTGCACTATTCACTAACAATTTGATGGTTCCTCATTTAACGAATTATTTTGAGGTTGACACTTGGATACCTATAATTATAATACAATATTTGTTTTTTTATTTGCTTACGCTACACATACTTTTCTCCCACCTCAGTACTCTCTCCCTAGGACGTGCGCGCGCGCACACACACACACACACACACACACACAAATATTACCCAATTTTATTCTTTAATTTTTTAAGGTATCGCATCCTAGATCCCTTTCAGTTTCAAATTGTTAAGCAACATAACTTTCAATCGGGAAGGTGCACCTAGAGGGATAAAAATACAATAACGTCAGTAGCAACAACAATGCCTATACAGATTTACCCTAATTTTTGGCATCGGGTACATGAATCCTTTTCTTCCAATTTAGAAGGATGGAATCATCCTCGGGATTTCTGAGGTTTCAAGTTTAGCAATAAATATGTGAAGTTTCTGTGACTTGGTGAGTGCTTCTCTATTAATATATTGATTGATAGGGTTTCTTTGGCATGCAGTTTGCAGAAACATGCTTGGGACTGTGATAATCCCTAGCAAATTCCTGCCTTTAACATAACAGCAGCTCCAAATTCATGAGAATCTGGATTCCAGTATTCTTCTCATGCCAACATTCATGCACTTTGGTCCCTTTCATACAAGTGGATTAGTTACACTCTCACCTGGTTGGAATCTTCTCCTACACAACCATTCCTCTTCCTGCGCTTTCTTTTCTCTTCTCTTCCAGATCCTGCACCATCACTACTATCTTCTCTCCATTATCACCCTGACAGCACCTCGACCCACATCTCCAGTGCCCTGCCACCACTATCCTCACTCATGCTACCACACATGCTATTATGGCTGGCCTTCACCATTCCCCCATTCACCACCACACTTGGACCTCTGCCACCATTGCCGTCATTACCACTAGGTTCACCACTATTGGAGCTGTTAGCGTTGTTGCCTTCCACCACCACTATTTGCTTTGATTATTATCATCATTGCTACTGCCAACCCACTACTGCTACCATTACTAGCAAAGCCAGATCCGCCCTCCCCCCAACTTCACCCCCACTACCATCACACCCTCAACCACTAACAGCAACTCCACCACACACTACCTCCACATGTACCAGGACTCTGGCACCATCACCATCGCCATAGTCGCTGCCACCACTACTGCAACTAAAGACATCATGCCTACCTTCATATTCCCCCACACCACATCTTCATACGATCTCCATATCCATTAAGCTGGCAGCCTCCTCTGCCCCGTACAGTATACTGCAAGATGTGACAGAATTACTTCTGGAAATATATTTGGAAATGCCAGGTTGCTGGAAATCATTTCACAAGATATGGATTCAATTATTGGAAATGCGAGTTACACCAAACTCTGTATTCAAGTTACTGGGAAAATGGTGAACTTTGGAATCTGTGTATCAAATGCAGCCAATATCTTGTTTTGCTTTATTTTATTGTATTAGCTGCCTTGCGCATTATGTTGTTGTTGTTGTTGTTTTCTTTGCAATTGTGCATATTGCTCTTTTTCTTTATGAAGGAATATCTGAATAATTGGTTCATACGCAGAACATACCATGTTTTATGTTAGTTTCTAGTTTCTATGTATTTCCTATATATTGAGCTAATGCCTCAATACTTGTACTTGTAATGGCTTCTAGACAGCTGAAAGCCTCCCCGAACTGGAACATGTCCTTGAGGATTCAGAACCCCCATCTAACCTAAGTGTCATGGACCCTTCTGATTTGAGCATAGCAGGTATGGATACTGATTACTTCCAGTTCTTGATTTTTGACCATTACATCCTTGAAATAAACAGCAAAGTCTAACCATCTATTTTAACTGGCACATGATTGTTTGGCAGAAATGTCTTGTGAGAATGTAATTAGCTCCTCAGTACTTATCTATACAACAGAAAGTGATTCACCACTAAGTAAAGAGTCCCTCTCCAAGGATGATAACAAGGTAGAATCTTGTAATGCCTTAATTAGGTGGTTTGTCTCGATGGAAATGTCTCATGTACTAACCTCAAATAATGAAAGTTAATGCAATTTTCTTTTTGTATCGATGGAACATAACAATTATCATGATGTTGAATATCTAATGAGATTGCACCATTTAATTTCTTCCTAGTTAGAGATTTCTGGTATTGCCGATTCGAGTTACATTTCTGAGGATGCTAATGGACGTAGGCGTGAGGTAATTGGTTTCTTTTAGTAAATGACTCAACTAAGTTAGAAATTGCACTTATTCTTTTGTTTTCTCCACTAATCTTCATGCAAAAAAAATTAAACATAATGATGGTACAGAATATACAAGATGAGTCCAAAAGTTCTCCTGTACTAGGTCACTGCAACAAAAATCTAGCTCAGATGGGTAGCCTTAGGGTTATGGCGATATCATCCAGCAAAAGCTCCGCAGGTTTAATGAGCATAATTATTTGTGTTTTTCTTCTTGTGTTTGTTATTGTTCTTTTCACTAACAATATTTATTTTCTCATGGAGGCATGAACTTTGCAGAAGAAACTTCACACTCAGACGTTGTGGTCGTCCCTGATCTGGCAGAAGATAGCACGAGTGTCTTGTCTTCATCTGATAGGAGCAGCACATTACTTGTGGAAAAGGTCAAAGTCTCATCTGATTTGTTCATTACCAATGTTGCTGCTCATATTTTTTTATCCATTTTATATATTAAATGATGGCCTTGTAATCCTCTAGTTGATCTTTTACCGTATCTCATCATTTGCGGTATATTCCAGGTAGAAACCTCTGATACGGCATGTTCATTGTCATCAGCAGAGGACACAAAAAATCTGAACAAGGAGGGTCGACTACACAGTTTATCTGGATCTATACAATATGAAGTGTGCTTTCATATCTTTCTTCTGTTCACTTTCTGTAAAATGCTCTTAATCATTAGTAAGATTAATGTTCATCATGCAGCCTTTATATCAGAACGGAGGTAACTTACATGAATGTAAACATAAACCAGAAGATGTTGAAGTTATTAAAGATGGGGAGATCTCACACAATGTGAGTTTAACAGGTTGTTCCTCATAACATCTTCCTTTTGCACTCTTCTTGCTTTTAGATTTACTTTAGGGCCATGGAGATATCATGTAGCAAAAGTTCCACAGGTCCGACGAACATGATTATTTTTGTGTTTTCTTTTCTTGTGTTTGTCATCTCATAATATTTATTTCGCATGAAGGCATGAATTTTGTAGAAGAAACTTCACAGTCAGACGTCGTGGTGGTTCCTGATCAGGTAGAAGATGGCGCAAATGTCTTGTTTTCATCAGATCGGTGCAGCACATTACTTGTGGAAAAGGTCAAATCCTCATCTGATTTGTTCACTATCAATGGCATTGCTCATATTTTCATCCATTTTTCATTTAAATGATGTTTTTGTAGTCCTCTATTGGATATTTTTGTTATATCTTATCATTTGGGGTACTCATTCCAGGTAGAAGTCTCTGATACTGCATGTTCAATATTATCTGTAGAAGACACCAATAATCTGAACAATGAGGTATGACTCAGTCTATCTGGATCTCTACAAATAAAGTTTGCTTTCATATCTTTTTCTGTTCACTTTCTGTAAAATGCTCTTGATCATTAGTAAGATTAATGTTCATCATACAGCTTTTATGTCAGAAGGGAGGGAACTTACATGAATGTAAGCATAAACCTGAGGCAGGTGTTTGGGTTTGGTTGTGGTTTTGTGTGCTCGTGTGGGTTTTTTTTTTCCTTTTTTTGTTGCGTGGGGGGGGGGGGGGGGAATAATTGCAATACCAGTAAAAGTTCTTTTCAATAAAACAACCAATGAAAGCCTTTTAAATACAGAATATGTCTTAAGTAATAAATGAAAGCTGCTATTCCACCTAGCAATATAATATGGAATATACAATACATTTGAAAAAATAGACCACATCAAGCCTAGGGAGTATAGGATACAGAAAATGACAATTGCAGCACATGCACATTGATATCTCAGTGGATCGAACCCAAAAAGACTGGACAGAGATTCAGCAAATGAACACTGACAGTTACAATTAGACAATCCGCAAATTGTTCAAAATTGAGTTTACTGCAAGAAGAGAACTGAAGAACTAACTGTTCAGAGAGATACTCCATATCTGTTCTTTTTTCTGAGTTAAAACATGGATTTTAATTACTAAACTCGTTGCTCTTTAAGCTAGAAGTTTAACCAGGAAAAGGATATCAGTGAATGCTTAAACATATTTATGCTTTAGCCCATACCCACTCTCTTCTGGAAGACTCTTGGAAGAAGATTCCTGATCAGCATGATGTCTCCCTCAACCACTGATACCAGCAAATGTCTCCATGGCTTTTGCATGGCAGTCAAATGTCAGTATTCCTGGCTTAGCTTCTAGAGTAAATTCCAAGCTATTGTTGCTTCAGCTGCTTTAATGGTCGTCACGTCATTAAATGTTGTCCAGAAGTTGATTGCCATGGTACCTGTGTATCCCATCACACCTGTTACTCAGATCAATGGTTGTGTTTGATACATAGTTATGCACTTTCCATTATATTTCTCTGTTTAGTTTGGTATTTGGATACACCATTAATAGAAAAAGGATGAAGAAAGAAAGATCATCAATGGCAGGCATGTTATTGTTAGTTTTTGGTCGTACCTACTGTACCCTATGAACTGTTGTCAGAACAATGATTAAATTGATACATAATAATGCACCAAATTCCAAGGTAGTTTTGTTTGTGGGTTTGTATTAACTAGGTATTTCATTAATAAAAAAGGATGAAGAATGAAATATTGTGGCACTGAAACTTTGTATACATAGAAGGTCAATTATGTGTTTAATTTATAGTAATTTTCATATAGTAATAATGCTGCCTTGATGCTGAGTGTATGCTTTTCTCATTAAGCTTGGGTTGTTTTCACATCATTATTTCCTCCCTTTCTAGATGCCAGACTTGGAAGTTTCACTTGTAGATGTTAAAGAAAAGGTTAAAGAAAAGGACAGTTGTCAAGGGAGGGAACATCTGAATGAAAAGCATTCCTCTTCCACCAAAACTCTCAATGCAGAGAAACCTAAAAGGTCAGTGTAAAAGGTTTTGATTAGAATATTTAAGTTTTGCAACCTTTATGTTTTCCCTTTAGCCCTATGTGATTGTTTGCCTTATCCATGTTGTTTACTACATTAACTTTGATATTATTCAACTATTATTTGTTTCATTACTGCATAAAAACTGAATGTATATTAGTTTTACTGCATAAAAACTGAATGTATATTAGTTGCTGCAATCCTATGACTCCACTAGAATAGGTACCAGTTTATTGGAGAAATTTAGTTTGTCACTAATTGTATTTCATATTTAGGAGATTGCTTCCAGCATCAGCCCTGCTACTGAAGGAATTTAGCGGCCTTGATATGGAAGCCGAGAATGCTAAGGTGTGTTACTGCACTGGAATATCTTTTTGTTCAACTGTTTCTTTTAGTTTTAGTTCGGCTGCTTCTAACCAAACGTGCACAAGAGGTCTTGTCGAATGGGTGATCATCAATTCAGCATCACTCTGTATTTACACACCATTAAGTTTATATGGATAGTAATTATGTGTTTTTGCAATTTTCTAATCCTTGAACTGGGTGGTTATGTTATCCTAATTTACAAAGTACTTTGCCAATAAAATAAAAGGTTCTAAACTTCTAAAATTTCCACTGTAACAATTAATCAAACTCCTAGGTCCTTAATGAATGTGATGCACCTTCTCTATAACTCCTCAGTATACCTATGATACGATAGGTATGCACCTTCTCTATAGCTCCTCAGTATACCTATGATACGATAGGTACATAACCAGTAATGCACTAAAGTAACTGACAGTCTTTGCTCTAGATTGACTTGACTGATGCATTTTCAACCTGCCTTCTTGCTGATAGGGGTGGTAAACAATCGAATCGAATCGAATACTAAGGTGTTCGTATTTGTATTTGTTTAAAATTATCGAATTCGA
>JBAKGM010000200.1:24700454-24713371 GCA_037177215.1 Asparagus racemosus
ATTTGGACAGATTCAAATTTAATGACTTTCCACTTGGAACTAGAGCATTACTGCATGTTTTGCTAAAACTTATTTTCTAAAACCTTGTAAGTTAATTATTACTTTTTTTTTTCTTATTAGGCAATTCAGTTTTTTCACAGCAATAAGTAAACCGACTTATATGTACGAAAAAAATAACTTATTTTTTTCTACTTATAAGAAAAGAAAAGAAGTAAATAAATGACATTTACCAAACATAATCTTTGATCGTTATAAGGGGAAAAAAAACTCATACGTTAAAATAAAGTCATTTGCCAAATATGCTCTTAATGAGGGGTGACATGAACAAAGTCTTATCATTTAACAACTTGCTAACAACTTGCTTAAAGTCTCCAGCTTTTCGTTCAAAGGAACACATGGAAAATGTCATGGACGTGTTAACAACTTTCACATAGTTTAGGGTGATTTTCTAAAAAGATCCCTTTAAATTATTGTGAAGAATTAAAAATCGAATGAAAGCGAAGGAAAAAGGGTAGGGGAGAGAGAGAGAGGGAGAGAGAGAGAGAAGCGAGGTTGCGCTCTGGACCGAAGCTGGCTCTTCAGAATTCAGAAAGTGAGGTTTCTTGAGAGAGAAAGCGAGCGAGAGGGGGGAGAGAGAGAGAGAGAGAGAGAAGCTCTGACGCTTGAGAGGACCTCGATCTAGGGTTTCTCCCTCCCGTCGCCGATCGATTCGGGTAATCCCCGCGCACATTCACTGCGAATTTTTCACGAATTTATCGTAATTTTTGTCCGTGTAATTGTTTGTTTCTTCGTCGTTCTCTTTATCTCTTTGTCGAATATTGTAGATCTTTGCACGCTGATGCTTTCTCTCTCTCTCTCTCTCTCTGTCCTTTTGCTCTCTGGCTTTATTGAGATAGCGAAGAAAGACTCTAAGTAGGGTTCCGTTTTCAAAATTCTCGTTTTGTCCCAACTTTTTTCTCTATTTCTGGAAAAATTCCGGCTCAGTTTGAAGCGAATTGTTTGGGGATTTGTTGTTGCCCTGCTGGGAATTAGGGTTTGAGTAAGTTCCATTGTGAGATCATATTGAATTTCTCGATTATCACTGTTTTTTTTTTGGCGTGGAAACGTGATTTTTAGGGGTTGTGTGTTTTTATTTTCAGAATTGTCATGAGTTTGTCAAAAACGATTAAGTCGCTTTGCTTTTTTTTTTTGGGGGTTTGTTTTTCGTTTTGGTTTCCTCGCTTGTTGTGAAGTTGCCTTCTAGCTCCCATTATAGTATTCCCCTTTTCCATTTAAACCATTGTTTATTGTTCTTAACGAAGGATTGCAACAAATCATTATAATTTACAAGGAATTATATGGCATAAATGACTGCTCCACATCTTTTTTATTTCCAAAGTCGAGAATATGAAGATGCTTGGATACTAATGAGATTTAATTTCGATGGATCTGCAAAGTTGAAGTGTGGATGACTATTCGTATGTTGCTAGGCTAAGCAACAATTAATTGAAACTAGGAGTTTAATATGCGTATCACAGGGGATTAGTTGAAGCTATCTGTTGAACGTCTGTAGCTGGGTTGATTGGTACTTTCCATGGACATTTGTTGTATTGAATTTTTCTTGCGTATGCAAGTAAAAATGAGCGGGCTTCTTCTCTTTATCAAATGTAAACTGGGTTTTTAGTTCCTTAAGCTGTGTTTGGTTGGAAATAAAGTGACTAAAACTGGAAGTGGAACGGAAATGAAAAACATATGCCTTGTTTGGATGGGGGTAAATGAGGGGTAAAGGAAGGTAAATAAGCTTATCTTAGTTTGGAGTTTTTGCAAGAGAGGTAAAAAAGTTTACATCCGTTGACGTCCATTCTATGTAATTTGACTCACCCCAAATTGTGGTTTAAAGTAAAAGATTTTGGGCTATCATGATACAAATTCAATGGCTAAGAAATGATTCCCCTTCATTCCTTTTACTAAACTTCCAAACATGATTATTATATTTCCCTTCTTCTTTCTTTCCTTTCCTTTGCCTTTTTTCTCCTTCTCTTTTTTCCCTTCCCCTCCATTAGTAACCTCCCAAACATAGCAATAAAGGAAAGAAAGGACTACGATACATTCTTTTGGGACATAGGAAATTGGAGAGAAAATTAAAGAAAACATGAAAAATCATCATGAAACTTAAACTTGAGATAGAAAAACTATAAGTAACAGATTTCATGACAAAGTTTGTTCAAAGTGTATATTCTACTTTTTTTTTTCTTGTTTTGTATGTAGTATATTTTATGTCATTCCTTGTTATTTACTTAATTACCTTTCTTTCACACGCATCCACATTCTGAAAAATAAAGCATGGAACCGGTAGAGTGTGCTGCTAATTTCTTATGGCCAGCATGCATACTTGACAATCTGAGAGGTGACTATTTCTATACTAGATCAACCAATCTTTGAACTAGGAAACTCATGTCTTTTCCACATAGCTGCTGTTGTTTCGCCGACTGGGTGCTATTTCAGCTATTCTTGGCTGTCTCTGCAATAAGATTCTACTGTCATTAGGAGAATTGAAGGTTCTGTGAGGTTGTTAGAGAATTTAATGCAGCCAAATTGATGTTACATAATAGATTTCATTGATTTTAAAAACCATTTTTTTCTCAATAATACATCAGATGCAATTGGATGCACACACATATAAATGGAAGGAAGTTTAAAACACCAGAATTAGTTCTTTGAAGGAAGGAATTGCATGATAACTTAATTTTAATGGTGATGTAATCAAGATCATAACTCTGCTCTTATTGCTACTGTTTTATTAACTCTGACCATCTTGCTTTTCTTGTTTCTTTTTCTTCTTCTCTTCTTTGCTTTACTTCTATTCTGGATTCATCTTCTCTCATTCTTGCTTGTCGAAATTTATGATTACCATTAAACACCTAGAACACACCATGTTTCATGCGGGTATGATGAGTCAGGAAGCTTAGGTCTGAGCTGATGACATCCATTTTAGGCTTTGGAGATTCTAAATTACTATGTTTGACAGTTTGAGTAAATTGAGTGTAGTTGGTACCCAATGAATGTGGTGCATTGAGCCGATTTTTCGCGTGATAGCTTGTTTGTTAATTGGTGCAACCTCTTGATTCAATACAGAAAGATAATAATTCATTCTTACATTGGTTTTTACATAGTTTTTTTATGTACATTGCATCTAATTGTATGTAACAATCAAATAAATTAGAGAAAAACTTTGCATAAAGCATATGAATGAAATTTAACACTAGGCTACATTTGGTGAGATTAAACTGCTATCTAGGCTTGGATAAAGCTCAACGTCTTTCATTTGCATGTTAATTTTATCAACACAAAGAAAAGAGAGTAAAAGTAAAGTTCTTGAAATCTTGAATGTTTTGCGTGCATGGATGTTGCAAAAAGAAAAAATATTTGATTGTAAGCTAAATGTATCACTAATTATGTATGTGTGCCTGCATGCCAATGTTACAGAAGGCGCTAGGCGGACTAGGCGTTCGAGCCGGGGCCTAGGCCCTAGGCATTTGCCTTTTTTTTAATTTATTTAATTATAATAATTCACAAAAATATGTATTAAGTTCATATAAAATTACAAAAAAATATAAATAACAGTCTTAGATCCATAATTAAACTAGAATTGAACAAGATCATTATTAAGTATTAACTATTAACTACATAAAAGCAGTGAAAAAGTTAAAAAATAGTTTAAAAATTAAAAAAATTGAAATTTAAAAATTTGGCCCGAAGAGGGGAGGCAGCGGCTCCGGAGCTGCGGCGGCTGCAGGAGGCAAGGAGGTGGAGGAGGTGGCGGCGGAAGAGGTGGGTGTTGGTGGCTGCGGGGGGAGGCGAGAAGGTGGAGGAGGCGGCGTCGGTGGGAAGAGTACACGAGAGAGAGAGCTAGGGGGTGGGTGTTGGCATCTGCGGGAAGAAGCAAGGAGGTGGAGGAGGCGGCGACAGGAAGAGAGAGAGCTGTGGATTGCGGAGGTGGGTGTTGGGCAGCTAGGCTTGGCGGCTGCGGATGAAGAAGACACGAGAGAGAGAGAGAGAGAGAGAGAGAGAGAGAGAGAGAGAGAGAGAAGGGGATATGGTTTAGGTTAAGAATTTAAGTGAAGCGGGGCGGGTCGGGTATGGGTTCGGGTTTTGGTTTTTTTTAGTTTAAAAAACTAGTCGGTCCGCTTAGCGGACCGCCTAGCCCTAGGCGGTGCCTAGGCGGAACCGCTACCTAGATTGGGCGCTCCGGCCCAAACTAGGTGGCAAATGGTCCGCCTACACCTAGGCGGACGCCTAGGCCGTGTTTTAGAACACTGCTGCATGCATGCATGAGGTAAGCACAAACAAATGCATACATGTATGAGTTTTACTCCAAGTCTTATTAATATCGTTATTATTACCAAGTATAGTCTGAGAAGAGAGTGGTCGTGGGAGGCTAGATTATTCTTATATAAACTAGTTACACTACAGAAGTTGTAATCTTTGAGAACATATTAAATCCAGGAAATTGCCAAAACAAATATTGAAAACCAATACAAGAAAACTAACATAAAGATGGTTATAGTGGCTTAGCCAACATTTATCCATGGCCTTTTCTTAATGCTCTTCTTCTCCATATCACTGTTTTTAACCTCCTTACTGGTTGAGACTGAGATGCTAGAACTTTTTGATCCGTTTGCAAGAGTTTGTTAAAGCACTAACCTGTTTTCAGCAAATATACACTCTTGCATTTGCATAAGAGAAAAGATTTCTCTTGGAGGATTGAATATAAAGGTAGTTGCCTCTGCACATCTTTAAGCAGTGAGCAAGTGGAAGTTCTGCTCTCATGGAATTATGGTATGCTGGCAGGATGCACTAATTGGTTACTCAATTTCATTAACTACTTCCAGGAGTCATTGGTTAAGAGTGTGCCTGTGTTGAACGCCCAAAAAAAAATTAGGGTTTAACAAACCAAATCTAAGTAGTTGGATTGACAGGTTGGACTTCTTTTACTTGATTTTTTAGATAAATATTCTAATTTTGTTCCTGACTGCTCAATTGGACACCAATGCAATGATCTTTTAGTCTCTAGACTCCCTACCTTGATTACTGTCGCTGCATCACTGTTGGTTCTGTCAATCTCCCTTCTCTCTGTCTGTGTTTTCCCTATTTAAGAGTCTATATTAGTTTCTGGGAACTAGGTTGGATAATCATAGAACAACGTGACTCAAGCCTTAATTAATTAGGCCTGATTTAACAAAAATGTTTCACAATAAATTCAATCAATACCGATTATATAGTCCTTCAAAAAGGGCATATAAAAACGTAGGGGCTTTCATTGTTTTTTTTTTCCTTCTTGAGATCAACATATGGACAATCCTTAAAAGTGCTTTAGTAGTCCTTGATGTGCTTCAAACCTTCAATAGAGCATCATGCTCCTTAAAGATATTTGATTTTATTTATTTGCATATATAAACTCAACATGATCCTACAATTAAATAGTTGTAAGTGTCCTAACTTGTTCCATGATCAGGATTCAGATTTAATCTATGAGCCGAACTTTCTTGTTGCCTAAATACTTCATATTATGGAGTTTGTACAGGAAGATTAAAAGACGCGTTATGATGATAGCAGCTTAAGAAGATGCCAGTCCCCAGAACTATGTTCATATATGTGTCATATCCTAGCATCTTTTATTTTCTTCATATCACATTACTGGTAATTGTTTTAAGATCCCATTTCAACAGAATTGTCTTAATTTCTTATGCTCGAGTGTGTTTGACCTGTCTGGAAGTACCTTGTTATATATTAATGATGTTCTAGATAAGTGGAAACAGTTGGAAGTATTTTCTCATCATTATGCATGTTAGAACAGCATGTTAGAACAGTTCACAGTACAAATATTTCACAATTCACATTACAAATATTTCCTTTAGCTCCAAGTTTTGTATTGCTATTATTAATCTTTTACCTAATTAATTGGAGAACAACTACTCATATTTTGAGGATATTTATACTTCTAGAAGCCCATAGTCATGAAATTAACCAGTTGATACGAACCAATATCTGTAGTTATTGTAATCTACCAAGATAATTTTTGCTGTATTAAGTTGGGGTGACAGTGGTGAGAAGCACGGACACATACTATGTTTATTAATTTGCCATCAACATTTCTGTTCATTGAGATCACCAAAATTTTATGAGAAAAATGTTATCGTTGATAAGTAATAACCATGCGGTTAAGCACGACTCTATTATTTTTTGATGGATCACATGGAGTTTTATCGTGGGTTTTGTTTTCTGTTAACATTTCATCAACTTTTACTTATACATGAGATTTCATTATTATTTCCAAAATGATTATGTTTCTGATATTGCCAACTGATAAGCTAATGTTTAATACTGCAGATGAGTGGCCACGTGTAATTGGTATCATTGTTACCTACCTCGGTCATTCAGATATGCAGGCATAGCAGGTTACAAATATGAGATGATTCTATTCCGATACAATATGACCCTTGAAGATTTCTTTACTCTTACTGAGATGAAGAATGGCTTTGTATCACTTGCTAGAGTTGAAGAGCTGATCTCTATTATGCAACAGCAGAAGGATTGTGTTGTGAATAATATTAGCGACACAGCAAGACAATGGTCAAGTGTTGCTAGCACATTAGCAGCTACAGAAAACAAAGATTGTCTTAGCCATTTTGTTAAGTTAAACGGGCTGTGTTATCTAAATCAGTGGCTTCAGGAAGCTGTAAAATGTAGTAACAGTTGTGCAGAGATTGCTGTTGAAGAATTGTTACATTCGTTATTAGGATCACTGGAGAGGCTTCCAGTACACACAAAAGATTCAGTTGCTTCTGGAATTCAAATAACTGTTGAAAATTTGGTTGGATCCAATAGCCTCAACATCAAGGAGAAGGCAAGGGCTTTGTCGGAAAGGTGGAAACATGCAGTGGAAAATGGTGTTAGCAACCAAGATATAAATAAAGATGAAAAATGTGAAGATGAGAACCCCAAATGTCCTAGTGACATTGGCACAATTGATGCTGTGAACTCGAGGCCTCCAGTTTTTGAGATTCCTACAAGTAGAGAGGGGCTGGAAGAAAATAATTGTAAAGAGGAATCTGCAGGGACTGGAAACCACTCCCACAATTCAAATGTGGCAGGGAGCGTGGAGGCTTCCCAACAAGATAATACTGCTGGTGTACAAACTTCAAAAGAAAATCAGACTGCCACCACCTTAAACTCAGCAGTCATGAATTCCAATTTAAAAGATATGGATGCATTGCCTTCAGGTCTTGTTCCAAATTCTTGTGAGGAGAGTATGTCTGGAACAGAGGGTTCTTCAGTCTGTCCTGCAGCTGAGATTGCCTCTGGCACCACATCCTGTTCAAATGTTTCAGGAGATATTGCTGACGACCATCGTGATGCTTCTGAGTTTAAAGATGACAGTGTGAAAGACACAAAGATGGAGGAGGATACAGAGGGAGGTAGCCCATCTAAGTCTGATCAGATGGAAAGCTGTAAGGCTAACCCGTCTTCTTGCTTATCTGTTTCTTCACATGCACATAAACCTGGGCGCTCTGTATCTTGTAGTTTTGATGCCACAGAGATTAAGTCAAATACGTTAGAGAATACAGAGGCTCTGCCAAGGTCTGCAAGTATTGATTGTGACGTACCAAAGTATTTGAGAAATACGGAACTCAAATCTGATATGCAAGGTCTGCTGCGTAATAGGTCCAAGCTAAGAGTAAGTGATGATCCAGAGACCTCTCCGGGGAGAAAGGAAGAAGCTTCAAGTGTGCGTGAAGTCAAAAGGTTTGGCAGTGATTCCAAACTGGAAGTTAGTAGGGTAGCTACTGTTGGTTCGCAAGATTCTTCAAAACCAGCAGACAAGAAGTCAATTACCGGGATGGATGATAAATCAGAGCTGGGACTTGAATACGGAGAGATTGATGCACTGGAAGTTGCTAGGCAAGTTGCGATTGAAGTCGAACGTGAAGTTGTTGATTACAGAGAACCATTCTGCAGCTCTTCACCAGATGGCAATTCAGAAGAGGACACACGTCCCCAGTGTTCTGGTGGCCAGCAGGATCAACCTGTAAATGAAGAAAAGAATGGGAGAGGTTCATCTACTGGTGAAGATCTTGACGATGTGTTATCACCAAAGGCTGACAATCAAAGAATTGCAGAAGCAGATGTAGGTCCTGATAAATGTGAAGAGGATGTAGAAGTGTCAGAACAAATAACTCATCAAACAGTCGATAAGACTGAGCAGAATAGATGCGTCTTTGATCTGAATGAAGATCTGAGTGAAGATGTTTGCGTTGAGGAATCTGATCGCCTGCATAACTCTACTCCTAATAACAACTCCGTCATTGCAACTGCACCAATACTTGTCTCTGCATCAAAAGGAGCTCCAGTTTTGCAAGTTAGCCCTCTCCGCTTTGAAGGTGAACTTGGTTGGAAGGGATCTGCTGCCACAAGTGCTTTCCGCCCTGCATCTCCTAGGAGAACTCCAGATGTCAAAAAGACATCTTCTGGTCATAAACGGAAAGCAAACTTGATTGAGATTGACTTGAACGTGGCAGAGGGTGGAGATGATGTAGTTGATCCATTCTTAGTTAAACCCACACTAGTTTCCTCTGGTGTTCTTTCTCGGGAAGATTCTGTGGAAGTCAGTTCAAGAAGAGAGGACAGATTCAAGTTGGACCTTAACCGTCACAGTGATGAGGATGTGTCGCCGTTCCCTTCATCTTATTGCAGTCTTCCGCACCAAAATGGGGATCGGACCATGTCCCCTGCTTCATCATCATCTTCAAGACAACCTACAACGAGAGACTTCGACTTGAATGATAATCCTAACTTTTTCGACGCTATGGGATCTTGTAACCTCAGCAGGTTTTCTTCAAATACCCCAGCAATGCGTTCTAGCTCCAAACCTGACAATCCTGGCATCACTATAATGGGTTCCAAAATTACAGAAACAAAGAACTATCTGGATGAAACTCCTCTATCTCTTATGGGGAATGGACCTAGTGTTGATGCTACTGCTACAGCGTTGAGGCCTATGATGCCATATAGTCATATTCCGCATCCTGCTTATGGGTACAATGGGGGGCCTGTGATGGGGCCTCCGATGCCTTTCCCACCACCATTTTATGCTTCTGGGAGCATCCCTTACATGGTAGATTCTCGAGGCGCAACTGTTGTACCTCAGATTCTCAGTACTCCAGGATTAAACTCGGCAGCTTCGGCTATACCACCTTTTCTTATGAGTGTGCCAAACACATCGCCTGGTTTGAATGTGGCAGGGACGTCCAAGTCTGGATTGGACTTGAATTCTGGTTTTATGCCCCTGGAGGCTGGAAGCAGGGAAAGTGGGAATTTTAAGAACTCTTTCATGCAAGGCCACAATGGCTTAATGGAAGGCCAGGCGAGGGCTGGATCACAGTTTTCAGGTGCACCGGTGAATCTAAAGGAATCAGATCCAGGATGGGAGCCATTTACTCTTGGGTACAAGCATGTCACTTCATGGCAGTAGTTCTATGCGCCACAAAAGATTTTGTCTCCATATAATTCATCCATGATATTTACTTTCTTAGTCTCCTTCAGTCTAGGAGATGCCTTCGGTGATCCCAAGGGATTATTATTTACATGATAAATTGGCCATCTTAGGTATGGATGGGATGATGTAACCTTGTTGGAATTGACTCTAGGGATAAAAGGTGAATAATGCTAGTAATAGGTGGTTGATTATAGTGATTGATTGCAAAAGAAAATAGAGAATGTAGGCATGATTTGTTGTTTTATAATGCTTTTGTTCTCCCTTGTTTAATATTATAGGCAGTTGAAATGGGATTACGTACCTGTACATTTCTCATGAACATCCTAACACAGTGAAACAGTTGGAACCCTTTCTATCTTCTGACTATCTGTTTGTGAAGATTTGATTAATATATTTAGGGTTTGCTGGTCATGAGTTGTTGCCTCATGCCCCTTTCTCTCCATATTTATATCATTGACGTGCAAGATTTGCGTTATTTGTTTCAGTTATTTGTAGCTAAGTTGCATGGTGTATGATTTCTTTTACAGCCGCTCGATAGTTCTTTTGCTGCTCTGTTAATCTGTTAGATGCAAAATTGCAGGTGAGGCATGTTTTGTTTTGCTTGTTGCCCTTAATTTGTGCCTGGATATGGTTGCTTGCTTTGTAGTTTTTAAGCTCATTCTGTTCTTTCTTGACATGGACCAATCTTCTACCAACTACTATGGCGCACACAAGAAAGGAGTGGGGAAAAAATGGCTAGCGTATGCTCTTGAACTGAACTCTTTGGTACTTGTGACCTTTCGTGCTCTCTTTATTGACCAATTTGTTCACCGTTGCTAATACTCGTTTGGTGCGTCAATCTTTTTGAATGTATATATAGCATATAAAAAGCTGACCTTCGATTACTAGGAATCTAAGGATACGCATGATCATCCATCGTAAAGAACCATTGTGCTTAGCATTTGAACAAACCACGTGACTAAGACCTATTTCGTAAAGGCAGTAAGCGCTCGAGAGAAGAATTAGCTGTTAACGGAGGAGATTCTCTGTCCACGATGAGAAGTGTTCTAGACCTCTCGAGGGCATGCTCAGTCAGGGGGATAAATGGTGGTGCCTAGGCACTAGTTTCACTGCCTTCGATGATGTCATCTTTTCGCTACTCCGACGAGCAGTTCTATGCCGTGAGTCATAATAACGCGACCATAGCTGTCCATATAGCCAAGTGCAGCTTCTGGCGAGATTGCTCCTCCCATAGAAGATTCGTTCACGGTATGTAAGAAGGCGATAAAGTATCCGGTGGATTTGCCTTCAGAAGGACTGCTTCAGATTGGGAGGTTCATTTTGGCCAATGAACAATCAAACAGTGAACTTTGCCGTCCATAAACTGAGCGTACACGAGGGGATGGATGCTGAGTGGGTATTGATGGATAGTTTCAAAGACTGGGTGATTTCTGTTGTGAATTCGAACTCCAAGGCGAAAAGGTGTTCTACAACACAAGGGTGTTTGGTAACTGCATCTGCTCCTAAGATGATAGATTTGGTTTTTATCATCCGATAACAGTATCTTTGACGTTAAAACTCAGAAGATCCGTCACATTGTCAATGGTGCTTTGCACGTGTTTGGGGTGAGTGTTTTATCAATGGTGCTTTGCACGTGTTTGGGTTGAGAGTATTTTTAAAAGTTCACATGTTTTTGAGTTGAAAACTCAATTTGGTGTGATGCTGCAAACATGTATGCAAGTAAATATGACTTCAATTTTTTTTTAAAGGAGAAGGTGGTGAGTATCAATTTAAACAAAAGTTAAGATGATTTTCCTGTAAAAACCCATATCGGAACTCCCATTTAAAGGTGGATTCCGTATAAATTGAACTTGAAATTTGGTTTTTGTATTTTCACCCCATTTCAAAGGTGATTTTTGTGGGGGAGAAAACCACCTCCTACAGATGCATTGTAATGATAAGTAATTACTTTTGAAATGCTTACCAAAGTCAGTAAAAACAACTTAGCTCTAACCAAAAAGGAGCAGAACCACCGTTGACAATGTGATCTATCTTCTGTGTTTTTAACATGAAAGATACTGTTATCGAATGAAAGAACCAAAGCTATCATCTCAAAAGTAGATGCAGTTACCCAAACAACCTTGTGTTGTAGAGCACCTTTCCGCTTACGGTCGTCATGCTTTCATGAGGCCAAGTTGGAGGATGCTCAGGTTTCCTTTTCTTTGATTTCACTGCATCTAAAGTTTGATATTTCTTTTATTGAGCGAAGCATGGAGTGTGCATTGATGATATGCTAGTCAAAAAGAACAATGGAGCTACTAAACCAAGTTCACTGCTCGCGTTTCAAATAGCCGCTCCTAATAAAAATCAGTGCATGAAATAAAAGGAAAAACATTACAAGAACTAATTTGAGTCCGCAGATGAGACAAATAGATGAAAAACATCCTGTTAAATGCATGAAGCATACTCGAGTAGATGTTTAAATAACTGGATATACAAACAGCAATTATTGATACATTGGTCGGTAGACAATCTCAAAGCTGCAACAAAATTTGAATTGTTCCCATACTCTATGCTTATAACTGAGAAAGCTGACCATAAAATGACGGTGGCAGCCGTGAACAACAGTTACAAGCTAAAAATCTTCATCATGGTTAAACATAAATATCAATAACTACATGATACTAGAGATCTGAACAAGGTTAACCATTTAAAAATATGGTTCTGACTGGTACTTAACTGCACAAGATAAGAGTAGGTTTAATTTGTCCATCCTTTTTTTTAAGATAAAATTTGTCTATCAGTATTTGCCCTACGATTTGAATAATACATTGAACCATTTTTTTTCATTACCATTTCAATAATTATGCTCTAAGATTCCACATGATATAGAAGTCCTCACATAATGTATGTGCTCTAAGCACCACTTAATAAAAGGAATCCACCCCAAAAGATATAGTACAACAGTGTTTATCTAAATACATAGGTACTTACTGGGGGTACTAGGATTAATTGTTGATGTGTCAGGTAACGTACCTTCCCCAAGTTAGAGATCCCACAACAATCTTCTACTTTCTGCGCTTATACCTGCAAATAATTACGGATAAAGAGTGAAACAAATACATCAACGTGCCACATAATTACATTCAAAGCCTCACTATCTTATAGGAAACACCTGTACATTCACATACAATAAACAGCAGAGGCTAAATGATAAAAACAGATTGAGAGCTTTGGCATCTAAATTGATGCTAGTTGTCAACTAACTGTCAGCATTCTAGAACTAGCAGAAAAAAAGCTTTTTTCAACCGTCTCATCTGTGTTCTAAAAATTGTTCAGAATCTGAATAATGAATAATAAATAAATGAAAGATCTGTTGTGGAGGGGGGGGGGGGGGGGGGGG
>JBAKGM010000200.1:24713446-24734863 GCA_037177215.1 Asparagus racemosus
AAGCAGAAAAAAAAAAAAAAAAAAAAAAAAAAACCCATCCCCCCCCCCCCCCCCCCCCCCCCCCCCCGCGCCCAAAATCCCACATCAGAAGGATAACATTGAAGTATATCTTGTGTTTAGTCATAAACAATGACAGATGTGGGAAATATATACTTGTATAAGTCAACCAAGAACGAGAACTAATTAAAATTAGTGAAAGAAATTATGCTGCTGCTTAAATTCGTTATATATTGCGAATATGTTAGCAGCAGCAGAAAACAAAGTCCAGAACGAAAAGTATTTAAAGAAAAGTAACCGAACGTATAAGAAGAAAGTGGTCTGGTCTTTAAATTAGTGAAAGAAATGACACTGCTTAAATTAGTTAAATATTGCTAATATGTTATCAGCAGCAGACAAAGAAGTCCAGAACTAAAAAGCATTTAAAGAAAACAGAACACACAATACAAGAGGAAAGTGGTTTAGGTGTTAAAAAATAGCAAATCAAAGGTGCTTGACTATTAAGGCAAAGAGAAGGCAAATCTTTGAAGCAAGGAACATAAGCTTCATTAATTATAACTTCCTAAATGTATCTGTATGCAAATGGTTAAAAAATAGAACTTTTATACACTTTTCTATGAGATTCTAATCTACAAGATAAAAATGTACAATATAGAGACACGGAAACAGTGTGCCGGACACAATCATCAAGTCCCAGATACAGAAACATGTCTGTGTCTATGCATTGTGAATCAGTATAAGTATGTTAAACAAATATATATAACAGGTTGTTATCCTTGTTCCAAGACCGTCAAAGAAAAAATTTACTAATAAAACAATTATTTTTTGCCAGAAAGGGCAATCATTTACTTGTATATTTTTCAGATAAAAAAAAGTATAGCATTTATAACTGTCAGACACAGATTAGAGTTACGGAATGAACATCTGCACTATTAGTAGGGAGAAGTATCCTACATATCATAGATTAAAACAAGATGAATGATTGTAAATGGGTACTGTCTGTAACAAAGAATGTGGAATTGTGATTGCCTGATTTTGGATTTTGACCCAAAAAAAAAAGTGACAAGTGTCACTATACCCAAGCAAGCAAACAAAATAAAGGAATACAAGGCAATGAAAATTAGCTTCTATAAATTTCTCTCCCGTATTTTTATTCGATAATCATCATTTAACATTAATACCGTTGAAGAAACCGCAAAGAGGAGGAAAACAGCAAAAAATAGAATTAAGATGATTAAAAAATCTCAGAAAGATGATATCAGATTACCACATGTCAAGCATCCAAGAATCCAAAAAATTTTATAAAACATGAAAAAACAATGTTAATTAATACCTTGATTTGCTCTTGAATGAACTTGACTTTTTCCTTCCAAAGGCATTACTCTTCGCCCTAGCTTGTTTTCCCTCGGTCATATCATTCTGAAAGAGATCCAGCATTTCTTCCTTCCGTGTTTGACTCTTTTGAGAAGGTGGTTTACCCCGCTTGCTAGAATTTTTCAACGTTTTCCCACTTTCACGAGCCTTCATTACAGATTTCATTGATTTTGCCCGTCGATATGCCACATCAACTAGTGACTTCCCAGTTTTTTCACCCCTACTGCCTCCAGTGTTCTGCAGTCAACATACATCTCATTTGTTGTTAAATGAAAAAAAAGGTGGTTGTAGGTTAGAGATACAAACCTAGGAAGAATGCTAGAACAAAACATAAGCAAAACAGGGAACCGTAAGATATTTCAAATTTGACAACTTCGATAGAGAAAATTATCAAAATTACAAGAAGTTGCGAGCATATTAAGAAGAAAGAAGGAAATACAAAGACAGGCACATACCTTTTCTCTGTCATTATCCCCTTCATCTTCTAACATCTCACGTGCTGCTTCAAGTCTTCTACGCTTCTTCCGTGGCAAATTTTTCTGCAAGGAGAAAAGGGTGGCAAACCACCAAAGCATTAACGCTTACATCCGAATTTCCACGCATCAAAAGACTTCATTTATTGTGTATGAAAAGGCTACCTCACGTTCCCGTTTTCTTTTCTCCTTCAGTTTCTGTTCCTCAGCTTGCCGAGCACTAATCACCTCTTTTGATCCACTTTGATTTTGGTCCAAGGATTCCTGTAAACAAGGGTAATAAGAAAATTAAATATTGTAAGAAACCTCAACATATTTTGAACTAATGGATAGGCAGAAAATCTAGAGATATTGGAAATATTGTACATAAAATTTGATAAACAGGAAAAGAGAGGAATAGAAATGGGATGGGAATACTTGTAGGTATACAGTGAAATGTCGTAGATGTAAAAAGAATTGGAAATTTAATAATACAAATAAAGAATATTAGGCAAAGATAGTAAATATCATTGGTGCTTATGGAGTACAGGTAGGACTGCTAAATATTGAAAAGAAATTTTGCAAAAACTTGAATGAATTGGTGAGGAGATCTTAATGGGCATATCGGCAGAGATGATAATGAATATGAGAGGATGCGTGGAGGTTATAGTATGGAGGGGGGATATAAGATTTAAGATTTTGCAATGTCGTATGATTTTTAATAGCAACTACACATTAATAAAAAAAAAAGATATGCACTTGTTAACTTTTAAATGCGGATTAAGCAGTTGTCAAATAGACTTTTTACTTGCAAGAAGGATAGATATGTATTACACAAAGATTGTAAAATTATATCTGGACAGCGTCCGATCACACAACATAGGTTGATGTATAGACACTTGCACAAAGCAATTAAGGAGAAATAATATGAACAAGAGCCTAAAACTACATGGCAAAACATAAACGGAGAGACTTTGGTTCAATTTAGGGATACAAGATGAATGTAGATATTTGGCATAATATGTCATGTTATATCAAGAAGGTAGCTAAAGAAATCTTTGTAGAATCTAAGAATAGTAAATTGTCCAGTAAAATTGTGTCGGTGGAATAAAGAAGTCTAGAAAGTAACTAGAGCAAATAGAACATGTTATAAAGATTGGCAAAATGGTGGAAATGAGGAAAAATGAGAAACATAGATTAGCAAAGGAAGAAAAAAGAGCAAAGAGAGGGCACAGAATATACAAAAGGTTGCCAAGATAAGAAAAAGATAGAGTAGGGGCTCAGGTCATGCTAGATGTAACAAGAATGAAGATCAATGAGTTTTGGTAATCTATGATGAAATTAAACAAAACTGGAGAGAGAGAAAAATCCCAAAATAGCTCCACCCAATAGAGTTTTCCCTCTGCCATATAATAGTAGATCATATTATTTAAGTTCTCTTAAAATGAACATAGTAACTGTTGACAACAAAAATCTACCATTAAATCCACCAATCAGATATTTCAGAAACTTACTTTCGCGGTCTTTGCTATAAGCTTTTTCTCCCTCTCAGTCACAAACCAGGTTCTTTTGGGGCGTGAATATATTTCATCTTTATGCTTGATCATGTTCTCTGCCTAAAATGTTCAAAAACAACAAACAACATTGCAACATAAAACCTGTGTCAAAAAAAATTATTCCAAGAAACTCCAAGAACATTGATCAAGGAAGCATATTGAACCTTTGCGGCTTCCATTTCAGCTTTCCTTAATATTCTTTCCTCCCTGCAATAATACATGTTATCGAGCAGTATTCACATAGAAGAAAGAGACTTTGGAGTCTTCTCCAGAAAAGAAAATAATCAAGAAGAAAAGTAGAGAAAGACCTTTCTTCCCGAAGCACCGCAGAGATTTGATCTTCCATTTGTTCAATTAATCTACTCCACTCAGCTATGGGTTGTTCTGCAACAATTCGACTTTTCAACTGCGAACCAGCTCTTTTTGCCTATTGTATGAAATAGAAACATACACAATGATCACACATACTGAGAAAAATATCTGTACAATGAGCCATAATAATTATATCAAAGGTACATGGTCATTAATTATTACACAGAAAGTAGGCTTCATTAGAATATAGTTCCTGTGCAATTTGTTGATTTTCTAAGGTATAAATTGCACAAAAATTGAACATCTTTGAAAGTTCCAACATGATTCTCTACTTAAAAATAGAGAATAAGGAAATGATAATAGAACCAAGAACGAGAATGTGACCTCTCATAGATGTTACACGGGTATGCATGCAGGTACGGTTGCTGATAAGGGACACGACAAATATGTAAAATGTAGGATATCGGTAAACAACTATGTATATACAAATTGAACTTAGTAGCTTACATGAGATCAATTTTGTTTTTTTATTTACATGTTATGAAAACTAAAATTTCTATAATGTTTTTATGTTTCATTTGTTAAGTAGGTTATACATTGGGAAACCACTTGTTTATAACTAGATACCTAAACGGCCCTTTAAAATCATGCTTCTAAATTGGGCAAGTGTTGAAATGAACCCGACCCATCTCAAGCAAGTTGCAGGAAGTGGACAAAGTGTACAGACATATGTATACGAAGTGTATGATAAGTGTTTTAAACTAAATTATGTATTATATAATTGAGGACACATCTTAATAGATATAGGCCTTCAAGGAGTGTCCAAGGAGTGTCATAGTCAGACACGTGCGGAATACGGATACGGGAGCCCACCTGCACAAAGTCGGGGTAACCAAGCCTCTAATACTCTTCCAATGTAGTTTTGGTCATCATTTTTCCCTAACTTGAAAATTTAAGTTAGTTGAATTTGAAATCAATAGAGAAGTATGTAGAACTTACCATCTTTTCCAGGCACATCTTCCCCTTGTTTGCTTTTGTAAATTTCCAGTTATGCCTTCAATTTAGAAAGTTTCTCCCCTCCGTTACCACAGCTATATATTTTATCGTAAATTCTCTCTTTCAATTTTTACTTCTCTCTTTAAAATTTTTGATTTTACCTTTCTTTTGTTTATATGTCTCTCAGAAAGCATTTATACTAATATGATCTTTTCTATTCTCCTTTCAAAAGGTTCCGCATTTCATCGTAACTTTCTTATTTATCAAACTCTTACATAAGCATAAGAACTATCATAATTTCCTAGTTAATCACCATCTTTTACATAAATCAAACCATATCTCAATATTTGCTCCTTGTTAATCACCATCTTTTTTTACTTCTCTCAAAAATTTCCCCTCTATCCCTTAGATAAGAAATGTTTAATTAAAATAAATTATTTTAATTTCTTTATCACTACAACATAATGAAATAGGCTTGATTTCTTCATATAATATCCATGTATTACTCTGTCTATATAGCTCATGTAGCTTTACTTCAGACATGGTCCACAAATGCTAGAAAATATATCACTTGCAAAAATCAACAGAGAAAACTCAATCACACAGGAAAGAAAAGGTAGTTCAGAGCATATGTAAAACTTTTACTTGATAGATGGTTGATAATGACCTTTGTGGAATTTTATCGTAAAAACACTAGCACGAGACAAAATAACTTAAATTCACCGTCATTTTCTCAGATACTTATCCCAATTGGCACTGCATAAAAAGTTCAAAACAGCTTACAGAAATTGTTGATCAATGAAAGAATACTTACAATGGCCTTTAAGAGAGAGCGATCATTATCAGTAACAAAAGTAACAGCATATCCTTCTCTTCCAGCTCTGGCGGTACGACCAACACGATGAACATAGCTGCATTGAGGTAAAAAAGAACAATTGAATTAATATATAGAAACAAATTATGTGAGTGTTAAGTATAAGTAGTGTATCAAAAATAGGGAACCTAGAGTGGATGCCTTATAGAGAGCAAAAGGTAACTTTTACATGCAAATTAAGATGGTAAACCAGGAAAAAGGTACATGGAAACTGCAGTAATGCCTCCTACCTGTAAAGAAAAAAAATTAACAGATACACCAAGTAGAAAGGCCTTGTCTACTGTATTTAACCTGACACGTCGAATCAAAATTGGAAGAGGACCTTGACCACTGCTTTGCTTAGGGCCTTATAATCTCAAGCACAAACAAATGAGGGTATCGCTCAGTTCTTGATAGCCATCATATAACTTTGTTAGCCAAAATAAGACTAAACAAATTGTTCAGAATAGGATGATGCTAGCAAACAACTGTGTGATGGATGCCACCTAGACCTAGGTTACCGCATTAGGTGTAATAATGAACAGTAATATAGTGGATTAGAGCATTATCAAGTAATGACTCCAGCATCAAAACTCCAAAATTTGTGGTGCCAAATAGCCACTAGTTCATGTGCTTTGGCCAAGGGAGACAGAAAAGCTAGTCGAAGCAAACAGGCTTAGCTTAGCTTGGTGGATTACAGAAACATAGAAGCAAGGGTCAGAACTAGCGGATTCAATTATGAGCTGAGAAGTTAATATACCTTACTTACAATTAAGAAATGAGTAGATGAGAAAGATAGTTAAGAGTTAAAAAACACATGATATAAATCCTGGTGAACAAAAAGAACAAATAAAGAAATAGGGTGAGAGTGCATGTAGATAAAATCTTAATAGATAATGCTGTGGGCATAAAAATTAATAGAAGATAGAAGGTATGTTAGATAATAAGTTTTATCAGGAGAAGAGGCTAAGTGCCACAAATATTGGAAGAGATTCATGATAAATACAGTAGGATTTACCATAGGATTTATTTTGATCTATGTTGCAATGGTACGGATACCAGTACGGGTATGGGTATGGCACACAACAAATTTGTAAAAGGTAGGGTATGAGGACACGGCTATAAAAATATTTATATACACAAATATTATATATTGGAATTAATAATTTATATGAGAACAAGGATGAAATTAAAATTCCTACAACAAATTCCTACAACATTTTTATGTTTCTTTTAATACGGGATTATAAATTGGAAATCACTAGTTTTTGAACTAGACATCAAACACCCATCAAAATCATAATTCAAAACCTGACCTGTGTCCAACGAGTTTCAAGAAGTCAATGTGAAGTGTAGGATATACATCTTAAAAATGTATGACAAGTGTTTTAAATAAAAACATGCATTGTATAATTTAGTTCATGGCCAATAAATATATGCATATATGCAAGGAGTGTCCAAGAAGTTTGGGTACGGGTACGGGTATGGGTACGCGTCGGGTACGGGTACAGCTTTTGATTAGAAGTACCCAGGTAACATAGACTTTGATTGTCAGCCAGAACAGGTAGACTTAAATTTTTTTGAGCAAGCAAAATGTTAGTCAGTTAAATATTTACATGTTTGGTTTGACACTATTTTCGAATTGTTATAGAAATATTAAGATAACAAAAAAACTAATACAATAACTTAGACACTTGGATTCTTGATCTTGCACTGTTTTTGTAACTGGCTCTTAATATAAAAGTCTTTCTGCTGAAAGTAGGCAATGTAGCCTAATAAGAGATCAAACCCAGTTTCAGCTTCAAGGACTTGGACTACAGTTCACTTTATGAACTTTCTGGTAAACATTTATCAAAACATGAAAGCAAAACCAATGAGACTGCTCTAAGTAATAATGTGTTCTTAGCACCATGTAGAACATCGTGTGAGTACTTGCAGTCATCAAATCAGTGTATTATGAACAACACACATGTTATTTCCCTCTGTTTATCAGTGCACAACGGGATAAAAACTTCCCTCAAGCATAAAAAGTACACTGATCACAATAAAAAATCACTCAAGGTATCAGCTAGAACATCCTTTATAGTGGTATTCAGATGAATCCACTGACAGTGTTATAGTTAGGGTCTTCTCTTTATTTGAAAAAAAAGAGAGTTAGAATGCCGTTTAACACATCGCAAGCAGGAATACATGCGACAATCAATTACCTAGGTCAGCACAGGTCAAACAAAAAGGTCTCTTTTTTATAAAAAAAAAAACCACAAGTTTAGTCAGTTCTATAAAATATAATTGGCCTAAGGGCTAACCATAATTCTAGAAAAACTATTAGGGAATAATTTTTACATGGGTAACATGTCATATTGCAGAGAAGAAAAAGAAAATGAGAAGGCACCACTAACCTTGTAATATCCCGAGGGCACGCAAAATTTATAACTGTCTGAACACCAATTATATCAAGTCCCTGGAAAAAGATCAAGTGTTAGAATTCAAATTGGCTATAGTCTGAGAATGGAAAAGAAAAGGAACTTCATATTTCCCAAAATCAAAACAGATGCCAAACAAGTGAACAGCAAAAATGCATCACAATTAAGCAAAGCACCAAAGACAACCAAGTCCTTACATAAAGGGACATAAGTAATATCATTTAGATGAAAGCAAAAAACTGCAGTCCAATTGGAATCTCTTCAAGGAAGAATGTGAACTTACACGAGCAGCAACATCAGTTGCAATAAGAAAATCTACTTCCTGCTTTCTGAAAAGTTCCAAAGCCTGCAAAACGTGACCAACTGAAGAAATTAAAACATATTACTGAGAAGCCCTATAAAACTCCATGAAAAAGAATATGATTAAAGTAGGTAAAGGTGATAAATAAAGATAGCATGCAAGAAAGTGAAAGACTTCCAAATCATTGCCATGTGACAGAATAAAAAGGAGACACACAAGTCCACGTGCGCACATGCACATGGGTGCACGCACACAGGTATATAGCAGTTCTATAAAAGGACTTTCTGGTCCTTCAAAGTGCATAGTTTTCTAAAAAGATGGAAAGGTTGCAATAATTATTTTGTGGATAAAAGCAGAAAATATAAACATGGACTTCTTTGAGAAGTTCAGAAAAATCCATAATCAGCAACTTCACACCGCATCAATTTCTGGTCATAAAATAGAAAACAAAAACTGTCTCCTGTTTCATTAAAAACTTCCTTAGCTTTAAGTTTCCCAACAACTTTCCAGCAGTCCAATATAAACTCAAGTACATATCACAATAAGAAAGTTACTCACATCAAGACGCTGAACTTGGGTGAGATTACCATGAAGTTCAGCAGCTCGCATTCCAGCCAAACCAAATATTATCTTTAACCTATGTGCAGCCTCTTTTGTTCCACTGCAGAGAAAAACTAGAATGTAAGTATGACAACATCAAAATGTATCAGAGTTAGAATTAAAGAGAAGAAAATACACATGTCAAATGACAGGTGCATTTTAGGTTTAGTTTGGTGAAACAAATTACTACAGAATGAGGGGAAAAAACATAAAAGGACAATAGATATAATGATAACTATCGTACATGATTTTAGCCTCAATTCCTTATCAATTTTAGTGTTCAATATTATGTAAAAGAAACATCCTTGATCTACTACTACGTGCTTAACACAGATTATAGTATAGTTTGGTAATAATGGAGAAAACTGCCCATCCCAAGTTCTAGAGAGAAATACCTGAAGACGATCACTTTTTTGGTAAAAGTCTTTGAACAAAGTGCAAGAAGTACAGCCTCCTGATTTACCTCCCGCATTCTTCGTATTCTAACTACCCTGAGTTACAATGGGAAGCAACAGAATCGGATATAATTAATAAATATGGAAGACTTGTGCTATTGGTTAGCGTAAATTGGCCAACAAAATAACGGCACGAAGCAATTATTTGAGAGACAGATTCATCATTAAGGTCAAACTTTTCACACACATACACCAACAAAAAAAAAGAAGAATTTGCCTGGATGAAAAGAAAAAGAACGGGAGAAAAGGGAAATTTTAAAATAAAAGTCTTACTCTTCCGTTAAGGTGGAAGGTCGTTTGGTAGAGGGATCAGCCTCAAGACGTACAGGTTTAGTTAGTGAAAGCTTAACAAGCTTATCAACTTCTTCCGTCATAGTGGCAGAGAATAGCATGGTTTGCCTCCGTTTTGGGCATAAGTGAATCTGCATCAAAGGACATGAAAAACATATTTAATTAAGAAAAACAAAAATGCCAATCGAAAATGTATTCAGTATAAGGGAATCTATGCTACTAGTATGGACATTGATATTGCGGATTTTGAATAAGGAAAATCATTTTGAATATGCATGCTACAGTAGAACAATCATATCACTTTTAACAAACATGGCAAAATGATGGTGAACATGTAAATTTCAAAACCAAAGCATCTATTTCACTACAATCTCCACAAGGACTCAAGCTTGAAAGATTTAGAAGCTCCCAAACCATAAATGGCCCGCATAGTTTTCTTAGTAAACAAAAATAACCATCCTGTGAGCACTTAAGATGTAGGCAAAAGGAAGAATAAAAACTTTTATGCCGTTTCTTTTTTCTAGACATTTTGTGTGTTGCTGACAACGATTAATAAAGTGGAATTCTGGTTTGTATGGTCCAGTATAAACTTTCTTGCGGCATTGCTTGGATTTAGAACCAGCATCAGCAAGCCTGCCTTTGGGCTGCCAATGATATTGTACCGCATTTACTTTAATCCTCCTTTTAGTTATAATGGACCAGTACATATGCGGATTCTAATACACGTCAAAACTTAAAACTAATGAATAGAATAAGTCACCGGATTGGGGAATTAAACAATAAAATCATATAGTAAAAGATTGCCCAGGCTATGACTCTTCATAGCCAGATTTCCATCACAGTTGTTCAAGTTCCTCTTGCATGTATGGTATTGAAAGATTAAAGGGGTTGCTCCTGAAAAAGAATAAAGCATTTGTGAACGTTTTTCATTTAAAATGGGTTCACTTACACCGTTCTCATTACCCTTTCAAACTAACATGAAAAATAAACACTGAGTTGTTCCATCTCAGAACTTCAATTGTCTTTGGCTCTTTGGTTTTGTTTTGAATGCATTTCTCTGTTGCATCTCACCTTAAACCTTCTTCTTCTGGATTTCTTTTTTCTGCTTCCTCATCCAGAAGAACTCAGGAAGGCAACTTCTTAATTGCATGCACATAAACTTAATTAGTCAAGGTAGAGCTTTGATGGGCACAAAACTCACTGCATCAAAATAAAACTTCTAATGACATTTCTCTGTTGCATCTCGCCTTAAACCTTCTTCTTCTAGATTATTTTTTTTCCTGTCTCATCCAGAAGAACTTAGGAAGGCAACTTCTTAATTGCATGAACATAAACTAATTAGTCAGGGTAGACCTTTGATGGGCACAAAACTCACTGTCTATCAAAATAGAACTTCTAATGAACCCTAAACATTGTAGGTCTCCCCATCGGACAAGTAGGCTTTCACAGTTTGTGATAATTGTCAAACCTCAATGCCCCTATTGTTTCCTTCATGGAGAATTTCACACCAACTCACAGGTGATGACCAGATGAACAACTGGACATAAAATTTGATCAACAAGTATGTTCTACCCTGGGGCTTGTTTGGCAACTCCAGTTAATTGGTCTAGTGGAACATAACCAGTTTAAATCCTGGCCCTAGTTTGGCAAATAACTGGACCAGGTGTTAAACTGGTTTCTTTAGGCCAACTTTTGGCAACAAACTAGTTCAGAATAGGTGTTGAAGTATACCAGATTGATTTTACAGATTATGTTTAAATTTTTTTAAAATTTTCATTTTAAATGCTTAATTGCACCTCCTTGCATCCTGAAGTTTTCATCATCAGTCCACAAAACTCATGGATTACAAGCTCGTTCATTAAAAAAATTCTGTATATAAACTGATGGTAGGCAACAATGCCAATATTGACAATGACAACATGAATCATTGAATAATTTCTCCTGGACTAGAAATAACATAGTGTCTTATTTTCAATTATTCACATCTACTGTAAAGTTTGCAAATGAGACACATTTCTTTACGATGTATTCTCATTAATGCATACTCTCTCGAGTGGATGAAAGGAACTTCAGTAGGAAAAGCAGGTGTCCTGCAGAGGTACTCAATGGTTAGCACTATATGCATTTAATTTGACACACTGCACCTTTCCAAATGTGTTTTAATTCTTTAATACCGAAAAGCAATGATATCAAATCAGCCCAAAAAGGAAAGGCATTTGATCTAATTTGAATTGCCTGGATAATTTTGAAAATCTGGTAGAAATAAATTACTCCATGCGAGTCCATTGTGATGTACCATACTCTCATAGAAGAAAAGCAAAAACTAAAGCAAACACCTTCTTATCATTATACAAGTTCTCTACATCCCAGCATCCATATGTTCCTAGCTAATCCCTTTCTGATCACTAGCAAGAACAAAGTAATTAGTAGTGCAAGGGTGTTGTCTAGGGAATAAACAGGCATGTGCATCAGAAATTTCTAATGATTTGAAGAGCTTTAGATAGACAGAAAAACCAAATATGAAATGTAAGCCGTGTTACTTGCTGGGAACCCCCACCCCCCCCCCCCCAACCCAAAAAAAAAACTAATCGATGCCTGGAGTTAAATGAATCAGGAATGGAGGCATTTGTTTCCCGATATCACCTATCCTCTGCCAGCACGACGAGCACGCACTAAAAAACTGCATGTGATCTAATGTAATAAAAGAAGTTCAGCTAGGGAAGGTAGTTGTAAAGTTACCAGTTCCTGAATTTCCCCGCTGAAACCAAATTCCAGAAGACGATCTGCCTCATCAAGGATTAGAACAGCAAGATCTTCGAGGCCAACTGACACTGAATTCCTTAAATGATCGATTATTCTCCCTGGGGTAGCCACAACAATATCAGGCATAGACCTTAAGGCTGCCTCTTGAACCTGAAACACAGATAGATGTAATTGTAGGATTATGGAACACAGCATACAAATTTGAGAAATACATTATATTAAGAAATGCTCAAGTACACAAATTATACAACCAAAGGTATATATGTCTGGAAAGCAATGACTTAATATGAATAACCTTTGCATAGCCAAAATTGTAGCACAACACTTTCTAATACAATAACTCGGTCCTTTTCAAATTATTAGATTCACAAAGACTATTGCTTCGACATTTTCAAATATGATGTAAAAGAATACAAACAAAAATATCGTGCATGTATATTTTTAGCAAGTTTTTCAAATATAATGCAAAGGAACGCATACAAACATATTGGTCACATACATTCTTTTTTAACTTATTAGATCCATAAAGAGTATTGCTTTCAGCTTTTCAAAGATAAATCAAAGGATTTTTTTCGCTAAAGGGTCTTTTAGTCCCAATGGGTTTTTTAACACCATTTATCAAATTTGACATAATGAAACAATATGGTATCTGAATGCAACCAAAGCAACCAAAGACAAGTTGGGGTATATATGTGGAAAGTTTGGTAAATTATAAGGTATTTAAGTACAATTTAGCCTTCTTTTTTCTCATTTCAACATTGCTTGAGAAGCCACTTTTACAGAATCATAGCTTCTTAATCAGTATTATGAAAAGCAAAGTCTCGACATGAGAGGAAAGTTGAATTAAATTTCCTTATTAATAATCACCATAAGGCAAATACTTAGATTGCTCTTAGTTTTAAATCATCACTTGTGTCCAAAATCTTAGGGGAAAATTGGTGGCTGTGGTTGCGCCTCACTTCAGTGAGACGCATGCTCTGTGACCTTGTCTTTGTCTCGCACATCAAGCACGTTAAATCCTTTGCACATTGCTTGAGCCTAGCACCTTGGCAATGTTGGTCTATGCTATTATCAATATACTTTTGAGGAGTTGAAATATTTATGTGTTCATTTACGGGCACTCCAATATCATAAGTAGTTACTTGTTAACTATACTTTTTATTTCTGTGAAATAGCCAGTTACTACAGAATACAGATAATAATAGGAAAGATTCTCTTTGCAACGATTATTAGATTCAGTGGTTGTGGGTGCCACAAGGGCTAACATGAGTAATTTTCTTTTAAAATTATAAAATTATTGCACTTCCTCTAAAGGTTACACTTCCACATATGGCAATGAAACTACATAGATCTTCCTGTCAGTGTCCGAGTGAACAATACAATGATACACATGATACTTTTTAATTCTTTAAAGCACAACTTTACCAGAATAGTAAGAAAAGATTCGATATAGGTCCTTGAAGCTGCTAAACAGTAAGGTCATCATTCATAGGCAAGCAAGAGGACAGAGAGGGGAACCAACAACAGAAGTAACGAGATATATCTCAAACCCAAGGTATATGTACAAACCAGGTTTAGCTGGTTGGTTATTCTGTGTGTACGCAAACACGTGGTGGTATATGTTAGGGGATGGGGTTTGTTTGGATAGCCGCCAATCCTAGTACATGGCTACACCCTTGATCATGTCGCCATGTCCATGCATCTACAAAGAAAAAATAGCATGACACCACATCTATACTATGCAGTGTTTGTGTATGATTCTTGTGCCCATGTATTCCAGAGGCAATTGAAATATTGAATAAGGCAGCTTAAGGAATAAAAAGAAGCACGTGTGGACCAGCACCTAAGAGTTTTTCGGAAAACAATTCAAGCTGTAATATACACCAATGCATACTAATAAGTAAGAACCTTAAGGATTAACATCATTTAAAAGATCAGAAAACTCAAATTTCTTGATGTACACATAAGTGAGGACAAACTGTCAAACAAACATAACCATAAACTTAAATGCTATGTAGTAAATAGTCGTGGTGATAAATAAGGATAAGCCTAACCTTTGTTGAAAGTCCACCAACAACTAGGCAACATCTGATATCAGTAAATTGAGCAAGTTTCTCTGTCATGCTATGAACTCTGCATTGCACCAAAAGATGAGCGTCAGTATCATATCATTGTAACGCGAAGAGTATAGTTCCTGCTTATGACCAAGATAAGCATTAAATGCTCAATAAAACAAGAACTCAAGTTGATGCAAATAACAACGAATGATGCCATAAATGGAGAAGATATAAATCAAGATAAGTTTCTGTAGGCTTGAGACAAAAAACCTTGAACAATATAACTATCTGTCCACATATAGGCAACAAATATCTTTTTCCATACATGAGCAGTACTGGATATTTGGACCCTTTAGAAATGTTTCTATAATCCAAATAGGTCATCATCATATTACCCTCTATTTTGCCTTCCCCGGTCAGATTGGGGTTGACTGTGAGCACAACTAGCTGAGAAGCTCCATAAGAGAATTGACCAAATTATACAAACTGCTATGAAAGCTGACAGTGCCAAACTCCCAAACAAGGCAACTTTAGAACCAAAAGACTAGCCACTATATAAGGGAAGTTTGGGGTGTGAGATACTACATCTGATCACATTATGTAAGCTCATCCAACTCATGGGCCTCCTAAAGTCACCTCGACTAAGAGGGTGTATGGGAGAGCTCTTTTCTTTTTCTTTTTTTTTTTTTGGTTGAAAGTAGTTTTTAAGCTAGCTTTTCATTACATCTATGTGTATGGTAACCTCGCAAATAAGCTAGCTATTAGTCCCATTTAAAAAGTTTGGTTCCCCAACTTTTGAAAAACTAGCTTATAAGCCCATCTAAATAAGCTAGTTTGACCAAGCAATGACTATTCTACCCATATAATGTATATAAAAGATTTATCATAAAAGCCAAAAGGAAGCATAGATTATAAGCTTCAAAAGAATAAGCTCTTGCAAACACCCTCTAATAAAGAAAGTCTAGATGAAGAGAAAAACGACAGGGTCTTTTACAGGGTATGCAATCGTATCTAAAACACAAAATAAGGCATACATGTTACATCAGTGTGCAGTTACACTATTACTAGCCACGATAACAAGGAAACATCATAATTTAAAACCTTCACTAAAGATGATACTTTCTGTTTTTTGATTTTTTACTACTGTATAACAACAAATCCATAATAAACGCCTCAAAGTTTCAACACCAGAAGAAATGAGAGAGAGAAGTCTCATAATTTTACGTAGAAAATGTTTTAGAGATACAGAAAGTACCAAAGGAAGGTTACTGCAAACTAAAGTCATATTAAGAAGAAAATTTCAAAATATAGCTTATGAAAAAAAAACAAAAACATATAAATCAATATTAATTCTCTATTTAACAATTTGCAGTAAGAAACGCGAATGCCATGAAATAGGACCATCTGGATGCCAAGAAACGGCATAGCAGGTGTTGCCACCGAAAAATGTTCAAATATTGGAGAATTGTATAGCTATATTGGTGCATCACTAGTGATCCGTGATTCTATTATGAAGCCTCCATCTTGTGTTAAAATAAGAATCCCTGGTATGTTCCTGAGTTTGACAAAACAAATAATTCAGCGAGAAACATGCGCGGGCAGATTCACAACACAAAACTGGTTGGCAACTGCAGTTATTAACCAAGCAAACTGTCGTCGTGGGCAGTGAGTTCCCACAAGATGAATTTCTCCCCTATTATGCTTGGACAAAAAATATATTTTAACAACTAATTTTTTGACAAACTACCCAATGGAATCATGGCAAATCAGAGGATGGTACTTCAAGCAATGGCTGATGACCGCAAGGCCTCCGACATGAGCAAAGTAGTGTAAACAAAAATAAGGGTCTTCTTTGAAAAAAAAATTCAGCCATTTTTCTGAGGCAGCATACATTAAGTACTCAATGGAAAGTACAAAGCTACAATGGAGACTGTACTCAAAATCCAGCTCCTGTGACTTAAGGAATGAGAAAGAAACAAGATGCCAAGAGCCATCAAATTTGCAGTGCATATAACTGTGAGCCAGTGCGTGTGTATGTGCATGGGTGGCTGGATGTGGGTGTGCAGACGTAGGAGCATGTGTCAGCAGGGAACATTCTAGTAAATAAGACAGCAGTACCATGCAGTCTATGGATTTTAGATATAAACCAATGGTTATGCTTCTACATATTATGTTAACACACATATATCTGTAAATTTTGAGACAGACACAGCAAACCATGATTGTGGATGCAAAATGTATGCCAAAGCCATGATTTTATACATGTAGAATAAAATAATTGACTACAACAAAAAAAAAGACTTTATACTAAAGCAAAATAATCGACCAATTAATGTAAAAAATACTATATTGATAGGCATGAGAAAGAAGAGAAGGCTAACCAACAAAATACAAGACTAAGCCATCAAAAAAATGAAATGTATAACTTACTGCACAGCCAGCTCTCTAGTTGGAGCAAGGATGAGCACCCTTATAGCAGGGACACGCTTTGGACGAAAAAGCAAGCGCTCAAGTACAGGTAAGGCAAAAGCAGCCGTCTGAAGCAAGCGAGGGAAAATGAATCTATGTGTCTAAACAAACTTGTTGATAGTAAGGAAGAAAATGCATTGCCAATTACCTTTCCCGAACCTGTTAAAGCACTACCACATATATCACGACCAGTTAATGCCAATGGTATGCATGCCGCCTACAATAAGCAGCTTTTAATAGATAAACAAAAGAAGGTAGATGATCATATAGAAATCAGAAGCAAAGAGAAAACAGAAAACAGACTAAAGCAAAAAAAAATTCTTTCATAGAGTATTTGCTTTGGAAGCCATATCTTGAAAACAAGAACATTTCACATTGATAGAGCATGTGAATTACAACCAAAAACAAAAACGATCCTATGCATACAACAACTCATAGGACATAGTTTCCTCAGGGAGCTAAGAAAGAACTAGAAATAACTTGATCCCTTTCACTTCTTTGAACAAGAAAAATTCTCAAGCAATGGCTAACTGCAGTAGCACCATTAAGAACCAATAAAGCACGTTGAAGGTGTCAAAATGAGATGGTGATGGATCTATTCAGTCAGTTCCATTTTGCAATCCATCCCTGTCCACCCTATCAATTTTATTTGATCAGCATTAAGAAATTAACAAGTATCGGTTGAAGAAAATAAAAATAAAAAATTACCTTCTTTTTCTATTATCATGCATGACCATCGATCTTAAATCGAAGCTATAAAATTTGAACAGTAGAAAGCAGACTATGTAAACCTAACAGATAGGAAGGAAAAACTTAACATTTCTAGGTGCACATGCAAAAGGTTACAGTAACAAGGATACAGCATAAATGTAGGAGGCCAAAGTGAGTGGTCTTTAGTTTGATTCCCATCATTTGCAGAGGGAGAGAGGGAACTAGTGTACGGTGTAGGGGTACACCACATGCCTGAGGGTTCAGGAAGGTGCATGAGTAGGAAAATAAATAATATAGATAAAGGTAAATAGGCGAGTAAAACATATAAAATCATCTTACAAGGCACAAATACACAAGTGCAAAAGAATGCCCCCAATAATGTATAAATTCTTAACTTTCCCATGCACACAACTTCAACACAGCACTCACATTATAATAGTGTAAAATATTTTACAATTTTAATTATGTTTGTTAGAAAAAATTATCGCTCTCAAATTTCACCATACTTTTGCACAAGGAAAGTTTTTCTGCTACGTTGAGGTTTTTATTTTATTATTTATTTATTTATTTTGAGCAATCGACAAAAGAATGACAGATTAGTATCTGGCAACGGAAATATAGAAGGACAAAAAAACCTGAATTGGAGTTGGTTTATGGTATCCCAAGGCTTCGCAAGCTCTAAGCAGAGCGCGTGAAAGATTTAGTTCACGAAATGAACTTGCATAAAATGACGCGCCTTCAGATGATGCAAAAAAAGCACTGCCCCCTTTTCCAGCAGTTTCACCATGGATATTTTCCAAATTGTGGTTTTTCTGAAAATAAAACAAAATCTGATAATCCTCCTGATCATAGAGACCTGAAGCTGCATGTTTTTTCTTGCATAATAATAAAAGTTTCAACCATAAAAAAATGATACAGGAGATTAAGAAAAAAAGATGAAAAAAGATACCAAATGACCAAATGGAAAAAAAGAGAGAACAAACATGAAGTTCAGGACCAGGTACCAATCAGGGATAGCATCTAGCAATCTAAACATTTTAGTAAATGCGGTACTTGTATGAAACCCCCTTCAGGTTTGCCAGTTTATTCTGAAACTCCCTAACATTATTTTTTCCTTACAAAACACCGAGCTATTAGAAAAACTGTTAAAACTTATTTTTATTCCAATACCCTCCTTCTTCTTCTTAACATACTTTACTTTTCTCCAAGGCAAGGCACATATTAGAAATTGAAAGTGACACCAAAGTAGAGACTAAAATAAAAGGGTTGAAGAGATTACATTGAACTTCCTCTTTGTTAATGGTAGTAGTTACTTGAATTTCATGTGAAGAGAGGGAAGATAAGTTTTGTGATAATTTGAGGAAGAAGAGGAGCTTTATTGAGGAGTATTTTAGAGAAAAAGGTAGAAATTAAATAGGTTCTAACAGGTTTTTTTTTAACATCAGGGTGTTTTGTATTGAATAAATAACGTTAGGGGGCCTTCATAATAAATTGTCAAACCTGAAGTATCGTAGTAAATATTTCACATCGGACTCAGGAGCAACAAACTGAAGAAATAAATGTATAGGTAGAACAGACCAAAGTTAGAGTTGCCTAAAAACTCAATATGACCAGATAAAAATATTATAATATGAAGCATTTGAATTTTGATTATCTTCTACTCCGAGAGTACATTACTTCAGAACCATAAACATATTAGCAACAACAAACCATTATTTCAAGAAAGAAGATTGCTAGACAAACTTTAAATTCCAAAACAATATCAAGCATCGCAAGCAATGGCATGCAAATATAAGGCTTATGATAATATATTGTCAATATGGCATCACTTATCCTAAAAGATATATTTAAAATGAACTTGGAGATATTTATTCTTGCTGGCAATTAGTTCCAAAGAGTAGTTGACATGGAAGCTTAAAAAAGTTCACTTCCTGCATGAACATTGTTGGATGGACTCCAGCATTTAGCTTTAGCTACCATGACATTTTCAGATAACTCAGCCATGTTTTCTTGTGTATGGACACAAAAACCAGAACACAGATCAGTTTCAACGTCCAATATATTCTCAAAATTAAATGGACCAAGAAAGATACTCCCAGATAATTATTAAACATAGATCTGTTCTCTTTTCTTTTCTTTGTTCCTTTTAACAAGAAAAAGGGGTATTTACCATGAGAAAGAGAAGAGGCATTTGTTTAAATTTAAACTTTTGTCCAAAGCATATTTCAGAAATGCTTTTAAGAGTTTATTCTCAGAAATAAGTGAATGTTTGGCCATTATTAAATCTTCAGGAACTTATTTAAATTTGTGTTTCTCGCAATGTTAATTGATTCTCAAAGTTAAACTCACAATGGTAACGGTCAGGACTCATTACAGTGTTCACGCATTAACATAGTATCGTATCAGTTTAAGAAGCATTCCGATTTCTGACTGCATCATATCGTATCAGTTTAAGAAGCATTCCGATTTCTGACTGCATCCATGATGAGACGAATACATTTGAAAAAAGTTCGTCCATTTTCTTCCAGATAGATGTTGTAGTCTAGAACCATCCCAAATAGAGGTTCCTTATAAACAAACAAGAATTCATGAAATTAAACAGGAGGAATTAGCATCTCACCTGCTTTCTGGAATCTACAGCAGTAGCATCACCGACCTCATCATCGCCGGCTTCTTCATCCTCATCCTCAGCCTCCTCCGCCTCCTCCTCAACCTCCTCCTCCTCCTCGGCTTCGCCGTCTTCGTCATCGGGAAGAGATACAGACCGATCACTACGGGCTCTGGTTATCTTGTCGTCGACGGAGGTGGTGTGTCGGCGGGCGTGCTCGTCGTCTACGGACTCCGAGTAGGCGGCGAACTCCCATGGCGATTGCAAGGCCTTCTTCTCGATCTCCCACTCCTCGTCGGAGCTCCCTGCTTCGAATTTGAAATCTGGATCCATGAGAAGACAAAGAGGAAGGATTGAAGGGACGAAACACTCGGCGGGCGATTGAGGGAAAGAAGGACAGAGAGCTGAAGGGGCGAGGGTTTTATCAGGGTTTTGTTTGGTTTTGGGTTTAGGGCTTCAACAGGAGTTGATCGATAACGGACCTTGGGTCAAGGCAATGGACCCGGGTTGGGAGTCTTGGGATCGTATAAACTTAGATCCGATTGGCTAGGGTTTGATTTGCTTGGTGGTTGGAAATTTCCCCCCCCTTTTTTTTAACTCACTGCGGGTATTTTTGATAGTTAGGAGTTTTTAATATGGGTTTCACGGTCTCTGTTTAATTTTGGACTGATTTTTTATTTATATTTTTTTATTTTAAGCGTGTGATGAACATTTGTTACTAAATGTATATCTTAAAGGCAAAACTCTTTCTCCTCAAACTCTCTCAGAGCTTGCTACGTCAGTCTCCCTCTGCTTAAATTTAACCCCCACCTGTAGGGGTGTCAAACGGTTCGGTTTTATCCGAACCGATCCGCATCCGTATCCGAACGAATGCGGATATGGTAAGCCTTTTTTAAAACCGGGTGGATACGGTTTCGGAAACGGATCTGGTTTCTATTTTTTTCCGGATACGAATATGATTGTAAAATTCGGTTGCGGATACGGATATCCGCAATTCAATAAACATAAGAAATCGGTCTAATTGGGTATCAAAATTTTAAACCTGTAACCACTATCCAACCCAAAACCCAACTCAAAAACCCTAACCTCCACTCCAATCTCTCTCAAATTCTCAACCACTCAACCAGATCCCACCTCCCTCCCCTGACCCGCCTCTTCTCTGTCGCCATCGGCGGCTCGTCGCCACTGTCGGCAGCTCG
>JBAKGM010000200.1:24734963-24754568 GCA_037177215.1 Asparagus racemosus
TATATGTGCGCGCGCGCGCATACCTTTGCTTATCATGAGTATTTGCTCTTTGTTACTTCTTTAATCTAATTAATTTTATAATAAATTAAGTGGTCTTTGTTATGGTTTTTGTGTGAATTGTCATGACGTGATCAATTCCTTACGATCTATCCTCCTTTCGATTCGTTTTACAAGAAAGATACTTTTTTTTATTGGACAGTGAGTTAGGTATAATATCACTAGGACGTACGAAAGTGAATTGCACTAACGCTTAGTTTGGTACACGAAAATTAAGTCAAAGTGAGAATAGAATGAAGATAGAATAGAATGGAATTGATATGAGAATAAAATGCTCATTTTCATTCTCATGTTTGGATGCGATTAGAGAATTAAGTGGAAACGTCTTTAAGACGATTACCCGTAATACTGAAAACGGAGGCTCGGAAAGCTTAGCGACATGGCTTAGGTACAGCCGTTAGATCTTAATCCAACGGTCCAAATCGTAAAGCCCCACGCCATAGTTCAACCCCCACTCTCTCTGGCCCCACCTGAGACCTCGAAATAAAGCCGGACGAGAGAAACGGCGGCAACAGACTCCCCAGATCAGAAGCGGCAAGCTAACTCTGAGTTCTGTAGAGAAGAAAAAAATGGGGTGGATTGGGGAAAGCGTCGAGTCCATTCGCTCTCTCCAGATTCGTCAGGTCCTCACTCAAGCAGTCAGCCTCGGTTCGTACCAATCAAATTCAAATTCCCCCATATTTCTTCTGAAATTATTATTATTATTGTTATTTCTTAGTAATTTGATTTTGTTTTGTTTTGTTTTTGTTTTTGTTTTAGGGATGATCGTCACTTCGGCGCTGATCATATGGAAGGGACTGATGTGCGTCACCGGGAGCGAGTCGCCGGTCGTCGTCGTCCTCTCCGGTAGCATGGAGCCTGGCTTCAAAAGGGTTAGCTTCTTTTAGCCCCATTTGCGAATGCACAACATAAAGCTTCCATTTTGGGCAAATTTATGTTTCCATTTTTGGCAAATTTATGTGTTCGAAGTTTTAGTTAACTCTTGAATTTGGAGCTAGAGGAAGTGGTCTTTCAGAATACAGTTTATACGTGGATTCCAAATGTATAATCTAATGGAAATTTCACTTGAATTCTATTTTTCTTCTCGTTTCCTTTTTGTGGTATTATCCATGGGGTGGTCTTGGATATACACCGAGAGATAATTTAAGAAATGAGTGCATTCGTAGGAGGTTAGAGTTGCCTCGGTTGAGGATAGAATAAGAGGGAATTCGTTAAAATGAGCTGGTCATGTACAATAGAGGTCATAGGGCAAAGAAGAGTAGTGGCAGGTATATGAGAACTCGGTTGGAAGCAATATGGTAATAGTTAATAGAGGAGATGATCCTCGATAGTCGATAGAGCTGAATGGAGGATTACGATTCATGTAGGTGACCCCCGAAATTTGGGATACAGCTCTTTGTTCTTGTGAGGAGATAACCCTTAACAAAATGAGTTCCTTGGGTGGTTCTTTTGGATGAAAAAGATTTTATTGTTAGGAAGTTGTTCTTGTGAGGTAAAGAAAGAGGACCTAGACTCTGGATGTTACCTTGGAGGATGAGGTTTTCAAGTTTTTATGAATTCCTGGTCCCTACTGGAGGGCGCTGATTATGTTCAATGTGAAAAAGGGAAATTTGTGTACGCTGAATGATCTTCATCTGTCATTAAAGGAGGAATTAATAAATTGTTTAGGAATTAAGATTGGCGTGCAAGCAGGCAAAATTTTCTGTTGATATGTGTGCATAGTTTCCTGGATTTTCAGGAGAGTTGCAGGTGTGTAATGCAGTACTTTAGATACTGGGTACATATGTATGTTGCATGTAATGCATTTGATGCTTGTAACAGCAAAATGAGGATAGGAAGTGCACACACACATTAATATTTTCTAACCTCTAAAGTTGTTATGGTATGTAAAGAAAGCAACTATGGTCAGAAAAGTATTGGTTTAAAGGATCTGGTGATTATGTGGTTGATGATTTTATATGTTTTGTTGCATTTCATATATTTGATTGCACACATGTGTGTTTGTATACGTGGACATACAGACACCTATGTTTGTGTTAGCATGTCTTTTCTGATTAAGTGAAATTGGTTACTATTGTTGCAGGGGGACATTTTATTCTTGCACATGAGCAAAGATCCTATTCGTGCTGGTGAAATTGTTGTATTTAATATTGATGTAAGTGTTTGAACTCTTTCTAGGTTATATATTTTTCCAGGCCCAAATCTTGAATTTTATGACCTAGGAAAAGTTCTCTTTTAGATTGTAGCAGAGCTTTTACTTGTTTATTCTTGAAATAATTGCAAGACTTTTGTTTTTGATGGTTTCTGTTTTCATGTCGATCATTTGCTATCTCATTTCTTTATATATGAGGGAGATTAATGGCTAACCGTTATAAGGTTTTTATTTGCTTACTCTCTCACTTTGTGGCCCGTGCATTCTTCTCTAGAAGCATATGTAGTCACTTATAGTGGACTTATCACACACATACTGGCAGATCACAAACGTATTATGGACGTTTGTGTTAAGAAAAGCTCTCTCTCTCTCTCTCTATAGTACTTGTAAATGATTTTCCAAAGCCATCTCATGCTCTTCATTGCTTGTGTGTTTTAGGAATATTTCATAGAGCATATAACTTGGACCTTAGAGATCAACTTTTTGTAGTTTCATTAATAATTTTGAAAAGCTTCTACATGATTTTCTTCTGATTGAGCTGACATCCATTACTTCAGTCAATATTTTATTAAAAACATTATTCGTTCTAGAACCATAAAGGAGTTTTCATCTCATGTGGCTCCTTCCTTCAATGCATGGTACTAACGGGAATAAGCTATTGAATCCAGAGTTCCCTATTCTTATTGTGAACTGACTAAAGTTGCTATTTTTGCATGAAAACTGTAGCTAGCCTGCTTGAAAGAGGTTTTTTAACACCAATCATATTCATGCTAGATAGAAACGGCAACTTCCAATATTCCTGTCCTGACAATTCTTGTTCGCTGGACACTGATAAGAAAAATGGTCATTTGTAACAAAAATTTTAAAGTTGTTTATTCGTAGTGTAGTAGTGCTTCTTCCCCTATGCTACCTATGGTGCTAATGGATGATTTGGTCCACAATACGAAATCTAGAGGTGTAATTTTTTGTTCAATACTAAAAATCTACAAATTAAAGTATCTAAGGACAAATCAAGAGGATACACGGAAGAAGGAATGGTTCTAGACATTACCTTCACTAAGTGTAGTTTCTTCGCCAATTTGGTTCTTTTTTGTTCTCAACCACTTTCTTTTCTTGTAAGATTGAAGTGAGGGCAAAGCAAACAAGATAAATAGAATCAAATGCCACCATCTCTATAATATGCAAATGCCTTTTTTTCTTAAAGTTGTCAAAATTCATAAGAATGACTTGCTAATTATGTCCAGATCTCGGACACATGGGTTGTTTTCCTACTTGTAAACTGGTTTTGGATAAAGGGGAATAGGAGATAAGGGAAGGTGTAGGAATCCATTCACCCCGCTTGGGAAGTTTTTAAGAGGGGAAGGGTTCCACCTCATTCCCCTAACTTCCCCTCCAATCAATAGAAATTTGTTCCCTCGCAAATTTGGGTGGAATTGAGGAGAAGAGAATTTCCTTACCTTCCCATCTCCTCTCCCCTATTTTCCCTTACCTTCCCCTACCACAATGAAATGCCAAACACATGTTCTTTGGCAAGTTGTATTGTTGCCTTTTTTTCTTGCTCAAGAATTTATTATTGATCTTAATGAGGTTAGCATCATGTTAACTAGTAATCATAACATTCTGTACCACAGAGCCTTCCCAATTGTAGTTATATTACATGTCCGTCATTGTTATGAATAAAAGACTGGCGATGACCACAATGTTCTAGTTGAAGAGTCATTTATGATTCTCACATAGTTACTTGACAACACAAAGCAGCAAGTTCATGACACTACAGTAGTTTTTACAATGAAAATGCCTAACCCAAGATGCATTTTTGTCCTTTGGGTTCGATGTCCTGTTTTGGGACTGCGGTATCAGTGACATCTGGATTGGGTCGTTGATTCAGTCATTAGACCTTGGTTCAGAGAATTTTTTTTGCTGTCTTTTTTTTTCTTTCTTTTTGATACTTTCTGCTATAGTTCAGGGTTATGTTGATTGCATATTTCATTAAAGACTTGGACTTTGCTTGCTAACATTTTGTTTCATTTTGGATATTCAGTTACTGGGTGTTGTATTTACATGTATGTTTAATAGTTTAAGTCATATCTCCTATCAAATCCATTTCTGCTAATTATTTTGTGATGTTATTTCATTTTGTAGGGACGTGAAATTCCAATCGTTCATCGTGTAATCAAGGTAAATTCCTCCTTCCCGTCTTTAACTCGTCAATTTTGCTATTAGCTAGTCCCTCTTTTTTTTATTTAATGACATTCCTCAGTTCTAGAGTCTTGCCTTTAGCTTTTCATTATTTTGTCCCTTTTTTCTAGTACTTTCATCTGGTACTTTCATGAGTGATTATGCACACCTTATGCCTTAACAAGTTACCAGGTTACTATTAGGCCGTCTCTTGGGCATATATCCAATTATATGCTATGTTATTTACATGTATACTTGTACCAGATTATCTAGCTACCTTTTCCCCATATGTTTCTTATAAGCCTTAAAATGAAAGCTACTTTCTTGGTACTTATTTGCTTCAAATGTGAATAATGAAATTGATGATGTAAACTCGAATTTTTTCCCTGTATGTATGTTGTGGAAGTTTCTCCATTGCCAATCCTCATTATGAAAGGGAATGATATCATTATCCTCATAATTTATTTTACACCCTAAACCTGCATTTGGATTTAGACCTATCTAGAGCCAATAATTCTATACTGACTGTTTTTGTGGATTGAAGCATCACAATTAGAACATTTTATGCTGATGCTTATGTGAGTTTTCCCATGGGATTCCGCACTACTCTATCTCTTGTTGCTCATAACAAAATGAGTTGCCACCTCATGTCAATTTTTTCCATGTGGGGTGGGTTGGGCTGGTGGGCTGGATAGTGGGTATGAGCTGCCACCATATTTAGCAAAACAGGCAACTAGATAGTCTTGATAGAGATATTTGTTTCCCCTGTCCATGGATGCCTCGAATCAAATGTTTTGTGAGATAGTACCTTTTTCTAATCAAATATTTGCGAGGTCTAATTTTGATTTATTAATTTTGTATGTAGGTCCATGAACAACAAGAGACAGGAGAAGTTGATGTTCTCACAAAAGGTACCATTTCTTTGGCAACTGTTTTCTGTAGCAATAAGCCAATAACAAAGTTGGATGCGGCAGGATACATAATATCACTTGATTAGTTATGTACAAGTATTGAAGTTGATTGAGATTCAGTTTTAAATAAGGCATGCTGTTTTGGCAGGAGCTTGACATGTGTAATTCTAATCTGCATCATTGGTACGTGTTAGTTGAAACTTTTTTTTTTTCTGATAGCTCAGCCCGAAATCGAACCCAAGACCGTGGGAACTATATTGGAACCTCCCAAATTACGGTCACCCGCCGTGGGGTGTTAGTTGAAAGGTTTAAGGAACCAGAAAAAGAAAATGATCTGTGATTTCAAATCCTTTTTCATGGCCACCATTATGATACCACAACTTTAGCTGCATGAACCACCAGCCAATCCTTGTCCATATCCACTATCAATTTACTATGTTAGTCATTGTGCTAGATGGCTATGGTTTGGTTATGTACAACAAAGATCAAGGAATGCATTGGTTACTAGAAGTTAGGAGAAAGGATAAGATTATTGTTAATGAGTCAAAAAGTACCAGGCCTAACAAAACTTGGTTGGAAGAAATTAAGAAAGATATGATAATAGTTAACGAAGGAGAAGACCCTGAACATAACTGAATGGAAGGTTGTTCCTGTAGCTGATTCCAAAAATTTTGCGATAGAGGCTTTGTTGTTGTTGGCTAGATGGCCATTGGCAATGCAGTAGCAGGTTTCAGGCTGTCATGCATTTCTTTTAAAGAGTCTTCGCCCTCCTTTTCTTCCTGTCAGTTTTGCCCTTGCCCATATGTTGAATGAACCTTTGCACTTTTGGTATAGCTTGCCAAGTTCTTGAACAATCTAACTTGCAAGTCTAATCTCATGCATGCTGGACTGCTTTGTGGATGAATGAATGATCTGCAAGAGTGGAAAAGGAAGGTTTTCATTGTCTGCAAGTTTATCTTTCTGGGATTTATAGTATACTTGCTGCCATAATTCTCTTGTTAAAGAAGTGGATGCTGATTTACAGAGCCAGAGCTTAACATAATGTTTTCGGATTTCTCCTTGTAGATCAAATTAATGATAATTAAGTGGTATGGCATAAATAATATGATTTAAAAAAAAATAATGTTCAAAATGTATTGAGTAGTATTGGAAAAGGAATATCTGACGATGAATGATGAATTACAAAACCATATATAGCATTTTTGTGTTGATATGCGACCCAGATAATATTGTACACTGAAACTAATACTCACTGGATGGCTTACTCAGGAGACAATAATCCTGGGGATGACAGACTTCTATATGCTCAGGGACAGCTTTGGCTTCAGAGGCACCATATTATGGGGCGAGCTATAGGGTAAGAACTCTACTATCTATAATGTTGAACGTTAATGCATCTAATTCTCAATCGTCCTAACCATTTACTTTTGAACATGCTTATTTTCTTTGCTTTAACTATTGTCTTGGTTTATCTTTTCAGTTTTTTACCGTATGTTGGCTGGGTTACAATTATCATGACTGAAAAGCCAATCATCAAGGTATGATGTCTAATAAACATTTAGATATGTAATGAAGTTTAGTTTGTGAATTAAAACCCTATTTATACTGACACCATGATATATCTAATAAAGTAATTGTATGGATGCACTGTTAATATTGTATTTGGCCCTGTACATGTTGATTTTTAAGATGTCAATTGTTCCTCATCAATGACCATGAATTTTTGAATTTTTATTGACGTTTTCCTTAACTCTTTTATTTCAAACTTCATGATAAAGAAATGTGTCTAGTGTTTCTGTTTTCAAATTGTTTTCATCTGCTTTCATTCTTGAGTGGAAAATACCCACTGACATTACAATTCCAGTGAACATTTGAAATTCTTTTTAGCTTAGCTGCATCATTTGAACCTTATTGTTCCTGTTCGTAGACTACTACTGGTGTATGCATTTCTGGTTTTGTATATGCGAAATGTTTACGTGTTGATTTTAGAGTTTCCCTAAAGAAGTAAATGTGAAAGAGAAAGCAAGGAAATCAATTATTTTTTGGCAGACTAAATTTGAGAAATTTAGATTTGAGTTGATTCTCTGTTTTGGGTGGATCAATTATCTACTAGGATCTGCAGATAACTAGACTGAATGATGACTTTTGTATCGTATTGGGAGAGGGAGGTCTCATGACATGTAGCAACAACATATTACCACAAATGTCTGAGCAATGCAACAGAAACTCTCTCCCACTTTCATTGAATCTATGAGGAGGAAGTTTCAACTCTAAACAGACAATACGACGAGAATATGCGCAAACCAATCACACATAAGACACAAGATTTTTACGTGGAAAACCCTTTCAAATCGAAGAGGAAAAGTCAAGAAAAAAACTTATCTCAAGAGCTCCACTACAAAAACCTTGACCATGAACATATAATGGATGCACGATGCCAATTCCAACAACACAATAAATGAATCATTTCACTAAACAAGAGAAATTGATAGATCTCACCTGAAAGACTGGACGGATGTTCTGGCACTTGATCTGGAAGCTATGATGGGCAAATTCATAATTCCACCATTCAAAATGTACTTCGCTATATCCTCTATCTGCTTATTAAAAATCAGCTTGGTCGGACCACGGATGAACCTTCGATTATTGAGTGATCATGATTCCACCATTCAAAATGTACTTCACTATATCCTTTATCTGCTCATTAAAAATCAACTTGATTGGACCATGGATGAACCGTCGATTATTGAGTTGATCACTGATGGTTGGGCAGGAAAACTAAACACTGGTAAAGAGACAACCAAAAACCAAGTGACTCAAGCAAACCTTTTCTAAGAACAAAAGAATTGGGTCTATAACATAAAATTTCTAAACCAACTTTGAATCATCCTTAGAAGAGGAAACCTAATGCATTAACAATTTAGATTGAGTATCAAGCATAGTTTTTCTAAAGAAGATATGTAAAAAGTTCCTTATGCAACTATCATTGGTAATTTGATGGATGCTATGGTGTACACGACACCAGATATAGCTCATGCTGCTAGTACAGTCAGTCACCTTTGAAACTTGGGAGAGCATTAGGAGATAGTGAAGTGGATCATGAGATATCTTTCATGCACTTCAGACATGAAACTTAGTTTGAGGAATGAGTAGCCTATTTTTATTGGCTATACAAATTTTGCTATGAAGGGATATGTTGGTTTGAGGAAATCTACTTTGAATTATTTGATCACTTTCACATGGGGAGTAACGGCTTCGCAATCCAGCTTGCAAAAGTGTGTTGCATTGTCCACTAAATAGGCAAAGTTTATTGCAATAATAGAAGCTTGTTAGGAGTTATTTTGGACGAAGGGATTTGTGTAAGAGCTTCACTTTACTCAAGAGAGGTATGTATTGCTCTGTGATAGCCACAATTCTACCACTTCGAATATGACATTCCATGATAGTTCGAAATACATTGACATGAGATATCAATTGACGAGAGATGCATTGAATTCTAATTTCTAAAGAACTTGAGAAGGTCTGCACCAATTGATATTAATTCTTAGTATATGTTGACGAAGGCTCTACTGAGAGAAGCTTGTTGCTCCCTGTTTGATTGTTAGGATGGAGACCACCTCCATATAGTCATGAGCAATGTTATCAAAAGCGCACGCCTCACTACGATTCATGTGCCGTAAGATTCGGGGCGGTGGCGAAGCGCGTCGCATTTGATGTGGTAGTGCCTTTAGCACCTTGCAAGCAACCTACGGTTCGCATAGGGCACAGGCAAGGCATTGCCTCATATATTTTTGTTCTTAACATTTCAATTAGGTTTTCATATTCGGTAACTCATATCAAGAAAAAATAAAAAAAAAACCCCTTAGGTCTTTTTAGTAATACGATTGAGGACCCTAAATTTTGCTTCGATCTTAGTCTTTAGTTGACTTTTGATTTGGAAAATTATGAACTTCGCTATTATGTTGGATGTGTTGGCATTAAGAATCAAGACCTTATTTTGTGATGTAGTAGATATTATTTCTCTTGAGATATTTTTCACATGAAAATACATAAACCAGTTCCGTCGTGTTTAATTATCTATTTTGAAAAATTGTGTGCAGCGTGTGCCTCGCTTCACTCAGGCGCGCGCATTACGTAACGCTTTGCTCAGTACTCGTAAAGGGACTTTGCCCCCTGCATTGCGCCTCGCACATTGTTAACAAAGGTCATGAGTGGGAGATTGTTGGCTTTCCCTTACACATGTGAAGGATGAACCAAAGTTGGTTGAGTACCTTAGTTGTAGGCCTAATTATTTTGTGCTTCATTAAAACACATTTGACTCACTTGATTTTTGGTTATATCTCTTTTCAAGTGATGGTTAGGTCAGATTTTGAAAAGAGATCCATTCAAAAAAGAGAAAATTGAGAGAACCTAAAGAGAAGGGGTGACTGTCTACAATTTTTCTTTTCGACTAGCAGTAATCAACTCAACGATCAGAAGTTCATTTATATTTCGTCAAGCTAATTTTTGGTGAGCAGGTAGAGGATACACTGAAGTTCATTCTAAAGGTAGGATTATGGATTAATTCGCTATAGGTTTCAGTTCTAGTGTTCAAGAACAATCAAAATTTTTGAGTGAAACCTTTCAATCTCTTATTTTGTGGGATTGATTCCTTTGTTGTTGGAATTGAATTGTGTACCCACTATATGAGCCTGGACAAGATTTTGCATCCTATTTCATTATAGGGAGCTTTCGAAATGATCTTTGAGTCACATGATTTTTCCTCTTTGATTTGGAGGGGTTTTACATGCAAAAATCTCGCGTGTTGGATTGTGCACTCTTGCGGTATTGTTTGTTTAGAGTTGAAAATTTCCTCCTTATAGGTTCAATCATGTGGGAGAGAGAATTTATGTCGCATTGCTCACGACATAGTGATGAATGGTTTTTGCCATGTGTTAGTGAGACCTCCCTAGCCTAGCATTCCATGAAAATTTACAGATAATTAAGAACTTAACATATTTGGACAACTAGACTTTATTTAAATATTAAATTAGTTTACAGAAAAGAGTGTCCTTATATATGCAGAACTCAACATGTTTCTTGTGAATGATGATTGTTGAGGGCTATACGAGCAGTGCCTTTATAGGTTGACTAGTTTTTCTCTGTGCAATGCACGACATTTAGTACTAAGTAGTGATGTATGAAGTATATTGAGGGAAATTATAATCCAGAGACACATTTGCATCTATTATTAATGAGAAAAAAAGGATAAGATAAAGGTTTTAAAAGTTATAGAAAACTAATAGAACATTAATTACATGAAATTTAAAAGGTTGAAATTATAAGAAGAGTTATTTGTTTTATTACATAGTTCTTTTTGTTTTATTAATATTTTTATTAATTTTAATAGGTTGAGGACTTGAGAGTTATAAAGCTTATAATATATGGAAGTTGAATAGTCAAATTTCTCAAAAGTTGCCAACTGACAACCCAGGGGTTCTCTTTTAGCATATAGATAGATATATAATTACATTTAAAATATTAAATAATATTGTGAGAGACATCTATTCAACTCAACAATGGTTTGGTACTGTATACTTTGAAACTTTACTAGAAGTTAACTATATTTGTCCTTGCAAGTTGTATTGTTTAATATGAAAAGGTCTCCTCCCACATGCAACAACTATAGTAAATTGAATTACACACCCATGTCAAAATACTTGAAACATGACTTACTACAAGAGAGCAATACAATTAATAACATCATTGTTTTCAATTTCTTTTCAAACATATTCTGCCTCAAGTTCTCTTGCTTATGTTCTCTAACTAGTAGGACTATGTATTTTTTGTTCCTAGAACTCTAAAAGTAGGACTATGTTCTTTATCTTTCAATTTTGGTGGCAATTTCATTTTACCCCTTGCAAGTGTATACCCATAAACCCGTTTATTCATTCTTCTTCACTCTAACCACCACGAGAGTACCGACTAAGATTGCTGAACCCCCACAAGGACCCGTAAATCAGGGTGGCGAAGGTAGTTGCCTCATCACCTTCACGGCCTCTAGGATAGGAATTAGGATGTTCGTCCTCCTTATCCACGGGGTTGTCATTTACAGGTGTTGTAGGGCAAAGAAGAGTGACACTGTCGATTGATTCTGTGAGCAGTGATGATCTCGGGGTCATAAGAGCCACTCATATGCAACCAATGAATGGTTGAGAGGCGTCAGTTTGTCTTTATGAGTTAGTTTGTGAGGGTACGTTTATTACTTCGTTGAGTCTTTTTGCCTTGGAATGCCTCTATACACGAGGACAACTGAGTAGCAATTTAACTTAAAGGCAGCGAAAGACTAAGAAAATGTGTCTCTAAAGAAAGACTTTCATGTTTGGTTGAATTTATACAGATTTTCTTGCAATTTTCTGGTGCTATTACTATTATAAAGATTAAAGACACAACAAAATTGATTTGTTTCTCCGTGATGAGGCCAATGTTCTTAAGAATTTCAACTAAGATAACTATCATGCCAATCACCGAAATAGAGAGCAAAATTTTAGTTAGATCTTAATTAATTCGTATATGATGTCAAGATTAATTTATTTAAGAAAAAAAATTCAACAGCAAAAAAAAAAAAAAAAAAAAAAAACTTAAAAGACATTTGTGCACACTTTTATGTTCTTTCCTTGTGATTTACAGTCTAACCATGAATTATTAAAGTTTAATTATCAGAAAATCGCCGTCATCTTTTTAGTTAAAAGAATGATGAAAATGAGAACTAAATTTAAAAAATGTGAAAAATATTGCACTGTTAAAAAAGCACTAGATTATAAGATGTGTATGACCATAATGAAGTCCATTAACAAATCAAGATTCCCAGAACTTGATAAAGATCAGGTATGTTTACAAATAGTAGAAACGAACACATTTAAGGAGAAAATCGTACATAAAATAATCAAGAAAAATTAGGAAATTAAGTAACAATTCATTTTACCTACACTGAGAAAAATCAAGAAAAATAATCATACTCATTGTGTTGCTGCTTGTACCTTTGCAATTTCCAACCAAAAAATAAAAAAAAAGAAAGAAAAGGAAAAAAAACAATAAGATCCACTCTTTGCTATCCGAAATTTAAAATCGAAATAATTTAGATGGAGGTGAGGATGAGAAATTGAGCTGAAGAGGACATTGGAAGGAATGGGTGAGTTGTTAGTTCTTCAAAGTTTTGGGTGCTATTTGTTCATCCCATATCTGGTACCAAAAGGCCTCACCATCACTCCCTCACCTTGCCGTAGCATGTCCTGTCATCATCCCTTCCTCAACACTACCTCACCATCCCTTACTTATCCCTGTTTCCCGTCCCATCACCATGGAAACAAAATAAACGCTTGAATGAGGGCAACTAGGGGAATTGGGAACAAGCTACAATTGTGCATGAAACTTGCCACATTTTATTCTCAAACTACCCTCACACCTTCTTAAACTATAAGTTGTGCAATGAAGTAATAAAAGAATAATTGAAGGGTAGATGTGGATAAAAAAAATACATCCATCTAGCTTTTAGACAATAGCTTCTTATAGGGACTTTGTAGAAATTTTACATTTCTTATGTTTGTGTAGTTTTGTGTTGAGATAGGTTACTACATTCAAAGTGCAAATACTATTAATCCAAAGTTAAAAATTGACCTTGTAAGTTGAAGATTACGACATCCATGCAGGCAAATGTGATTCACTTTGAAATATGAAAAACAAATGGTGTAAATGTGATTATTTATTGTGACAATTTACCAATTTTACAACATTTAAGCATAACATTTTATAGAGGATTGATTCATGGTTAATATCATATTATTTCGAGTAAAAACGAGTTCATTAGAGTCTCCGACTCTCCGAAAGTTGAATTGATTTTGAGGGATTCTCTGAATCCTAAGCTGGCGGTTTTCTGGGCTAAGCTTCCTCCTACAAGACTAACAAACAGTTAGAAGATACTAAGGTTGATCACCCCGATGACCCTCTGATGCTAAGCCAGTGACTTGGAGAAGAAGATAGACAAACTGTAGAAAAAATGTAGAAGGTAAGACTTGGAATTTTCTTACCAAGATACCTCTTTTTGTACTAACTTGGAGGAGTAGATTGGGAAGAGAGGAAGACACACATCACCATCATTTACGAGAAAGCTTCCTCTGTAACCGAATTGCCCACGCATTCATCCATGATTTACCGTGGTAGTTACACCTGTCAGAGAGGTCGTGGGGAGAATATGCTTAATGATGGCAGGCATGCTCTCACGTGAGTTAGTTACGATTACTCACGTGATGGCCGTTTGATCTTATACTTATTCCTTCATGGAGAGGACAAGCTGATCTTGGCTTGTGTGGGCCGATCTCGGGTGGCTGCCGAGCTGCCACTTTGCCCGAACTGAAGTTTCGTCATCTTGACTTGTCGAGGGTTTTTGTTCTCCCAGTACGCATGGCGTTGTTTAATTGGCCTCTCTCAGAGGTCAGGCTTTTTGGCATTATTCCGATGGACATCATTTGTTTTTTCCGATAGTTATGTACTAAATCACTTGTATGAGCATAAACGTTTAACTTGAAAAGTTTATGCCACCACTTATAACATGTTTTTTTTTCTTTCAATCGAACTTCCTACATGACCGATCCAGGGCAATGTTCAGCTTGAAATGCAATTTTGATATTTATTGATACTTGTTCTTTACTCTTGCAGTATTTACTCATTGGTGCCTTGGGATTGCTGGTTATAACATCGAAGGAGTAGATTGTTACAATATGGGGACAAACCGCAATCAACATGCTGCTACTGTATGCCTGTTCTGCCCTTTAAAATTATTAGCAGTGTTTCAGTAGAGTGATGAAAAATGTAATGAATTGTTAGCTCTAATCAATATATCTACTTTTGATAATATGAATGTGAACGCAAAATTTTTGTTGTCTGGCTTCCAGTGTTGTGTATTTCTCTTCCTTCTTTGATAGTCACATAGTTTTTTTTATTACATTTATGTTCTTCCTTCAACTTCCCTGGCCTTACTAAGCTTTTTCTGGGTTTTCTGTAGATATGCAGTGACAGATGGAGAAAACTCCCTGTACCAGATTTTCTTGAACAAAAAGGTATCAGCATGCACTCACAATGGAGTTAGGTGTTAAAGAGAGTTGTGATTTCTGCACTAAACCTCACATGATTATATACTACAACCCTGTCTGCGAATAACTTTGCTTATAAGTCACCATCACTTGAGTGGCTTGGGATAAGGCTATCATAATAGTTTCTCCCAACATATCCTGATTTGTGTTCATAAAGTTGCTATTTTTCCTTTGATGGTAAAATGCGTGATGTTTTTTACTTTCAACACCACAATTTGTTGTATTTACACTTCTGCACAGTCATCTAATTCTTTTCACTTTTGGCTTACCAGTTTTTTTTTTTTTTCATACTTCCTCAAATGCTTGTTTCAAAATTTATTCCTTCTGTAGGATTTTTAACTTATCACTTTCCACAAAATATAGTAGTTTCTTGAAATTTATCCAAAAAGAAGTATTTCTAGAGTCGACAAGCTAACCAAAACATTTGTCACACTGATAATATTGGTGATTGGGATGATAAAGACGATGTGTTGACCATTCATTAGGTATTGCAGCTTGTCTAGCCTAAATTCTCGAAACTTACCCATTTGGATCTTTGTGTGAAATCCCATTATGTTATCTATTGTCCTAAAGTTAAAGTACCCAACTTTACTATTGTCTATCGATGTGGATCTTTTGGCATCTACTCTTAGAAAATTCTTGTTTAACTCGGTTCTAATATTTAGATGGTCCCAGTTTGATTGCGAAAGATTTGATATTGATATTGAAATATTTACAAGTTAAACAGGGGCAACAGTCTTCAAAGAGAAAATTCATTCTGATAATCATCATTATTCACAGAATGCAACAACACTTGAAGCCACCAAGTCAGGTTCAGCAGTGCAAAACTTTGAAAGAAATGGGTGGTTTAGGCCTTACCAAGCCCCATTTTCCTCTTAACAAAGGGCATAACCGGTGATTAATACATAATTAAACACACCTAAACACAACAATAATATATTTATTAAAATTAAAAGTGATGAAATCATATAAAAATCCTCCTCATTTGGCCCTCTCAGTGATGACATCGTAACCCATTTCAGTTGGATCAGTGGCCTGCACCTCATAGTGAACTCCATCAAGGACCCTTCTCAGCCCTTGCTTTGATGTTGCATATAGCATCTTTGCTCTTATCCTTGATTTGGTGGGAGACCTACAAAAAGATAAAGGAAGAAGAAAAGAAAAGAAAAACATCATTTGGGTCATTAGTAACAGTCGTAAATAGAAATCCAGTACATTTTCTTGCCTAACTTTATTAGTGCAAAGTTTGACAAGTTGGATGTATGTGAGGACACCTTTGTTGACACTTGGAATTTTGTGACTTATTGGTGATAAGATCTGATTAAAGGCTAGAGATGTAGTGTTGGCAGAAGAAAAGAAGATATCAGACACATCTCTTTTTCATAGATGGGGGCATTTTGCCCATTAAAGTCTAATTCAGAAAAAAAAGCAAAGAATATTGCTTGTTAATTTTTGGGGCCATTATGTAAAAAAGTTATTAAACTAGGTGGCAAAGACATTGTGAAGTTGGGAATTGAAGGTGAGAGTGATGGCTTTGTCACTCTTGACAATTACAAGTGTTTTCATTTCCTTTTGCAAGTACCTAACCTATTAAATTTTGATATCTATAATCAATTGATTAGTCTTCTCAATCTAAAAATGAGAGAACACATTATTGGAGGAAGACACTCTATATGGCACCCCCAATTTAGGATTAAATCCCTTTGATGAGATAAGTGGCTGCTATTATATTAATTATTCAGTTCAAAGGGTGTTTGAGAATTAACCTAGTGGATAAAAACCACTAAGTAGTTTTCCTCCTTGCACCCCTTTCTTACTTGTGATAGATGATAAGACCATGTTGACAACGTCTCCATGAGGAAAAAGGAGAAAATATGTGAATCACGTGTAGCTTATGTGGTGCATAAAATTCTCTACAGTTTTGCCCAACTCATGTAGATCGTTACTAAATCCAAATTGCACAAATTAAACACATTATATCTATTTCCATAAATCCTTTGGCATCCTATGCTTTTAAACAGTCTCAGACAACATACCATGCAATGAAGAATATCTTGCTCTTGTGACAATTGTCAAGGGTGACAAAATCAAAATCAAACACAGCATATCTGCAGTCATCATCCGGCAGCGACGCTGCCAGATGATGGTAACCCTCTCCCGGACCTCCGACCTTGTCGACGATCACAGTCTTCGATCCCTCGTCGATCTTGAACACGATGTACCGGTGGACCCTCTTCCACTTCATCTCCATGAACCAGTCCTTGCACTCATCTTTCACCTTCATCCCCTCCGTCGCCTTCGTCATTTATAAAAATGGAATATTAGTATATATATATATAAAATGTTATTAGAAGTTATGAGAGAAAATTGGGATTAGGATTGTTACCATCTTGAATGCCATGGCCATGGTTGCTTGCTTTGGAGGATTGTGTTTACTTTTTTGCTTTGGTGTTTGGATGCTGGGGGGAGGAAGGAAAGTAGGGGGGGTATTTATAGAGATTTAGTCGTTGGAATGCCCTTGTTATTCTTATTTATTATTCCAGATAATCCGTACTATGCTAATTTAACCCACTTATCAATTCTTAACTTTTTTTTATTAGCACTTACACCCTTTGAACATTAGACGATATTAGAACACAATTGGGTCTTGTTTCCAATTACACTGAGGGTAAAAGATAGTTTATCCTGCTGCGATTCTCACGTGACATCTCAATCTAACTAAAGAAATAACATTGACAAGAGCTTAGGGTGTAAGTGCCAATAAATAAAAATAATATTGACCGAGGCTTAGGGTGTAAGTGCCAATAAAATAGTTTAGAGAGTATAAGTAGGTACCCAATCATAGTGCAAGGGTGTATCTGCTGAACGTTTTTGTTGTGGTCTGTTTAGTGGACCATAAATTTGAATAATGGAATTAGCAATCATTAATGTATTGATAACCTAGTATATTTAAGTATGATTACTAGTAAGTATAGTAGCACGCGTGGCGGTGATAACTGACATTTGAATCATACTTCCACTTGAAGCTCCCTTGACATTTTTCGGGTTAACAAACGGGCTTTCAAGAATGGGCATGATTTTTTGGCATTCATCTACATTTTTACTTCTCCAGTAAAAGCAAATAAGAAAGTTAAACAAAAAAAATGAGGGGGAAAAAAGAGAAAAAAAAGGGAAAATGCAACTTTGGTGAATGCCCATGCGTAGAGTGTAACAATTTGCTATTGCACATGACAAACCAAATATATAATTAACATTCTAAAAATATGGACAAAAGAGTAGTTTATTAGCCAAATATTACTGATAAACCTTTCCGAAAGTAGATATATCTGCATCATATCATGTGCAGACATGATGAGCACGAGTAGTAGAAGAGATGGCATTAGATATGGCTTGGATTTCACTCTCTGGGTTCATTTTACTCCAAGAAGTATAATTTGATTTTAGATCTAGTTTTTCTTAATTTATATACATAAAATTTGAAGCTGAGGATGTTAATCTATTAAATTTTTTAATAATAGTACTGACAACTCTATGATTCTGATGAGAATTAAAGTTTAATATTCATATAATCTTCTGTTGCCAATTAGTGATGCAACATATCACTTTCCTCTTCTGTTTTCCATCTTTTTTAGCAACATATCACTTTCTTGTTCTTTTTTCCATCTTTTTTACTACACTACTCTCATCGTTCGAAGGTGAATTATACAGAAAGCAAGGGAAGTAGAAAAGCATGAGTGTGCATACTCTCAGAACCATCAGCATGTGAGCAGGTGGTTCTATGCCCTTCAATAGAAAAACAAGGAGCACTGTGATAATTTTGCCTATCACTTTGTGGCAGCACATGCGGATGGTTCTGATGAGATGTGTATTCTAAAAGCATGTCCTATTGTACAAGGAAAAAGAAATCTATGCAGCAAAAAGCCTACGATCCAATCGGAACTGGTACAATCCCTTAGAGAAAAAATAGGGAGAAACAGTGGTAAGAGTTGTACCCAACAGTAGTTGGTTGGCTCCTCATATCAATAATACCTGACTATTATTATCTTCAACCACACCATTATTCATATTATTTTGTTAAAAGCCATGTACATTTCTTACAACACAGAATACAAGAGCAATTCTTTTAACTGAATGCAAGATTGGCAGGTAGGGACGTGAGTAGAGAACTGATAATTCTATTTTGATAAAAACTATTCAAACTAAACTTCTTGATAATCGAAACTTATATTATTCATAGAGTAATATAATAGTTAATGACATGCGCATTTGTTGGAATTTGGATCACAATTCTCCAATCACACAGCCCTACATTCCTCGAGTTTTATGCCTACAATACTCTGAACCCAAGGATATATGTCCTCCCAAAGGGGCACCTAGGTACAAATCCCAATGTCATGCATAAACATAGATATTAATACTATGCTGTGCTAAGATCACAATGTTAAATGTGTTGGCCCAAGTTCCCGTGTATTAGAATGTTCGTTGCCTAGTCCAAACGTAACAAATCACATAGATTTGGATGAAGTGAATATTGGTCCGTGCATAGGAGTTAGTATCTTCACATACGCGTAAGTTGAACAGGCACATTCCTAGCTGAAGAAAAGGATATGGCTTCTCTCTTGACTTGCTTGATTGCTTTCTTCATTTGCTACCTCAACTATGAAAAGCTTGCAACCTCGACTAGGGTTCCGATTTCATGGACCGCTCTCGATAGATTTTGTTTGTTAAGGGCTGTTGCATGAAGGCCGAGTTATCGTGAGTAAAGAAGAAGAGCCTAATCGTTAATTTCCGTACCTTACCCCATCAATATAGAATTCTTGTACTTTTTGAGTTTGCAGAGGTACTTTTGAGTTTTGTCTTCAGAGAGGTAACGGCCATCTGCCCAACTGGTATCTGTTGCATAAGAAGAAAATTTCAAAATAAACCCAATCTCAAATTTAATCTCAAAAATCGACCCTATCTCATTTTATTTCTAAAAATCAACCCACTTTCTAGCCACGTCAGTTTCGTGGCCAGAAACTAGGTCGTTTTAAAAAAATCGCGACGTTAAATAGTCGGGGTTGGCAACCCCGACTAATTAGTCAAGGTATTCCTAACTGCGGGCGGTAAGCGAAGAGTGGTTAAGGCCAAACTAGTCGGGGTTTCCAAACCCGATAAAATTGGTCGGGGTTGGAAACCC
>JBAKGM010000200.1:24759302-24769460 GCA_037177215.1 Asparagus racemosus
TATTGCACATGATTCATTGAGAATGACTACCGAGCCAGGGGCAAGGAACGCATTTGTTTGCATCATAGGAAAGATTCAGTCCGCTCTTAAAAAACGCGTCATGCAAATTGTGAAGGACGTCAAGAACGACTCATAGTGTATGAACGCCGACGGATACGAGGACGCACCAAGGCAGGCTCAAGTCGTGGACATGACGAAGCCGGAAGTTCATAGCAGGTCCAAGTTAGATGTTCGCATCAGGTTCAAGTCGAGTAGAATGTCATACGATCACAGATGCACACACAACCGGACGATGAGATCATCCAAGCTCATGTTGAAGGTGAACGAGGACGAGGGAGAGGAAGAAGAGCAAGAGCGAGGGGAAGAGGGAGAGGAAAGAGAGTTCTAAATATTTGTTAAATTTCGATATTGCGTGTTTTCGGATGTTTACATTTGAAATGTTAGTAGGACTACATGTTTATGATCTCAATTTTAGTAAGTTAATAACACGTTTATTTGTGTTTGAAATTGTTTGTAGATGTAATATAGATATAAATATGTGTTTGTTTGTGATTGAAAATTAATTATGGAGGGATGGATTGATATATATGTATAGCAAGATGTGTGCTAAATTGATATATGTATAGCAAGAGGAAATTTTCTAGCGTGTATGTTTGCGTGCATGTTTTGTGAGGTCTCTGCCCAATGGTCGGGGTTGGGAACCCCGACCAATTCGTTCCACAGGTGAAATGATCCGGGTTTCCAACCCTGATCATTTGATTCCCACTGCAATAGACCTGTCGGGGTTGGCAACCACGACCATTTTGGCCGGGGTTGGCAACCATGACAACTTGGCGACCCCATTACCCCACTAATGCAGGAGAGTGACTAATTAGTCGGGGTCACCAACCCCGACTGTTTAGCGTCGCGATTTTTTTTAAAACGACCCAGTTTCTGGCCACGAAGCTGACGTGGCCAGAAAGTGGGTCAATTTTTAGAAATAAAATGGGATAGGGTCGATTTGTGGGATTAAATTTGGGATTGGGTTTATTTTGAAAATTTCTCCGTTACATAATGGCTCATAGATTGACACTGAGAAGAGAAAGGAGAGGAAAAACAAGAAAGAAACGTAACGTGTTATGTCCTCTTATTTTTCGGTGGCCCCCATCTTCAGTGGGTGACCAAAGTAAAAGATAGCTAGTTCTAGACAAACGAAGCCCAATGATCCAACTATTCAGCTAATCTAGCGCATTATTCAGAAGAAGCAGTTGAGTTGTCAAAAATTAGTTGTTCAATCCATAGACATACGTGAAGGAATCACATATAAAGCATCAAATTACAAGCACTAGCACCCTTCTACATGCTGCTGTTCTAGATCTATCGAGCTTACAAGTAAGCTGAGGATACCCAACAGCTCAAAGGCAGCTCTCCAGTACATGGCCCCCTCTCTGAAAACAACAAATTACAAACCAACGTAAAACAGTGAAATCCCATATCGCTGTCTGTCTAACTTCAAGAAAGAGGAAAGCAAATCTCTTTGTCCACTGATGAATGCGACCGCGGAGGTCACGCCATGAACAACACTACAATTTATGAACATACGTAGTGTAAAGTGTTACCAGCTTTCATCGGTTTCATGTAATCGCTAACGAGAAAGAATCAAAGGCAGAGCAAAAGGCCCACAACACCACATAATCATCACGATACTTGCATATAATGAATTCTGGCAGCTAAACAAGCTAGAATAATATCGTTCTGGGGTTCTCACACGCTGGGCCTACCTTTGCCCTTATAGTTGCTCTCTATCATATAGTATTTCAAAACATTAAAACCCTGTCAATGTTGTCCCTTAAGCCAATATTTCAATTTAAGTACCAAGGTGTAATAATATCTTTCAATAAAAACTTTGAATAAATCTAACCACCCTCGCCTCGATTCTGAATTGAATTAGAAAAACAATATAGAAAATTAACCCCATCATACCGAGTACTTAACCAAACAGCAGATAACAGATGAGCTTCCCTTTGAATCACCAAGGCTACTACGACACGATAATCTAGTACTCGAATGAACTGCGTCAATACGCCAATATTTATCCTGACCTTTTCCTTTCTCTTGATAGCCTATTTAAAACAATATAGGGTAACAGTTAACAATTCATTTCTAGTAACCATAAGACTGAATGAATATAAGTGTGAAATTGTTGTGACGCAACAAGAGTTGAAAGCAGGCTAATAGCTTGCCAGGAGCAAAGCAGAATCTTAAGTTCAGGCACAAACAATGCCTGACCCAAACCACAACGTTCCAGATGATCCAAAAATAATATATGATTCAATATTTTATACACTTTCGTTTTGCAGAATAAAATTTATTACACTGCTTAAAGTAAAGTCACTGCTTCAGTTGGTCATAAGAAAGAGCTAAGATTTTAATAAAATTTAATTCCAGACAGTTGCATCAGGCATTTCAAATTTCAACACAAGTTAGGCTCCATGCACAATATTGTTGCATCAGGTGATCAAAAGTAACAGGCGCATGGCGTACATATGGACTACAGGATTTTCCATGACACACAACGCAGAATCGTGAAATAATGTAGTTATATAGATGGACCGTAACAGCACACAAAATACAGCTGGAAGAAATAATTTCTGAGGAAAATAGGAACAGAAACTTCCTTACATCTCCAACAGAGGTAAGCTCAAAAATAGAGGTATTACATCTACGGAATCACATTTGAGCATCAGATTTCATCATGGAGAGCAAGCAGGCACGAGCAGCTTCAGGATATCAATTATTTGTCACCTTTGTTTTCTTGGTTATCTTCACTTTTCTTTTGCTGGAGGAAAATCAGAAAAGCTCAGACAAGAGTTGTAAAATCCCAAAAGAAAAAAGTCTTATGAGGTGTAACTATATGATAATGGTTGAAAACAGTCTAATGAGTGATAATGATCAGAAGCTAAATCAGTCATTAATCATATCGCAATCAACAGAGCAGTATTCTGTCTACAATAGGTGAATGAATTTTTATTTTTAGGATCTAGAAACTGTCTAATACCGGTGCGATCACATGACATCCTTACTCCGAGACGCAAGAGTAAAAATACAGGGGGAAAAAACACCAGTGTACACAATGGTGTGCATTGTGTGATTTAGAGGAGGTTCTGGTATTCTCTTTTCGGGTACATGTCTGTATGATATTGAAGGCATCCAACCACTTGTTCTCATCCCTAAAACCTTATCATGGATGGTTGTGTGCGCACACAAGCCATCAAGTGTCCATGCCTCTTTTAAGCATATGCCTGAACCTCGAGCATGTGGTCAATTATTAAGGAGAAAACCCCGTCAGATGCTCTCCCTATGGGTGGTGGATATTGACCTCAGGACCAAATACTTGTACTAAGCTCCACTACAGGCTAATAGTATCTTTTAAAAAGATTTCTAGCTTCAAAACTCCTTTGAGGGTAGAAATGAATACTAAACATTTTTACCAGGGTAGAATGTACTTCACACATGAACGCAGAATTCATCATAAAAAAATTTATGCCATTAAGCAAGTTTGGAATTTGGCAGAGACAACCAAACACCTAGATCCAAGATCTTGGGCAAAGCAACATAAATTCTTTCTCCATTCAGCGATTGATACCAAGGATCTTCTCTACCAAATCATCAACAACCATAGTTGTTATTACCCCAATCCACGGAAGATGAATTCATGGCAATACCTGCTAAAGTACTAACTTGAAAATAAAGATTTTTTGTTAGTTGTCCATTTAGCTGCACATAGCGGAATAAAGATGACAGTTACATGTAAATACCTCCTAAAGTATTAATATTAAAAGGTAACTTAAATTACTTTTCCACTAAGTTTGGGCTAAAACTAATTATATTAGTAATAGAGGTGAAAGTAGTGTCTTCCATATAAGTACCCCTGTAGTTTCAAACCATAAAAAAAATTACATAAATTAGGTCAAAATTTGAGCTATTTTTGAAGTACACTATGCTAGTGTATCTATTCCATCCATATTTCTAATCCTAAGCCTAATATAAATTTGAAAATCAAAACCATGAATTTCAAAATGTGATTCAAAATCCAAAATTTTAAAACAAAAAATAGTACTTAATTTTGAAATAAAATACTAACACTTGTTAAGTAATCAATTACAATAACAACGCTAATTGTTGACAAATCATTTTTACAATTTATTAAAAAAGAATTTTGTAGTAATAGGTATATAATTATTTAGAATTATTTGAATTAATATTAGAAATAAGAGCAGATGTCATACTGAGCTTTGATTTGAACTAAGATAAAGGTCATTTGATGATTACATTTTATATTCTTTCTTTTTTAATAAACACAAGGATTTTGTTTTTCATAAACATCAATTGCATGATTACTTTTAGATTTTAGGAGATAAAAATGTAAACATAATACACTTTGGGAGAGAAAAGTGTTGGAAAACAAGTACAGAGGGAATGCAATATTGAGGTAAAATTTGGAAGCAAAAAACATTTGCCCTAATTTTGAATAATTCATTTTGATAACCTATAAAACATTAGTCTCTACCAAATGCATTCATTTGAAACTTGACAGTAGAAAACTGTCCATGGAAGAAAAATAAAAGCAACAGAGAAACATAAGGTGTGTTGCCGCGTGTGAGTGCATGTGTTTGCATTTAGGCTGAAAAAATTGTCATCCAGACAACTCAACACAAGTACTTCAAGTCAACCTGTGCCCGATACATAAACATGAAAGTTTTGCGTGGTGGGTGGGTGTAGCAAAAGAATTGTCATTCTAAGAATGTAGCATAAATACTTTGAGCTGCACCCATGCCTGATTCAGTGATACATAGATAATACGTGAATCATTCAACACTTACTGGATACATGTCTGATAACACCACTGTCGTTGAAAAAAGCCCGTTATGTAAGTCGTTATTTTGTATTATGCAACCTAACATATCTTAAATGTTAAATAACCTTTTGAAATAACTTGGGTATGTCATAACTCTACGTTATTACAATATAATATGCATTTTTTTCAATGCAACTTATATTTGTTAAGTCTTCGTCGCTTATTTTGGTGACACCATTATATGATTGTGAAATTATGAATATGACTAATAAAATGAATATGACATTAGGAACAAGATGTAAATTTATGATTGTATATATGAATATTTCATGGTGATAATTGTAAAATAAAGAATTTATATAAAAATAATTTTTATTTTAAAATTCTCTTCCTAATTCTTAAAATCATTATGAATATTTTTGGGGGTTTTTAGATATTAGTCCCTTAAATCATTTGTATTTTGATATTAGTCCCTCAAATCTTCATATTTTGATATCAGTCCCTCAAATTACCTTAAGATGTTGATATTAGTCCCTCCGGTTAGTTGGTGTTAAAAGGAGTGGGGAATATTCTGTTTTGTTTAACTTTCTTCTTGAATGGACAGTTATATCCCTCATTTGAGGTACCCAAACCCCAACCCATTAAACATAAACCCATTAAGACTCCTCAAAGGCTCAATCCAAACCCATTTATTCAAAACCCAAACCCATTTCACCTTCTTCTTTCTTCCCAATGGTACAGTTGTGGTCAGATTGTCAATGCTTAGAATCGGCCTGAATTGGGCGGCACGGTGGATGTTAAGGGTGAATTGAGTGGCGTGGTGAATGACATAGAAAGGAAAATTGACAGAGGTCCCCTCGAGACCTTGGGAGTACTCCCTTCAAATAATTCTTAGATTCTTCGGCATGAAGACCAAAACTACATCTCCGACGTTGATCTTATCCAATCGGCAAGTGACCAATTCCATGAGCACCACGTCACTAGTAGAATTGAATGTGGGCATCATGCTAGGACCTCCCAATCTCTCTGTTTCTCTTTCATAGAACTCATGTGTTAAGGGCCATCTCCTACAGTGACAACCCAAACCTTCATTAAACAAAGAAACCCAAAAAAATCTCTTTGGAAGTGATTTAAATGAACCCCTCCCTATAGACAAGGCCACCACCCCGACATCAAAAAGCCATCATACATCAACTAAATCCACATCCAAGTATCTAAATCTCTCAAAAAGCCTCCATTCTCAAATGGGTCTTTCTTAAATCATCTCCATGTTTTTGGGCAAAAAAACTGAGAAGAAAAAATGGAGAAGGATTTAGCTGAAAATATTTAAGAGAGGTGGGTAATAATGTAATTACCCAACTATGGTTAGTCTAATCCAACCATGGTTTAGAGTTTCTAACAGTTAAGTTGACTGAAGGACTAATATGAACTTATTAAGGGTGATTTGAGGGACTAATGCCAAATTATGAAGATTTGGACAACTATCAAAATACTAATGATTTAAGAGACTAATATCGAAAAATCTCCTTTGTTTCAAATTAAGGGGCTTTTAGATATTAGTCCCTTAAATCATGAAAATTTTGATATTAGTCCCTCAAATCTTCATATGTTGATATAAGGCCCTCACAGTACCTTAATATGTTGATATTAATCCCTCTAGTTAGTTGGTGTTAAAATGGATAGGGAATATTCTGTTTTTTTTAAAAAAATTTCTTCAATGGACAGTTATACCTCTTAGTTTATATACCCAAATCCACAACCCATTTACTTATACCCGTTAAGAGTTAGCACCCAAACCCAAACCAATTTAGATAAAATCCAAACCCAATTCATTCACTTTGTTCCCCAATTATCCACTCAATCACCCACTCAATCACCCAACCTTCTTCCTCAAAGGCTCTTTTTGTCTATAAAATGCCATTGAATCACCTCTGTTCTGAATTTATCCATCTCTAACCAAGATCACTAACACAATAGATATAGAGTTGAACACTACTTGCTGCAAGGTGAAATTGTATCGGAAATTCAAGACACAAAGAATCCCCTTATGCAAGAAGAAGGAATCAGTCATTCATAATCTCTGACCATCCACAACTGATCCCAACACATAAAATTTAAACTTTCCTAAATTTATGATCAATACAAAAACACCTCAAACCCCAAGCAACTGATCCCAACACATAAAATTTAAACTTTCCTAAATTTATGATCAATACAAACACACCTCAGACCCCAAGCAACAGATTTCCTCCTCATTCATTGAGGCATCAATCCAAAATAGGAACTAATTAACAAGTAGGAAATAATTTCCCATTGAACACACTGTAATTCACTAAGACCCTCATTGCCCAATACTTCAAAAAGCATAAGCATAATTGGAAACATAGAGAGAATCTGCTACCATATAAACCTCAAAGCAGAAAATTTTCTTCGTAACAAAGTATTTGTTTACATTGATATGAAATTGAACACTACTTCCTAAATTTAAACCTTATTGGGAATTCAAGGCTCAAAGAGATCCCTCATGAAAAATTAATATAATGGCTTTATTTGCTCAAACTCCACAAAAGACTCAGACACAAGTGAGGAAAACAGCTCTTATGAAATGGGTGTATACTTCAATTTGTTTTGATTGTCTTTTGAACTTTTTTCAGCTGTAGAGTTTTATAATGATAAATGGAATGGAGAACAGAGGAAGAAGAGGAGATTCCAGGGGTTAGGAAAGGAAAAACAAAGCATCCACTCAAATGAATATTACTGTAATGGACATATTCAAGATGGGATATGAAAGAGCGGGGCGGGGAAGGGGGGGGGGGGGATTGGGTAATAGGGTAATTACTCATCTATGGTTAGTCTAAACTCAATCATGGTTTAGGGTTTTTAACATCTAAGGTGACAGAAGGACTAATATAAACACACTAATGTGCTTTGGGGGACTAATATCAAAATATGAAGATTTGGGGATTAATATCAAAATACTAATGATTTAAGGGATTAATTTAAAAACCCCTCTTAAATTAAACAAAAGAAAATATGTAAACTCTAATACTCTATTGCATTATGCTTTACACTATCGAGAGGCCTTAAGTTACACATTATCATTTTTTTCAATATTGCTATGTGTTTTCTTTCAATTTTCGTTTTAAACTTGAAGTACATGTGCTTTTGGATTGGTTGTAAAGCAATTATGACATATTTTTTTGATAATTGTGATGTTATATTTAAAACTGTGATGATTATATTTACTAAAATCCTTGTAAATATTGTTTTACTAGTAAATGTTTAAATAAATAATAAAACATGTAACCTAGTTATGTGTATTGTTTTGCATTTCAAATTTCCGGGAGGCGAACATTGCGTTATGATAATCATTATTTTCAACATCACTATATTTAACGCATTTTACCATAATAAATAAACCTTAAGGTACTTACTATAAAAAAACTTAGGTCAGCGCAGTTATGTGTAAAACGCATGAAACTTTAAGTATTAGGTATGATTAATTTCAGCCTTCTCAAAACTTCTATCCCTAGACTGATAAACTAGATGGTCAAAGGTACAGTGCACAAGACAAATCTTTTAAAATATGCGATTACTTGAGGTTGTCCTATTTCTGAAAATGAAGTATAGATTTTTGCTTTATTTATAAAAGATAAAACTTGATGGATATAATGCAGGAGAACTTAAAGAGGATAAAATTTGTTATGGTTGAGATTAGGAAGCTTAGTTAGGATTAGAATAATGCAGTTGAAGTTTTATTTGGTATTTTGATTAGATATTTAGTTAGTTAGTTGATTTTTGTTTCATTAGTTGTGATTTGTTGTTAGCATTGAGATTCATTTTTATCATTAGATTTCTTTATAAATAATATGTATTCTCTCTTTTAGAGAGAGACAATGATGAATAAAATTGTGATTTTGAAAAAACCTTAAACATGTGAGTTGATTTGTCTGTAGGTATGTGATTTACAGAGGGTGTGAAGCCCAAAAGTTATCTTTGTTCTTATTTTCTTAGATACAAACATCTCCTCAATAAATCCAGTCCCCAGAAGAATTCCGCTGACCATTTACAAGTTAAAAAAAAAAAAAAACCCTAACCTCCCAAACAAGCTGCTGTCTTTTTTAGTTGTGTTACTGTTCACGACACAAACAGCCCACTCCTCTTTTCCTTCTATCCAGCCGACAACATCCTAAACACACACCAGTTCACCATAAAATCTAACAAACAAGCATCCGATTATATCAAGTGAAGCCAAAAGCCCCTCGAGTTTAAAACAGTCCACTTTTTATGGAAAAAAAAAATGATATTTTTCCTTTGCTATAAGAAATTCCAGTGAGTTAAAATTCAGATTCATATGTTTAGATCGAAGCCCTCTGCCTGTTTCTCATCATTTGGTATCAGAGCCAAGTTCGTTGGTTCATGATTATCATGGATAAATATCCACTTCCTCTTATCACAACAACATGAATTTCATCCTTTGAAATTTAGCAATGTGTCTTACTTTTATGGATTTGATGGATATAAGGTATAATATGATGTTGAACTATGGATACAAGAACTAGAAGATTTATTGACTATTTATGATATGTTGGGTTGGGAAATGTATATGTATGCTAAGTGTAGTTAAGAGGAGAGGCTGAAGTTTGGTGGTTTTATAACGACTCGAGTTATGGATAATGTATGCGTTCATTGGCAACTATGAAGATTCTGCTTGGAAAGAAGTATTCTAGTTGTCCAACTAGAACTAGAAAATATTATAAACATACCTCAGATGATTGGCCTTGCAATGACGCCAACAGATCTTTTACAGAAGGATCATTTGGATCAACGCCAGGAAGCTATGAGAGCAAAGTTACAATTAACACAGTAAAGTTATAAGGATGACAGTTATTATAACAACTATATCAAACTAAAAATTGCACAAATTATGTTAGGTAAGATAAATCTACCAACCGAATTAAGGACGGAAGAAACGAAGGATTGGTCCTCCAGCACCTTGCTCACATCAGACTGAGTTGATGAATCCTTCGCATTTTCCTGGACAGACATTTGAAGAGCTGCATAGCAGGTAGGAGTAAATCAACACAATCATGCAATATCCAAAAAATACACGCCAATAAAGTTTATCTAATGCTTTGTTTGGATGGGGGTGAATAACGGGTAGGGGAAGGAAGTTAAATGGATTAACCTTTTTTGTGAGTCTTTTTGAAAGGGAATGGAGAGAAGGGGAAGTAACAAAGTTTACATCCCCTAACCTCCATTCTATATAATTTGGTTAACCCCCAAATTGGGGTGTAGAGGAGGTGAATTGTTGTGGACCA
>JBAKGM010000200.1:24778956-24799084 GCA_037177215.1 Asparagus racemosus
GTAAATGAACTACCGAATCGAATATGACCGAATAGTTACTCGAACAATTATCGAACTATTTGTTAATTATTTGGTTCCTTTCCACCCCTAAGCGTAATGCCTGTAAGCCTATACAGTACTCCTGGAGTTCAACAACTTCTGCAAGGGTATTCTATGAACTTAGTTTCATGTGTTTATCATCCACATAGTCTAAATCTCAAAGCGTTACTAACAAAATCTACTAAACAATTTCAAATTTTAACTAAAACTTACAGCTTAATAACAATAGCGTAAAATTATAACTTGATCTCTCCCCAATCCAGTAGAAAATTACCGTGCATGCAGGCAAGAATCTTTCCAAGATCACTTGTGGGAGTAACCAACACCCGAACTCCTTTGCCGCCTATTGTCAACACTCCCACAGTATTCTCAGGATTTGACTGTAAGCACAAACACACAAACAAACAAATGCGTAAACCAAACCCTAGCCCCCAATTTGCGATCAGCATCAAAAACCCCAATTTCGCATCAGATCGGGCGACGGAATCAAGAACTAACCTGAGTTTTGGCACCGCAGATGAGATTGACGGCATCGACCTGCGCCTGGAACCGCGTGGGCGAGTAATCGCCGTTCCTCATCCACTCCGAGTTGTCGATGCAGATCATCGTAGCCTGTAACGGAAAAAGTTCCAATTTTTCGTTATTTACGAAACCGTAACGAGTAAAAAAGTGGGAGCTGTGAGGTTCGATGCAGACCTCGAGAACCATGGCGACGAAGATGAAAGAGATGATCAATGATTGAGAGAGAGCGAGACGAGAGGAAGAAGAAAAGGGGGAGCTTTTAAGATCGGGGAACAGTCGAGACTTTGGAGTTTGCCTCCGGCCGAAACAAACCTTTGGTTCTTTCTAGAGGGTTTGCATGAGCCAGTCCCGGGTCAGATCGCAGGCCCAAATGGGGTTATTTTTGTATAGAGATTAAAAATTCGATAAATATTTTTCCACTTTGGTACACCAAAGTATCTTTCTAGCACTTGGATGCGCACAAGTTTCAGTCATATTTTACTTTGATACCTCTATCTAAATTTTATTAGACTAGTATAGTGCACGTGCTTTATACGAGAGTATATCTGTTTTGTTTTATTTTTTTAAAATTTTTTTGTTAGCCGCAAAATAATGAAATGACTTGTATAACACTCTAAATTATGAACAATTATAATTTTGTTTAAATGAATACATTATATGATAAAACTGTGTATAAAGAACTGCATGATTAATTATTATAGTTTGGATAACTATTATAATTTATTCATAATTTATTAAAATAATTATAATATATTAAATAATTTCTTCGCTTTTAAATATAATAATGTTATACATAGCATATTTATTATACTATTAGTAACTGCATTTTAATTTAACAATTAGTTTATTACACTATTAGTAAATAATTTAATAAATTGAATAATTATTAAATTACATTGTAATTTATTAATTTAAAAAAATACTATTAAAACCATTATACTATTAATACTATTACAATTACAATAAATACAAATTGTTTTTCATACTATTATCATACTTTGAAAGGCTATAAGATGAAAGGTAACAGATAGTTCTCTATAAAAGGTGAAACCTAAAGACACAAGGCATAAGCCAATGAATTATTATTTTTTTAATGTTTCTAGAATTTTAAATATTATGTAAAGATAAATTAGGGATAAATTTTAAAGTTTCTATTAAATAGCATAATTAAATAATAAAATAATAGTGTGATCAAATGTTTTGAAAAAGTGAGAAAATGCATAATTAATAAGAGGTTGTATATAATTAGTGAATGATTAATTATAACTAATGACATATTTAAGAATTATCAAACTTAAAAGGGCAAAAATGAAAATCAAAAGTGTTAACAAGGCAATCCTCTTTTATATGCATTATAGAATAGATAGATTTTCTATTGAATTTATATCACATGCTTAGCACACGATAATCCCTCCAATGCTAGTCAGCTACCCTAGCAACATGGGTAAAATGGATCTAAATATGACACAAATTTATTTATATACTAAAGTTATTAGGTTGTGTTTTGTTCATTCTATAGCGCACACCAATAAATTATGAAATATAAAGTTGCAAGACCAAATGGTAGTGCATTCTCTTTGGATTATACAAAGATCAAAGGGTCAATTCTAGCTTTCACCACTTTTTTGACTTTTTTTCCATTTACTTATAAACCGAAAGTTTCATCCTGTTTATTTAAAAACCCACCTACTTAAAAAAAATTCTCCAATTATTTTATATTACTGATTGTTTATGTCAGAAGGTTAATCTGTGGATTTAATGGAGATTAATGAGAGATTAGGGGTACTTTATCTCCTCTAATGGCTGATCAGGTTGGCAAATGCAAATCCTTGTACAAGCAACAAATGTTAGAGGCCCTGGAGGAGATTTCCTCCGGCGAGCCCTCCGACTCTCAAGTCATTGACTAGCGAAATCGGTATGAAGAAAAGTGGAAGACTAAGTTTTGGGTTCAGAGAGTTCAAACCTAAGAATGGTAAGGATCTCTCATGTTTATAAGAGATATTGATGGCAGATTTGTAATCTGACTCGGCTGACGGAAATGATATTTTGTTTACACTTTACACATGTCAACAGCTAGTTAGGCGAATTCGTGAGAGTCATCCATATCACATTTAATGTGATAGTGACAAAATGACAAGAGGTGGGCACCATCTGAGGAGTCGTTATTACATCTAACCCGCATTTAGTACGATAGCGAATAAGTGACAGAGTATGGGCGACACTCAAAAAGTCATCATCATGCCTGGTCGCATATTAAATGTCGACATCTTTGACGAGCTGATCGGGCATCCTCCTGACTCGCGATAAATACTCTCTGGTGGAATTTGACCTGAAGACACCTCCCGACCAGGACTGCGATTGGCGAAAGTTCGGCTAATCCAGTTAGATTGTGGCTATACTAGGTTAGGTCTCCTATCATATAACCTGGTTTGCTTGACTGACACGTGGCCAGTTCTCAAGGGTTTATAAAGCTTGTGATTTTTAAGGTATAACATTGGCCCCTTTCACTCAAACCCAGAGAATCAGGTTCGAGAGAAATTAAACCACTTCGCCTTCACTTCCCCTTGGATTCAGATCATCGTGGGTAGTTCACTGTCATCAACAAAGATTATGTGTCTGGGTTTTCAGGAGGGGAAGCTTCGGTTGATGGGTCATTGACAGCGAAATCTTTGGGATCCAAGTTCGTCGGTTCATATCTATCCACGTGTCAGTTATCGGAGGGTGGTTAGCATTTATAAAATACCTTTGCCCCTCTCCCTTTCTCCTATGCGCTTTCTGAGTTTCGAACCCTAGGAATTTATGTTCCCTGAATCTTTAGTGTTCCGATCACTTTTTTAAATTTCTTCAACTTACAATCATCTCTGGCTCACAACGGGGCAAGGACGGTCATGGGAGCCACGAGGTACCGATGTACCGGCACCATCTTGATTACAGCCTCTGCTTGCCTATGCATCTTTTTCTTGAGAATGTTTTCGAGTTCTTGGGAAATTGACGGTGTAGTTGAAACCCAACTCGGTGGTTTTTTTACTACTTTTCTAGTCATCTGTCACTGAGTCGATGTCGAGCCGACCTTAGGGATCCTGGATCATTCGTTGTGCATCAAAGCTAGCGTGAATGAGGGGCATTTTTATCTCCAATCTTTGGGTGGATTCCGGTTGGTCACGAACATTACGGACACCAACAAAAGATAAAAAGTGAGGTTTTTCTTTATCATCGGTGCTAATTCGATCTTGGCATGTTCTTCGTGGTTGGAGATCCCAAAGGACGCCTTGAAGGCAGAGCCTCTCTCAAAGTTGAGAGGTAAGGCTTGGAGAAGATCTGAGCCTACTCTCGCAGGGCCAAGAACCTTTCTGATAATGCTGTTGTTCAGGTCACTATTATATCTCATATGAAGGTCACAAAGGCGTACCTGGCTTGTGCTAGGCTTTTAGCTAACGAGATGCACTCAGAGGAGGTCCTCTGTGCTAATTCTTCTTTAGGGCGAAGGAGCCTTCACTTCGAGTTGACAGAGGAGGAGGTTTAGGGTCTTCCCAAGAATCTAGTTGAGCCAGCTGCCCAGCTTAGGATGGGCTCGACAACATCTATTTCTCGAGCGGAGAGGTTTGGGAGGAGGAACAAGAAGAAGACTATTCCAAGGGCCGATGTCTTTCTACATGTGCTTCATCGGGACAGTTCTTATTGAATCAAGGGCTGAAGTGAGTGAATCCTAGTTAGAACCGGCAGGTGTGACACCAGCTCCTTCATGAGTCCTTTCATCTATGAATGTCATTGATTTTCGTAGTCCATCTCCGCTGTCAGCTGTCAAATGGGGGGAGGTAACTGAAGAGATTCCTTCAATTCCTCTGTCATTAGTGAGGGTCAAACCACTTATTAAAGGCAGTGCTATCGCCTCAGCTGGGGGTAGTGAGACCCCTGGCCTCTCTAGGAGGCCAGGGAAAGAGCCGGCTGCGAAGGAAGAGCTGAGAGCATAAAAGGAGTCAGAAAGTGGATGGGAGCTGGCTGGGCAGTTCGCTGTAGAGGAGGAGATTCCTACAAGGGGTCAGTTCAAGTGGCCTTTCGCTCATTGTTTGGATGACATTCATGGCCCCGAGTGGGAGAGGCTGAGGTCGATCCTCATTGGGTTACCTAAGACTGGGCCTCATCTTGAGAAGGATTTGCCTAACAAGTTTGTTTTTGTGTTGAACTATCGACTTGACTCCAGAGGGTTGGTCCTGGAGTCTCAGCTCAACCAGGCCAGTGTGGTGGAGTAGATCTATCTCCTTAGTGACCGGGCTTTGCTGCTTGAGATGCTCAATTAGGGCCTGTACCACATCCTGTGTAGTTACTTGGTAAGGGGTGCACTCATGGAGGATGAGCTTTTTCCCACTCAAGTGGTCTCGCGAGCTCTTCAATAAGCTCCAAGAGGAGATGGTGGCCCATAGAACTACTTTTGAGTCAGCTGAGCCTGTGACCGCTTTGGGGGCCGAGAAGCTAGTCTGACACAAGAGAGAATGGGAGAAACAGGAGTGCAAACTAAAGTGATAGACTGAGGAGGTCAAGGCTACCATTGAGGGTTCTTGCTATCGGAACGCACTCTGGGACCAAGCGCACAAGGAGATAGTAAAGATGGTAGCGGAGATCTAGACCTTGAAAAGGCGGATTGGGCCTTCCACGACTTGAAGTTTGCCAGTGCGCAGATCAAGTATCTACAGCAAGAGCTTTATCTAAAAAGAGGGAGAGGAAGGATTCTCAAGAACGCGCACGGGAGGCTCGGCTTGAGGCAAAGGATTTAAAGGGAACACTGAATGAGGAGAAAGCACTTCATGATTCTCTTCATTTTGATGCTGATCAAGCTACTCAGAGGGCAGAGGAAAAGTGCACCTCCCTTCTCAAGCGAATTCGAGACCTCGAGGGTCAGTTGGCTCCCAATGGGTCCCTTAAGAAGGAGGCGGTTGAGAAGTATTGCAACAGTTCTCTTGAGAAGCTAGAGAGTACTATTGCCTACAAAGCAGGCTTTGATCATTTGATGGCCCAGCTGCCTTCTGAACTAAGGAGACCTAACTGCTTTGAGTATCCCAAGAGGGTATCTGTTTGCTTGGACCTCATCAAGGATATTGAGCTAGAGGACAAGTCGGACAGCTATAGGAAGTCAGGGGAGAGCTTGACTAGAGCAGGCCTCGGTGATGGGGCAAGTTCTCTCCTACCATCTGATGGACCTGCGACATCAGCTCCCCCTCCTACCCTGTAGATTTATCTTTTATGCTTTCTTTTGTCAAGTCTTTGTAGAAGAGTCCTATAAACTCTCACAGATTGGTTAATGAAAAAAGACTCGTTTTGTGTAATTTAACCTTTTTTCAGACCCCCTTTGGTGTTTATTTTTTTGCGTTGGTTTATTGGAGAGATTGTCTGCGAGTGAGTCGATTGCTTAGTTAGCCTCTGAGGTTTGGATTATGCCTCATGCCAATGAGGATCGACTTAGTGAGATTCTTTGTTATGCCTTGGGTTTACTCATGGAGACTGATACCAAGGGCTTTGAGCACCTCGGATGGGTTGGCGGACACCCAACTGTAAGGAGCTCTGCATCGTGCCTTGCTTTTACTCATGAAAACATACCAAAGCCTTTGGATGCCTTGGATGAGTCGGTGAAGACCGAGTCGCAAGGAGCTTTACGTCGTGCCTTGGTTTTACTTGTGAAGATGATACTAAGGTTTTTGGATGCCTTGGATGAAAGGGTGAAGACCGAGTCACAAGGAGCTTTACGTCGTGCCTTTGTTTTACTCATAAAAATGATCCCAATGTCTTTGGATGCCTTGGACGAGTTTGTGAAGATCGAGCTACAAGGAGCTTTTTACCGTGCATTGATTTTAGTTATGAGAATGATACCAAGGTCTTTGGATGCCTTAGATGAGCCAGCGAAGACTGGGTCACAAAGAGCTTTTCATCATGCCTTGGTTTTACTTATGAGAATAATATCAAGGTCTTTTGATGCCTTAGATGTGTCATTGAAGACCAAGTCATATGGAGCTTTACGTCGTGTCTTGGTTTCACTTGTGAAAACAATACAAAGGTCTTTGGATGCCTTGGACAAGTCAATGAAGACCAAGTTGCAAGGAGTTTTAGAGTCGCCTTCATAAGGTGTTAGAGTCGCCTTCATAAGGTGTTTGGGAGAAACATATCTTCATTGATATGGGGAACCTTCGGTTACATTCACTAGAAATATTTCTTGAGTTGCTCTATGTTCTAAGGGTGCTTCAGGATTTCTCCATTCTAATTTTGTCGCTAATAGGTTCCTGAGTGAACTTCTTTCCACAATCTTGTAGGGTCCTTCTTAGTTTTTTGTGATTCATCTCTTTGTTGAAGACATCTCTTATTGGACTAGGTCCCCTATATTTTAAACCTTCGGGGGATGGACCTAGCTATTAGCAGATTATCAGAGATCGGAGCGCTTGCTCTCTTATTTCATCAATGAGGTCGAGTCTAGTTCTGAGGCCAATCTTATTGGCTTCCTTATGAAAATGTTGTAGTCATATGGTAGGCATACCGACTTTTACTGGGATAACCACTTCTGCCTCATATGCCAGTCGAAATGGTGTTTCCTCTATGGAGTTTTTGTGAGTCATCCTATATGACCACAAAATACCAGGGAGTTCTTTGACCTAGGCTCCTTTCGCTTGGCCTACTCTTTTCTTCAGTGCTTGCAGTGTGTATTTGTTAGCTGCTTCTACTAGTCTGTTGCATTTGTGGTGTGCTACCGATGTGAATTTGAGTTGAATCTTCCGTTCTTCATAGAAGTCATTGAATCCCTTGCTATCAAATTGGGTGCCATTGCTGATGATGATGGTTACTGGAATTTCAAACTGGCTGATGATTGATTTTCAGATAAAATTTCCAATATCCTTTTCACTAATTCTTACTAGTGGCTCTGCTAACACCCACTTGATGAAGTAGTCTATATCCACTATCAAAAACTTTTGCTATCTGGCTGCTATTAGGAATGGTCCTAGTAGGTATAATCCTTATTGATCAAGAAGGATCGGATTGATGAGATGGGTGAGCTCAGTTGCTGAAGCCCTGTGGATGTTTGAGAAGAGTTGGCAAGCTTTGCACCGGGTCCTGAGTTTCTTCAACTTAGCTAGGATGGTTGGCCAGTAATATACTTGTTTGATGACTTTTTGTGCTAAAGTTCTAGCTTCGACATTATTTGCACACATACCCTTATGGATTTCTCATAGGACATAGTCTGATTCTTTCGGTCAGAGGCATCAGAGAAAGGGCCCCATGCTGCTATAGGATAGGCGGTAGAGTTGGTCTATCATGAGATATTCTAGGGCTTTTCTTTGCAATATCCTGGCTTCTACTCGGTCTTCTAGCAGAGTGCCTTTTGTTAAGTATTAGATGAGTGGGTCCATCTAGCACGGCTTTGACTGATGATCTAATTGTATGACTGAGTCGGCCATTAATCCTGCAATGCTAGGCTTCTTGAGGGTATCTGTATATAATGGTCCCCATCCTGCCCCCAAGCTTGAGGAGCCTAGCTTGGACAGAACATCTGAACGAGCGTTGTGGGCTCTGGGTACTTGTTTGATTTCGAACCCCTTCAGTTTGCCTAATAGTTCTTTGGCTTTTTCTAGATATTTTGCCATCCAGGGGTCTTTTGCTTTGTATTTCTCCTCGCACCTAATAGACTATGAGTTACGAGTCAACAACTATGAAGACATACTCTGCTTCGGCTGCTGGGGAGGGCCTAAGATTGGCTAGGAGGGCTTCTTACTGAATTTTGTTGTTTGAGTCTGGGAAATCGACAACAAGTTGCATACTCAAAAATGTGTTTTTTTGAGTTGTGCAATACCACTTCTGCCCCACTACTGTTTTCTCCAGAGAAGCCATCTACCTTCAGTACCTACCATAACAGGAATTCAAATTGGTCATACCTAAGAGAGTTTCTTTTCTTGGGTGTAGCCTCCTTGGCCAGTTTTTCGGTTGGAGGAGGAGTTAGTTCATGCATCTGCAAGTCGCCATTCTGATTGGGGGATTCAATCAAGAAGTCGACGAGAACCTAAGCTTTGATGGTTGTCCGGGGCTCAAATTGAACGTCATGCTCACTGAGTTCTATGGCCTAGTTGGTCATTCTCCCATAGGTAGAGGGGTTGCTGAGTGCTTTCTTCATAGCCAAATTGATCTGAACTGTCACCTTGTGGGCTTAGAAGTTTGGTCGAAGTCTTCTTGCTATAGTGATGAGAGCGAAGGAGGCTTTTTAGATAAGAATATAGTTGAGCTCAGCTGCCTTCAAAATACGACTGACATAGTAGACCAACTTTTGAATATTCTCTTCTTCTCCGATCATGGTTAAGCTCACAGTTTTGGCGAGAAGGGGAGGTAGAGGTAGAGCTGTTCCCTTTGAACAGGGCTGCTTAGCACAGACTTAATACTCAAGTACCTCGCTCGGCGAAGGAGTTACTACATTCTTCTTTTCACTGGATGTTGTCTTTGGGCTCTTTGGTTCCCTTCAGGACTTTGAATAACTAAAGACTCTTCTTGGACAACTTAGAGAGGAAATAGCTCAAAGCTGTTATTCTTCTATTTAGCTTCTGGATATCCTTTACTGTACGAGCTTCAGCCATCCCTTCAATTGCCGCTATCTTTTCTAGGTTGATTTCTTCCGCGCTGGTGATCATGAACACAAGATATTTACCCAACCACACACCAAAGACGCACGTTGCTAGGTTGAGTTTCATCTGGCATCAGCGGAGGACGGAGAAAGCTTCTTTAAAGTCCACAATATGGGAATTGGCATGCTTAGATTTTACCAGGATGTCATCTACATACGCTTCCACATTGCGGCCAGTCAGATCTTTGAAGATTTTGTTGATCAACCTCTGGCATGTTGCTCCTGCATTCTTGAGACCGAAGAGTATCACTTTGTAGCAGCAAGTGCCCTGGTCTATGATGAAGGGAGTTTTCTCTTCATCATGCTCTGTCATCTTTATTTGGTTGTAGCTTGAGAAGACATCCATAAAGATGGGCAGTTCGTGTTCAAGCTTCCATCAACAAGTTGGTCGATCCAAGCGAGGGGAAAGCTGTCTTTAGGACAAACTTTGTTGAGGTTGGTGAAATCGACGTGCATTCTCCATTTGTCATTGGTATTTTTAACCAATACCACATTTGCTAACCACTCTGGACACTAGTGTAGGCATTGAAAAATGGTTATCAGTACCCGAACGAGACTCGTGACTGTGGGTTGACAATCGACGACCCATCTGACGATGCGACTAAGAACCGCTGACGATATAATCGCACCGTAGAATGTACAAGGCGAGTCGATGAGCGCACGAAGCAAATTGGCAAGGCGTACAAGTCAGTGAAGCGACGAATTGTAGAATAAATCCAACAACAAAACTTCAGATCCATGAGTTTTGACAAGGCGAGTCGACCAGACTCGAGCGTTGACGGAACTGAACCTGGTGACTTCGGGATCAATGAGATGGAATCAATTGGATTTAGATTTGATATGACCGGATGGATCGAGATCGGACAAATCACCGGACTTGCACGTCGACGAGATGGAATCACTAGACTTAAACGTCGACCGGACCGAATCAGTCGAGTTCTGAGTCAGCGAGAAAATCAACTGGACGCGAACTCAATACGACGGCGACACGAACGCTGGAAAAGTACCAGAAAAAGCTAAATAAGTGTCTCAGCTCAGGCCAAGGCACCATTTGGTTCCCGACACAAATCCCCCCTTCTTGCCTATAAATAGGAGAGGGGGGTCTCATTCATCTGGGTTGGAAAAATTCGTCTGAGGCTAGATCTGCGAGAGCTTTTACACAAATCTGAGAGTCTGCAAAGTCAAAAAGTCAGATCTAGATCTCAAGCAAGTGAAGAACGCATTCCACTTTAGATCTACACGGCGAGGAGGTGACTCACGTAGATCCAGACATATCCAGATCTCAAGCAAGCGAAGAACGCAGTCCACTTTAGATCTACACGGCGAGGAGGTGACTCACGTAGATCCAGACCAGATCGAAGTCCAGATCTAGGTCAGATCCATCAGATCCAACCTCTGGATTAAGCTTCGTCTTAATCCCAGGGCTAGTGCGTGACTTCGCTTTGTTGATTTCATCTACTCCGGCGATCATCTCCTTCGTGAGTTGATCCCCGTCGGTGTTTATTTCCTTCACAAAATAATCACCGCAGATCTGTAGATCTAGCACCTAGATCTGATCACGCGGTGGTCCACAGATGGAACAGAGTCCTCGGCACAGGCCAAGACACCTTGTAGGCGATAAAAATGCTCGCCTCACCTAAAAGGGAGGTCGCCTGTGAGTTCACCAACTCGGCGTCGCTAGAGTGAAGGCTCGCCTACACAGGACCTCTCGCCTGAGAGTCGAGCTCACCCAAGCGCCTGCTCGAGACTCACCAAAGTGCGTGGAGCTCGCCCAGAAGGGGGCTCGCCTACATCAAGCTCGAGCTCGCCTGCACGAGGCTTCTCGCCTGAGTCGAGCTCACCCAAGCGCCAACTGGCTCGAGCACCTGAACTGGCCAGTATACATGGGGCCCGCCTAGAGTGGACTCGCCCGCCCGTAATGCCTTTAACAAGCTCGCCCTAGGGTCGAACTCACCTGAAAGCTCGCCCCAAGGTCGAACTCGCCTGAAGGCTCGCTTGCGCACCTCGCCTGGAGGTTTAGGCTGGAGCTCGACTGAAACGCCTCGCCCGCCCTCCAAGAGGAAAAGCTGCCCTCCACTTCGGTGGGGCCCGCCAGTTGACCCCGCCATCTCGCCTCGGATTCACCTGAAGGCTAAGCTCGCCTTAAGGTTGAGCTCGCCTAAAGGCTGAGCTCGCCCAGATGCTGGGCTCGCCTAGTCACTGGCTGGCCTCGTCTGAACAGAGCAAGCGGCCGCCGCCTTTAAGAAGTGGGCCTACCCACTTTTCACATCCTACGCAATGATGGAGCATGGCTCTCATCACCCCTAAGTGGTCACATCTCACAGGGGTGGTATGGTCCCAGGCATGGCCAGATCCCATGAATCCAGGAGACAACCATGCTTCTCATGGCATATATATACACTACCACTTCCTCTGGGGAGGGGGGTCGGTTCGGTTCCAGTCTGGTCAGTTCCACTAAGTTTCAATCTGAACTCTCAGATTTGAACACTTCTCTGGCTCCTTTGCAAGCTCTTGCATTGTAGCAGCACTCAAGTGAGCTCATCCGGGGGAGAGTCGAACTCAAGACCATCGGAGCTTCTACTGCGTACTGAAGCTCTCCAACCGCAACGTCAGTCGGATCGTCCAAGGGAAGCGGACTCAATTCGAGCATCGAGGAAAGCGTCCTACCGCTACCAACGAACCCACGTTAAAAACAAGAAGGGTCTTCCCTTCGCTTCTGTTGTAAAAAAGCTGATCCTTGATTTGTAAACAAGCGACACTACAAATAAGGAAGGAGGGTTTTTTTTACACCAAACACACCTACGCAAGCGAGGATCCGATAAACGAATCCCGTGTTTGTTCAAAAAAGGGTAAAAAGTTGTAATCTTTTTTTATTTTCATTGTAAGCCTTATAAAAAGGCGATATTTTCATTTGAATTTCATTATAAGTGATCAAAGTTTATAACAAATTCATAGAAATGACAATCGAAATAACTTTCCCCACGAACAAGCTGGCAACCATAGTGGGAGCCAATGGCCTCAGATCTGAGATCGTCGTGTCGCAGCCGTGGATCCTGATCCCCGTCAAGAAAGAGGTTAAATACGAGTTCGACCAGCAGAAGTTCGAGGAGTATCTCTCCTCCTCATCTAGATCTACATCTCCCCGCAAGTCCAAGAGGGTCTTCGCTACAAGGAAGATACAGTGGGCCTTAGATGTTGAGTCCCAGGAGGACGATTCCAACCCCGCTGCCGCTAAAGTCGCAGGTAGCAGTGAAATTCCCTCGGCGCCCATAGCCCAAGTTCCCCCGGCACCTGAGATGACCGCTGATGGCATGCCCATACTCTCCAAGCGAGCACGACAGCGACGACGATAGAGCATGGCGCATAAATTTGCCAAGGCTATGCAATCAACGGACAGGATCCGCTACGAGGCGGATCTAAGGTCCAAATTAACTCAGAAGCTTCAGCCTTAGGTGATCGATGGCCCCACCAAACCGTCAACAAATGAATGGGTCTGAGTTAAATAGAATCGTTCAACACTTCAGGAGCGCATTCGGAAGCGCCGCGCACTCTTTGCGCAGGCACGGGCTTTGGTGCAACAAGCCCGCCACTGAAGAAGAAGGAGGTGGCCACGAAGCCACCGACAATCCACCAAGCCTGGAGGCCTAAGTCCGCCGGCACTCCAACTCCAGCGATCACGGTGCCTAAGCTGAAGTCTGTCGGCACTCCAACTCTGGCGATCATGGCGCCTAAGCCGAAGTCTGCCAGCACTACAACTCCAGTTGCCCCGGCGCCGAGGCCAAAATCCGCCAGCACCCCAACTTCAATCACCTCGGCACCGAGGCCATCTACGGTGTCTACTTCCAAGGTTCCGGCAAAGCTGATTCCTACTGCAGCTAGCAAGCCAACAATCACGGAGCGGTTCGGCCCGTTGCAAGATGATCGAGGTAAAATTTTGATCAAGGAACGCCTAGTTCCATTAAGGAAATCATGGGTCACTCTTGATACAGGAGGTCGCACCCACCTCGATGAAGGCAAGAAGACCCCTGCAGCACCACATACCGGACTGAGAATCGAAGTCCAAGAGTTCGTCGAGACTTCATGCCCCCATAGGCGAACGTCGAGGCGAGTCACTTTCGGCAACTTTGATAAAGCAGTCCATCCTCAGAAGGAGACGTTTTAGTCTGATGATGACAACGTCATACCTGAGAAGTCATGCCAACACACGATGGGTTGCTCTGGCATTCATGCCGATGAGTTGTACTATCATGCTAGGGGTGCGAGAAAGTCCCAGAAGAGGAGTTCTCCCGAGAAGCCTGCACATTGCCCCTGTTCCAGGCTAATCTGGGCAGTGTTATCAGAGTGCAGCTACAACAAAGGGACTCTATAAAGGGTTTCAGTCTTTGACAGACTTGGTGCTGGACTGTCGAAGCCCAGGTCAAGACGCTTCCGCAAGAGAAGCGACGAACTGCCGAGTGTCACCAACAACATGACAGGCAGAGGGACGTCAACTGGTGCTGGTCCCCAACCATCCGACTGGATAACTCGGTTGCATCGGCACAATTCGATGTTCCAACTATGATAAAATCCTGAAGGGGTTGCCGTCAGATGATAAAGTGTCAGATGCTGGCTCCACACTAGCTTCGGATAACACAGTTTCTAGTGAGGGACAACCCCAGGAAACCCTCATGATCAGTGCCGAGCAAGTGACCAATATGCTTGAAGAAGCAATGGCCAAACAAAAGGAGAATTTCAAGTTCGAGATGGAGATGGTCGTGCAACAGATGCGAGAAATGCATGACCAGCAAATCCAAGCACTGATGAACCATCAAGGTGAAACCAGTCATCGCAACAACGTCAATCAGGTTGACAGTGACACCGACAGGGAAGAAGACCATGGCACTAGACAGCCCCCTGAAGAGCGAAACATTGGGGGTAGCCAGGAGAATGCTAGTGACAATATCACCGTTCTGGAAAATGAGAAAATCAAAGACCTTGAGAATAAGATCAATTCTTTAATCTTCGCTCAGGAGGTGAAGAAGACGGGAATACCATGCCCATACCCGAGGGAGTGAGAGTCGATCCCATATTCGTCAAAGTTCAGCTTGATCAATTTCACGCCGTTCGACGGAAAGGGGTCTCCCACTCAGCACTTGATTTACTTCAAGTCTCACTTGGGGGTCATTTCTGAAAACAAGCCCTTGATGGTTCGGTCATTCGTTAGCACCCTTCACGGAGCTGCCTTCGATTAGTACCACCGTCTCAAACCAGGGAGCGTTACCAGCTGGGATGACATGGAATCTATGTTTTTGGCAAATTTTTTCGACGACGACACCGAAATATCCATCGAGATGTTGTTAGATGAGAAGTAAAAGGATGGAGAAATAGTTGATACCTTCGTCAAATAGTTTCGGAACAAGGCGATGAACTGCCGGGATCTGATAATCGAGGAGTTCATTCTCCAGACTTGCCACAACAACCTGTCGTTAGATGTGCTAGAAGCGATGGGGACAGCACCCTCCACAACATGGAAGGATCTGAAAGTGCGCGGGGAGCAAGCCGAACGGTCCTCAAGAGGAAGAAGGCGGAAAGAGGCCAACTAGTGGCAGAAGCTCCCAAACGAAACTTCGTCCCACACGGCAAAGGCAAGGAGCGGTCAAGAACGGCGGTCACAAATCAAACGTTCCAACTACAGCCCCAGCAACAATCGTAACAGCGAGCACCACAGCAATTGCAGTCATAGTGGCAACAAAAGCCACAGAGACAAAATACTTTGAACCAAGATTCCCGAAGACTTATTCCTTCAGGGAGGATGAGATTCCTGGCCTTTTCAAATATCGTGTAGAAAATAATAAGATCAAGCTTCCTCCAATCCAAAATCAAAAGGAAGCGAAGAGGACCAATGATCTGAGGTACTGCGCCTACCACAGAGCGGTTCACCATCCTACCAAGTCGTGCTACGGCCTTAAGGATAAAATCCAGGCCTTAATCAATGTGGGAGTCATCGCGCTGAAGCCATCTAAAGAAAAGAAGGTTGGGGCGAACACAGTATCCATCAGCTTTGGATCGGTACCGTTGACTTGGTTTGAACCCGAGCTTGTGGTGAAAGTGGCGATGAAGATGGTGAATGATGATCCTCATAGACAATACCACAAAGGGCTCGTACCACATACAACCCCAAGTGGCGAAGTCTTATGGGTCCATCCGGACTTGCTTGAAGATGATCAGTGGGCGGCCTCTTCGTCATCCAAAAAGAAGTCGAAGGGGAAATTATGCCATGCTACTTCAGCAATCTTAGAAGAGGATGACGAGCGGATGGTAACGTTCCAGCTCTCTAAAGAGCATCCTGAAGCCTTTGCCACTAGGAGTGGGCACGAGTACAGGTACAAGTATCCTGAGGCTCCTGACTCGAATGCCAAGACACTAACAGAGCTGGGGGTGGTAATGACTCCCCTTACACGTGCTGAAAAGGCACAGGTGTAGGCGATTGCCAAAGAGGATGCAGTCAAAATGAAGGAGAAGCAACCTCAGGAGGTTCAACTCCTGAAGCAGTCTAGATTCAATTGCTCGATTGGAAGAGACAAACCGGGAAGTTCGAACTCCCCGTATCGCTTTGATGTGATGGCCCAATTGGCTAACATCTCGGCGAGGATAACGCTCTATGAGTTGTTGCGGTTGTCAAAGGAGATGCGGGAAGCCTTACAAGAAGCTTTGGCTGGCTCTGAGGTCTTCCTTACTTAGATTAAGCCAGCTCCTGAAGAGCCAGAGTCGTCAACAGCCTAACAGTGCAATCTTACCACCAAGCACCTCCCCTGCATCACCTTTACTAAAGAGGATATGCAGATGAAGAACTCGAAGCATGACAGGCCACTTTACTTCACCAGGTACATTGGCTCCAGTGAAGTTAACCGGATTCAAGTTGATCTGGGTTCCGCTGTGAGTATCATACCCCTGCGCCTCATGTACAGCTTTGGAATTCATACCAATAAGATGGGATCAACCGGCACAGTGATCTACGAATTTAACACCAGCGAGTCTCGACTGCTTGTTAAATCTGAGTGAAGTGCCAGATGGGAGATCTGAAGTCTGAAGTCACATGTTATGTGATTGACGCAGAGATTTCCTATAACTTATTGTTGGGTGGACATTGAATCCATAATAATGTTATAGTTCCCTCTACTCTTCATCAGTGTCTCAAGTACATAGACACGAATAATGAAGTCAAGATGGTGGTCGCAGACAAATAACCGTTTAAGGGGATGGAGAATTACTTCAGTGATTCCCTCCTCTACAGTGATAAGTCTGATACTGAACCATCAGCCCAAGGCACGGATAGCGGTGGGGATGCTGATACCGAAGTCGGGCTTGATTATGATGGTGGTTTTATTTTAAATGACATTGTACCCCTTGTAATCAATCTTGACAATGAAGAATCATCGGACGAAGGTTGTAATTGGCAACTTGCCGACGAATTAATAAAAGATGATTTAGAGTACTCATTGTCTTTGGCTGATGTAATGACATGATTATACGATGACCCTGACTTGCACCTACCGACGCAGTCATCGTGCATAACACAGAAGCTATTCCAAGACTCCTTTGGGATAACACTCGTCATCCCAAGTAGAACAAGTAGTGAAAGGAATTGGTCTACAAAAAAGGAGATGCAGTTCCGACACTGAACCACTTCTTAGGGGAGGACGTCGATGACAACGAGCCTAGACCTCACTTATTCAGATATAGCCCAGAACACTGGACATTATGAAAACGTAGGGGTATGACTTCACGCAAGAGAGAGGTCTCTGTTTCGGACGAGGTCCTCAAGTCCTGCCCAGAGCTGCGCATGTCCCAAAAGAAAAGCCTGATAACTATTACGTATTCAGGAGAGGACTGAGATATGAATCCTCCTCAGAAGACGAATGCTCCTGGTTAATTGACAACTGATCGCCCGAGGCAGAAGACGGATACTCATCTGACTCATTTGCTTGGGATTCCGACGTTAACCTCGGCAAGGCCTTCAAGGCTCTCATGTCAAATATGGATACAGCCGACCCTGCTACAATGGAGGATGACGAGGAGATGCTAACATGGGAAGACCTGTGGATTCATCACCTCAACATGCAGTATGGGGACCGGTTCAAGCAAAGAGAACCCCCCATTGAAGATATAGTCGTTCAGGTCAACATGAGCAACGAAGCTAATCCAAAACCCATCTTCATGAGCGGTAGTCTCCCCTCAAATGAAAAGGAGGAATTGATTGCTCTTGTTAGGGAATATATAGATGTGTTCACTTGGAACTACAAAGATATGCCGGGTCTCGACCTAAATGTGGCAATCCACAGCCTCAACATCAAGCCGGATGCCAAACTTGTCAAGCAACAACAAAAACGGTTTCGTCCGCAGATTATGAAGGCAATCGTGGCGGAAGTAAAAAGGCTCATCGAGTCAGGCTTCATCACAGAAGTACAACACCCAGATTGGGTGGCAAATATTGTCCCAGTACTGAAAAAGAATGGGACAATTAGGATCTACATCGACTACAGAGACTGGAATGCCGCATGCCCAAAGGATGACTTTCCTCTCCCGATCACCGATGTCATCATTGACAGCACACGTGGATTCGAGAGAATGTCTTTCATGGATGGCTTTTCGTGTTATAATTAAATTAAGATGCACCCGGATGATACCAAACATACAGCGTTCAGAACGCCCCTTGGTATTTTCTGCTATATAGTCATGTCGTTCGGTTTGAAGAATGTAGGCGCCACGTACCAGCGGGTGATAATGAAAATTTTCCAGGATCATATTCAGAAAACAGTCGAATGCTACGTTGATGATTTGGTCGTGAAAAGCCGTGACAAGAATGACCACATCAAAGTTCTCAAGACAATTTTCGAGCTCATGCGAGCTCATCAGCTAAAGATGAACCCTGCCAAGTCCTTCCTCGGGATGTCCAGCAGCAAGTTCCTCGGATTCGTTGTCACCAATAAGGGTATCCATGTTGACCCTGATAAAGTGAAGGCGATACAAGAACTGCAACCTCTGAGAAATCTAAGAGAACTCAGGAGGTTACAAGGGCGATTGGCATATTTCCGGCGATTTATCTCGAAGCTATCCGGGAAGTGCTAGCCATTCTCTAAGCTAAACAAGAAGGGCGTGTCATTTGTTTGGGACGACGCTTGTCAGAAGGCATTCAAAGATATCAAAATGTATCTAGCGAAGCCTCTTGTTCTCGTGGCACCGTAGTCAGATAAATTGTTCCTGATTTACACCAAGACAACGGACCACTCGTTAAGCCCCTTACTCGCAAAAGACGACGACAGCGGTCACGAACAGGCAGTGTATTACTTGAGCCGAACTTTAGTCGGTGATGAGTCTCGTTATCCGATGATCGAGAAGCAGTGCCTTGCATTAGTATTCGTGATTCAGAAGATGTGGCACTACTTGGTCGGACAGTCGATTTATGTTATCTGTAACATAAATCTAGTCTGGATATTCATGACGCAACCAGCCTCTATGAGCTGGCGATTGGCGAAATGGGCCTTGCTCTTGTCCCAATATGACATGCACTTCAAACAACAGAAGTCGGTCAAAGGACAAGTGATTTGTGATCTTTTAGTGGTAAATCCGATGACGGACGCAGCCGAGTTATATGATGACTTGCCAGATGAAGCTCACGAAGTCAATACTACATCACACCAACAAATATGGCGGATGTACTTTGACGGAGCGTCTCGAGCAACCAATGTGGCGAGCGCCCCCAGATGTTCTAAGATCTCTGCCGGAGTCAAAGTTGTCTTAGTTTCTCCGGGGAAACATGTGATGCCGCGGGCATATTCATTAACTAAGCCGTGCTCCAATAATGTGGCCGAGTACAACGCGCTACTTATTGGACTTAGTTTCGCTAAAGAGATAGGGGTCGAATATCTTGAAGCCTATGATGATTCACAACTCATAGTCAAGCAGATCCGTGGAGACTATAAAGTCAGGAATCTAGATTTGATCCCTTATCACCAGGCGGCCATTGAGATGGCGGACTCGTTCGAAGAGTTCTTTATAGATTACATTCCGCGCCTTCAGAACGCATGCACAGATGCATTAGCAGTGTTGGCGGTATCATTGGCCCAACCTCTTGAGACTGAACAACTAGTCGCGGTGAGAACTCATCAATTATTTGTGCTGATATATGGCGAGGAAGAAGAAGACAAGGGAGTGGTTACTAAAGAGGTATACACAACCCAAACTAAATTGGAGCCCCGAGATTGGCACTTTCCCATTATCGACTACGTCCTACATGATATTTTGCCAAAGGACGTGAAGGGAAGAGAATCGATCTGATGATAAGCTCCAAGTTTCTTCTATGATGTAGAGACCTAGACGTTATATCGTTAGGGGTATGATGACTTACTGCTCCAGTGCCTTTCAAACAAAGAGGCAGAAGAAGTTCTTAGGGAAGCACAAGGAGGCGAGTGTGGTGCACACCATCCTGGTCCTAAACTCTATGATCGTATTAGGAGAATGAGATATTTTTTGTCAACGATGGTCAATGACACAATCGAGTATGCTCGAAATGCCACGCGTGTCAAATTCACGCAAACTATATGCATTAGCCTCCAAAGCAATTGCATCCTTCGGCTACATCCTAGCCATTCGAAACGTTGGGAATGGCCATTGTGGGTCCTATCTTTCCTCCATCAGTCAAAGGTGATCGGTTCATTCTCGCCATCACCGACTACTTCTCTAAGTGGGCTGAAGCGATTCTGCTTAAAGAAGTGAAGACGAGCAACGTTATCAAGTTCATTAAACACCACGTCATTGTTCGCGGGAAAAATTAGAGGAAATGTAATTTTGATGTTATTCTTTTTGATTTAATTTAAAGAAGGAATGAGTACAATCTCTCAAATGCAATCTCTCTCTCTAACTGACTTAGATAAAAAGAAA
>JBAKGM010000200.1:24799184-24819580 GCA_037177215.1 Asparagus racemosus
GTTGAGTCATTTGGGCTTTTATTCAGTATTTTCTTCATTAACCTGCAAATTAAGATAAAAACGGTTATTAGCAGGGTTTTTATTCATATAAAATGGGTAATGAGGGTATTAATTTGTAATTAAAATGTGATAATCACAAACTATTTGTCGAACACGTTTGGGATCATAGGGTCCTCATTAGCGGGAGCGTCTTCTTTGACAAAGCCAGGATGAAGACCCACGAGCATCTTCTTTGACAGAGCTAGGATGAAGATCTACAATGCTAAGGCTAAAATGCCCCTCTTGACAAAAGCGGCCTTCATGTTTTAGGCTATCAACCATCACATTGTCCTGTTTATTAGTAAGCGGGAATCACATCGGACGAGGAGCCACAAGATGCTCTAGGAACATGAATGATACATATCACTATATACTGGCAAGTAGAAATGACGATCTCCTTGGGCATAATACCAGTGCTCCTTTTCTTGATTGAAAATGGAGGTGCCTCCAAGTTGCCATCAACAAACACGAAATGCGGTTTGTCTGATTGGTCATTTTTTGGGATAGAGAACTCAACATCCATAATAAGCTCTTTTAAGTTGTTAGCGTTCCCCTAATGGATCGTGTCAATCTACTCTTGACTGCTTTCCTCGAATAATAGAGGGACGTTCCCTTCGAAGACGTGCAACATTAGTGGCTCATGAGTCTCATTGTGCCCAAAGTGCTTATAGCAGCTAACAGGTGTATTTGCCAAAGGTACTGCGCAAAGGAAGAAAAATTAAGTTAAAGACATGGCTATAAAATTAGCTAAGTCTTGAGCCTATATGCCTAGCTCACTAGATCTCTAGGCGAAGCTTGCATATGAGTGAAGGTCACCCACCATTAAACTCCAGAAAATCTAGCTAAATGTTATGAGCCTAGGCGAAACTCACCTCTACAATAGCGAATCTCAACACAATGGCAAAATTCACTCAGAAGCCCAGGTGGACCAAAATTGCGAACCCTACTCAATCAAAGTTCGTCCAAAAGCCCAATAGTCTGAAATAGCGAACTTTGGCTAAGGAACAAAGTTCACCATGTGAAACAGCCTTGATGGCGACTGTCAAAGCTTTGTCGTCATCTATGAAACCAAGAGTTGAGATCAAGCACCGTCATGGAAGCCTCGCCATTGACGGCGACTAATTTAAGTGCTTTATAGCACTATTCAAGTTCGATGTGGCTGTTTTGGCAAACAAAAGCTCTGCAATGATGGCTAAATGAAGGAAAAAGATGGGCTTCAAGTTTACCTGATGTCATCTCTAACTACGGTGACGTTGTGGTAGTCTTCAACTGACGAGATCCACAGACAACTTTCTTTCACTTGATGAGTTGACGTCGGGGAGCCATTAAGAAAAAAAGAGGGTCAAAGATTTTAAAACTCTGAGAAGTTCAAAGGGGTCTAGGGTTTTGAAAACAAAGTCAAAAAAAGAAAAGAAGATGAGCAATCTATTTATAAACTTTCAGCAAACTTCACCCACATATCTCACCTCAATCTTCGACCAAATATCTCTTGAACTTCGCCCAAGATCTCGCCCTAAACTTTACCTAAATCTTCACCCAAAATCCAAGCACAAAAATTAGGGATTTTAAATTTCAAATCTCTTGTGCAAGTTTCACCTATTAGTCCGATGAGCTTCCCCCACATACTAAACAAGCTTTGCCAACCGACTTAGTGAACTTCCCTTATTTTTTAAAATCGAGCAAACTTCGTCTGAGTGGCAAAATTCTCGGCAACTAACATGCAAAGCCCAAGTTTTAGTTAAGTATGAGATGTAAACTAAGCATAGATCAAACATAGAAGGATGAATAATCTCGCAAAGCTTTCATTGTTATTAATCAAAAACTCTGCAATATAAAGGCAACATTTAAACATTCAGATTACAAAACAAGTGAGCCTCTTTCCTATAAACTGTGTGACAATTGATGACCAGAAATGAGAAACACAAAGCAAGAATAGCTCTTGCTTCCATAAACTGTGTGACGGCAAAGGAACAAAATGAAATTGCTCTCCAAACTAAACGAAGACTGAGGAACACAGCCTAGACACATAAGCAAAATATGACATCAAATCCGAGAAACCTAGACGATATCTACGTTCTAGGTCCACACTTGTGAGACGTAATGACTTTCAAAGTCTTCACTTATGGAGCTCCAAGGGACCTTTTGTAGCTGCCATCTCAGCCTTTGAATAGTCTTACGTAGAGCGACATCTCTATCGCGATTCATTTCGCACCATATGCTTTCGACTTGTTCTCAATAATCTACTCGAGCCTAGCCTTTTTGGTCAAAAGAAAATTCACCAACTAGCAGAGTACATGGACTTCCTCCATGAAATTCTCTTTACTTGGGCTAGCTCCTGTTGGAGCTGTTTGATCCCAGCTTCTTTATCAAAGAGCATCTCCAGTAGGGTTGGAGAAGACTTAGACATGGAGAAGAATGGAGATGGGAGAAGATTGATATGGAATGTGGGCAATTTATAACCTTTCCAAATCTGATTTTCCAAAACAAAAAAAATCACTTCTTATAAGAAGTGATTGGACCGAACAAAGAGGCTAAGGGATAGCCTAAATCTTAGGGTCTCCAGTGAATCTCGCTGAAAGTTTGACCCCCCAAAGAGAGATCTCAATTGTAAAGCAAGATGTGAATCTAAAGACAACAATTTCAGCGCCCCTCGCTAGTTAGAGAAGCTCTCCCAGATAGCCAAAATTAAACGACCGTCGCTAGTCAGTGAATTTTGCTTTAATAGCCAAAATTAGGCGTATCCCACCAAAATTAGGGGTTAAGCGAACATTACTAATTCTTGAACATCGCCTCAGTCTAAAGGCAAACAAATTTCATTCCAAACATAGAATTGGGCAAATGCGAATATGATTGAGTATTCTATCAAGATGAATATATAACAAAGGAAGCCACATTCAACCGTACACTTCTGCTAACTATGTAGTCAAATGAAGACATGTTTCAACCCAAACAAAGCAGCCCAAGCCACATTCAACAGTATACCTTTAGTTATTACCCAAAGTATTTCGATCCCGATTATAAGCAAAAAAGCCAGACCTTAAAATCTTTGAGGTGGTCTTGTATATGGTGAGCATATACTCTCTCCTTGTTCAATGTTCAGCCTATATCCAAGAAGTGAACACCATGACCTAAATACTTCTTACAGTCTAAACACCTCATATGGACTCAAGCACAAGCCCATAGTGAAGCTTGCCCAAGTCTTAGTGAAGCTCGCCTAAGTCACATCAAAGCTCCCTACCAAGATCAAGTCAAAGTGAAGCTTCACATGAAGTTCACCCCAGACAAACTTTGCCCCAATAACCCACATGTGCTACATCATCCACACCACAAGGGAAGTGGATTGCCATGTTTTGGCAAAGTTCGCCTGAACAAACTTTGCCCATGACTGCTCAGCGAGCTTCGCCTTTGACCATTACTGGTAAACCTCACCGTTGACCGTTTCAAGAGCTATTTTTGAGGAAATAGTTCTCCCCTATTATTTTTGACTACTTAATACATATTTAATGGCCACTAACTCTCTCTCATCTTAGAAGAAGAGGGGAGGTTACTCATTTTGGGGGCACTGAGGATTGAAACCTAGCATCTGCACCTGACATTCAGCTAATCTCTTTGGATTTTAGCAACTGCAGAAACCCCTAATCAGTAAGTGACTCATTGCCTTAGTTAGACCGTTAATAGAGTATGAGATCAATGCTCTATCAGCACATGGAAAAGAACCCATATTATAAATTTTTCTTATTACATTTGTAGTTTCTTTTGAGTTATAATCTGTGTTAATTATAATTCAAAAGGCTCGAAACAACTCTGTGTTTGTGATTGCTTTACATTTATTCTCATACTCAATCTTCACAATTATTTCTGCTCGATTGTGCATGAAGTCTAACAAATTGGCATTAGGGCTCCGGTTTTGAATTTGTTTTGTATGCATGGAAGATGTCTGTGAATCACAAGACTGAGATGTTTCACCATCATATCAATTTTGATCTTTGGCAAGTGAAGGTGCCATCAATTCTTGTTCAGCAAGGAATAGAGAAGGCTTTATTGTGCAAAAAGAAGATGCCAATATCGATAATCGATGATGAAAAGTTTGAGATGGAAACAACAATAAGTTTTACTAATCTCTATTGGAGGCAAATTCCACTAGAGATCAATGATGATTAGGACTCAAAAAAGGCATCACATGCCCTAGAATTCAAAGTCCACAAGCTGCTACCCAAACTCATTTTGTGAAGAGTTAATAGTCAAGAGAAATAGGTAATTGGTTTTGAGGCGTAATTCTTACAAATCTTCACCTTGAGTCAACAACCACAATGAGTTCTCAAATTTCTAAATAGTGTTTTATCGATGCCTTACAAAATGCACACTATAGTGCCTCAACTCTCTTGGACGTGAAGCAAGTCCAAGCAAAGCTTGAACTTGACTATCGGTAATAGCTTCGTCAACATATCTACTGGATTATTCTTGGTGTCAATCTTTTTCAAGAATACTTTACCTTCCTTAGCCATCTCTCTAATGAAGTGATATTGAACGTCAATATGCTTCAAGTTTGAGTTAAAGACACTGTGTTTAGCCAAGTGAATCGCAATTTGGTTATCTCAATGAACAAGTGTAAATTGCTGCTCAACTCCCAATTCACCAAGAAAACCTCTCAACCTTATTGCTTCCTTCACACTTTTTGTAGCTTGCCAGGAACTCCCTCTATAGTAGACAAAGCTTTATTAGATTGTAGCAATGACCTCCAATAGATAGAACCTCCTAAAAGAGTAAAATATAACTTGTAGTCGATCTATGTTTATCAAAATCACCCACAAACTCTGAATCAACATATCCAGTAGCAATGCAACTCGCACCGCTATCATCACCAAGTGCCAAGCCACCACTGAAGTTCCCTTCAAGGTATTTAAGAATCCACTTTACCATTTGCTCTTTTCTAGGATTTGCCATATATGTACAAAAAATATTGGCTACTTGTGAAAGATCCGACAGAGTACATACCATCAAACATAATGCTCCCAACTACACTCACATAATGAGACATGTGGTCATAATACGCATTCGTGCTAGGTGATAGTAATTCCAATAGCCTGAAGTGAGTTGTAAGAGGAGTAGTAACTAGTTTCGGTTTTTGCAAGTTGATGTGAGCTAGGACTTTCTCAATGTGGCATTTTTGTAATAACCATAACTTTTTTCTTATATATCTCTAAAATTCCCTACCAAGAATTTTTTCTGCTGCTCTAGTCTTTCATCTCAAATTCTTCACCAATTAGAATCTTTAACCTATTACCTCATATTTATCCTTATCTAAGATCATTTTATCGTCCATATTAAATAGCAAATAAATGAAGGAATTACCATTCAATTTCCTCAAGTAAACATAGGCATCATATTTGATCCTACTGAACCAATGACTAGTAATGAAAGAATTAAACTTCCTATACCATTGACAAGGAGATTGTTTCAAGCCATATAGAGATTTCTTCAGCAAACAAATATAATATTCTCTTCTTTCAATGACAAACCCCTCAGGTTGTTGCATAATGGTATACTCTTTAAATTAACCATGCGAGAAAGCTTTTTTGACATCTAGTTGCTCTAACTCTAAATTATATATTGTAACCAATGATAATAAACTATGAATGGAGGTTTGTTTATTAACAGGCTAAAAAATATCATTATAATAGTATATTCAACTTGACTGTAGCCTTTTGCAACTAGCCTAGTCTTATATCTTGCATCTAACACCTATAGTGCCTTCCTTTTTCTTAAAGATGCACTTACGACATATGATTCCTTTTCCTTCCAGAGGATCTATTAAATCCTAAGTATGATTTTTATGAAGAGATTTCATCTTCTTATTCATAGCAATCAACCAATTTGCAGAGTCCTATAATGACGTGGCTTATAAAAAAACTGCTTAGTTCTCCTACATTACCTATCTCTTGAGCTGCTAACAATGCATATGTAATGGTTGAATCTGCTTATTTCTGAGGTGGCTTAATCTCTTTTCTTTGCCTTTTTCAATGCTGTAAGTGTCATCTTCTGCTCCAGTTCATGTTTCCTCACTATTTTCAGGTGACCCAACAGCTAGTTGTTGAATTAAATTATAAGAATCTATCTCCAACTCCACATTCTCTCCAGTACTCTTATGTGTGGTACCTGCATTAGAAGGAGCAATAGCAATATCTTTTTTTGGAAGCAACATAGCAGACTTATGAAATTCTATATTTTTCTCAATCATGAGATTAGATGATTTAGGATTAGGGCACCACAACCTTTATCCTAGAGGCAAAACCAATAAAAATGCATTTTTTTAGATCTAGTTTCTAATTTGTTCCGATCTGCATGTACATATGCAAGACAACCAAATACTTTTAAATTAAAATAATTAGCAGGATGGCCAGATTATGCTTCTTTTAGTGTCTTGCAATCAATAGATGTGGATGGGATCAATTCACTAAGCAACACGTCGTAGAGATTGCTTTAGCCCAAATATTTTTCAACAAACTGGCATTCAATAACATGCAATGATCTCTCTCAAGAAGATTCATATTCATTTGTTCTACAACACTATTTTTTATGGTGTGTGTCGCACAGTCCGATTTCTAACTATACTCCCATCCTTGCAGAATTCATTAAATTTCGAGGAGGAAAAATCAGTTCTCAGCCTCTTACTTTTTATCAGTCTGCTTCTCGATCAATACCTTCCACTACTTAAAATACTTGAATACTTTATCCTTGTGTTTTAGCATGTAATTCCAAACTTTCCTTGAGCAATCACTGATGAATGTTAGCATACATCTAGCACCACCTTTCGAAGGATCACGGGAGGGACCCTACAAATTAGAATGGATGTAATCCAAAGTGCCTTTTTCTATGCACAATTGTATTGAAATTGACACGCTTTTACTTGCCAAAAATGTTGTGCTCATAAAAATCCATATTCGCTTTACTCTGACCACAAAGAAATCCCCTCTTTTTAAGTATAGTCATGCCCCTCTTACTTATATAACCCAATCTCTTACGCCATAACTTGGTAGCGTCGGTCTCTCACAACAAGGATGTAGTAACTATAGCAGTATCTTTAACTGCCTTTCCTTGCAAGATGTTCATATTTCTTGATCTTTTTGCATTCATGGTAAATAGGGCACCTCTGAAAACTATAAAAACTCCACTTTTGGCTAAGTACTTGCACTCGTTGGCTTCAAGGGTGCCTAGAGAGATGAGATTTTTCATCAAATCTAGAACATGAGGAACATCTGACAATATCCTCACAGTACCATCATGCATTTGATGAGTTAGATTCGTATATATATTTTCACACATATCTACTCTTATTTTCATACTAGAATTAGCATTTTAAGTTCATAATTACTTCATATTAGGTGTATTTTGATTTCCAGTTCATGTTCACTACATGTAGTTCATTTGCATTTTCAGGTAATGCATTTTGGTGAGATTCAATGTGGCACATGACGAGGATATAAAAATGGAGGAGCTAGCACGAGATTGGAGCGTAAAAAGAAGGGAAACAAGTTTCGTTCATTGAAGCTAGCAGTTTTAACACTTTGTTAGTATTTCAAGCATAAACTTCACATACAACATGACTTTGAGCTTATTCAAGTTTCCAAGGAATGCTAAGAGATAGAGCTACAACTTTCATGTTTTGCATTTTTTTGAATTCCAAGAGAAAAGTGTAGAAAATAGAGTTTGAAGTTATGAGACAGACCATTGCGCGGTCACACCACTATTTTGCGCGCCCGAGCGAAGTTGGACGACCAATATTCCTTATGGACCGACGCGTATTATTCAGTTATCTATTTTTTTTGACTTCCTAACACGAAAAAAAGAGGACTCTGATGAGGGTCTATGAAAAAAGATTCAGCCGTCAAATTAGAGGGTTGATTTTATCTTTTTCCCTCAAGAATCAAGGAGAATTTGAAGAAGACGATTAAGTTTTCGTTCAAGGATTGAATTCAAGCAACTATCAAGTGAATATTATCATTGAGACTAAGATTTTCTTTGCTCTCTTTCTTTTAATCTCTGCACATGATGAGTTTTATGATCATTATTTCTATGGCTTGTTATTCAAACATGAATGAGTAATCTCTTTATTCCAGGGTTAGGTGAAACCCAACGGCATGATTGTCAAATAATGTTTTGATCTTTTCTTGAATTATTGAACGTCAACAACTCTTGTTTCATTCTAGTGTGATTTATGCTTGTAAATTTGTTGGCCACTTATTTACATGATTTAGATATTAGACAAAGAACCAAGAGGTGAAGTTATAATATCAGAACTCTAGAATAGAACATGAAATTCTAAATCACGAGAGTATATTTAGGTTTCTTGAGGAGGTTTATGGTTTATCATCGCTCTTAATGGGGTTGAATAAATTCAATTACCATGAGAATAGGCATTGACTAGTTCTTGAGCTCATTATTAGACTTGGAGAGAAGATAATAATTAAATTAGGATAATTCCCTACAAGAGTAGACATTCACATTGGAGAGAGGATCATTACTTAAACATGATAATCGTCGTTGTGGTGGATCACGATCCTAGAATTCGTCGTCATTTGATTTCTTCTAAAGTTTATTCATTTTAGTTTTTTTCTTTATTTTATTCTAATTCATTCGCACCTCAAATTGCCTGGATGATTAGTTTGTGAATAATTGGTAGTTAACAACAATTCCTTGTGGGATCGACTCATACTTGCCGGTGCTAGCTACAACTACGCCGTGCACTTGAGGTAAAACATCACATCAAGTTCTAACTTCATTTGAACTAATATCAATCACTTTACAATGAGAATCATTTTTAATAAGCACAACTCTACCTAAAACTGATTTGTAGGTGGAAAACCAATTTCTACTGGGGGCACACGTGATAAGTACAATGGGAGATTAAAATCCACTCATCCTTGGATTAGCCTAAATTTGTAGCCATGAGAGCAAAACCATCAGAATCATCCTCAATAAGGCTAGCCTCTGTGGAATTTTCTTTGCTTTGATTTTCATTCTTATCTTTATTCTAAAGTTTCCAACACTCATTCATGACATGCCCTTTCTTCTTACAATAATTATAGAATTTGATCCTAGTCTTCGACTTTGATCTCAACTTGATTTCACTGTTAGAACCACTCTCCATAATTCTGCCACAAACATGTACGGCTTCAACTTTACCATCAGTAGATCTGATCAACTCTTTGTCCATGAATTATTTCGTGAAAAAAGATGATTTCACATTTTCCATTGAGATAGAGTCTATGCCGTATATCATAGCTTCCCTAAAACGCTTGTAAAGGTGCGGTAATGAACATAACAATAATAAAGCCTGACTTTCATCTTCTACCTTTACATTTGCATTCTCCAAATCCATAATAATAGAATTAAATTCATCAATATATGATTAACTTGATGTACTTTCTGTCGTACAAAGAATAAACAATCTTTGTTTCAAGTGCAGTCAGCAGGCGATTGTAACGAGATTTCAATTTGAGCCATAGTCCTGCTGCAGTCTTCTCCTGCATGAAGTCTAACAATTTTCCAAGCAACAATCCTCCTAGCAAGAGGCTTGAGGAGTTGCCATATCCTCAAGTGTTGGTCATACTCCGGGATTTTTCTTGCTAGGAGACGAATTGCCGTTAAAGATTGAGCGAGGGCTGGCGTCTATTTTTCTAGGAAGTGTTCATACGATGTCTCTCTACAAGCCAGCGATCATATTTACCTTTCTTTTATTTGATTATTTGAATTGCATCTTTTCACAGTTTCTCTAACATTTGTGGCACTTCGGTCACTCAGAAGAAATTAATTGTTGGAGCAAATCATACGAGAAAGAATTTCCAGAAACCTCCTCGACATTTAAGATTTGCAATTACCCCATCACATGAAAAGCTAATAGATCATTAATTTTGGTTAAGGGTAATGAAAAGAGGGTTACTACAGGGAACAAATAATGAAAAATATATACATCAAAGAACGGAGTTTGTATATACATCGACCAAATTGCTTCCTGTGATCACAAGTTTAAGATTTTACATCAAAAAAAATTTTAATTCTGGAAGTCGTATTGTTGTCACCTTTAATTTTGAAAGTTGCACATACATCAAACCAGACTTAAGATTTATATATCTGAAAGTTGCACTTACACTGAACATATTTGCATGTACACAGAACAAATTTGCATATACATCAAATCAGATATAAGATTTTAAATTCTGAAATTTGTAGCGTTTAATTAACTACGGGGCATTTTTTCATCCTTTTCTATCGATCGGGGTGAAGGTGGAATAAACAAAGTGTGGGTAACATTTGTAAAACTGCACGAAGAGGGGGGTAATGTGAAATTAACCCTATATTTTAGTATCACCGGTTTCTCTTCATGAAAAATATAATTATAGATTAACTTTCTTTACAAACAGAGAAGCTGTTTAACCTTTGTTAAGAAACGAATTAGGAAAAGTGGAAAACTTATTTGAGCAACTTAGACGAAATTAGTTAATATTTAGAGGTTTACAGTCAGTTCTAGCAAATCCCATGTCTTCAAAATCTTAGTCCTGAAGCCTAAATTGAGATCCTCCCTCACTCTCCCTCCCTCCCCTTATAAAATAGAAACAATGATCATTTCGACGTATCTCACATAAAACATAGTCTTCTCCTTGCAAGAAACAAAAACACCCCACCCTCCTCCTCCAAAGGCCAGCATCAAGAAACAATCAAGCATTTCCAAGAAACCACTGTTTTTCCCAAGAAAACAGACACAAGAATGGCTTCTCATGCTTCTCCCCAAGAACGAAGAAATTCCGACTCTCCATCAGAGACCTCCACACCTGCCGTCGACCCAGCACCCTCCCCTGCCGGCATCTTCTACCTCGACTATTCTAATGCTTGCTACACCTTCAAACCTTTCAGCTTCAATCGCCCGCCCAAACTCCAAGATCCCTCCTCCTCCTCCTCCTCCTCCTCCTCCTCCCCGGTCCCTATTCCCGATTCCTTCATAGTCTGCTCCTCCTCAAAAGGCCTCCTCCTCTGCTACGAATCTGACTCCAACACCTTCCACCTTCTTAACCCCTTCATCAATGACTCCACCAGGCGCATACCTGACCCGCCAAGATACTACAACAACCACGTCATCCCTACGGTTGTTCTTTCAGTCGAAGACAAATCCGAGGACATTCCTGCATTTTCAATTATCTGCGGCAGTCAAAAGGACGGCGGAAGATACTCATTCGACTGGTATTATTCGAAAGATGACAAATGGCATGAAGACACAACATCAACGGATATCAGGCCCAGTTCTCGTCTCAGGGAGGAGACTGGCGTTGCTAATGATATTGGTCGAGGATTCTGGCTCACCAATGATTCAGATGCAGTCGTAATATTTGATATTTTGTTTAATTCAGGCCATAAAGAGTGTCTGCCTGAAGAGATTCGGCCTCGTACTTGGCAAAAACAGCTTGGCAAGGTAAATGAAACCAGTCTCGGGGTTGTTGCAATGCGGGGAAAAACGGTCCTGCTTTACCTTCTTGATACCCCAATTGAGAATTTGAGACAATACAATTGGAGTACGTATGGGTCTCTTGATTTGGACCAAGCAGGGTTGGGACTGGGAATGAGCTGCTCACAGGAGCTTCTGAGGTTCGATAATGATGTGCCTTTATGGATAGGCAATCAGTGCATATTATGGGAGGTAACTTGTGGGGATGATGATGACAAGAATGCAAGATTCCGTGAGTTCTATGGATGGGAGTTTGCTCCTCTACAGGAATCGAGTACCATTCCCTATGTAAGCTCTGAAAGAACCCCAGCAGAGTTCAATGTCGAAGAAGAGAGCGACGATGAAACGAGTGGTGAAGAAGAAGAGGATGGGGAAGAGCGAAACAATGAGCAGGGTACCCTCAATTGCGTAGTAATTAATGATTTGAATGATAATCAGCAGGAGGATTGATCAGATTTCTCATAGATGCATCGATGTGCCGCAACAAGCAAAGTGTTTCTGAAGAGGATGACAATCATTTGAAGGATGATCTGGAGGATGGCACAGAAGCATTTTTCTGTTTCTTAATCTTGATTAGTTATGAATTTGGATGATTGATCAAGTTCATGATTAGTAGCTCTTGTTCATGTACTAAACTGAACATTTTATGTGCAGACATGAGTTCAGTTCTATTTTTCAGCATTGTTTGATGTAAAATTTAGTCAAGAGTTTTCTGGCTTCATGTATGTAACATTTGAGAAGGAGCATTTTGTTCAATGCATCACAAAGTCAAAGTGAAGTTTCATTTCCAGTTACAAATTTTTTGATGTTTCCTACATGATTTGATCAGATTTTTTGATGGAAGCATGCACGTATATGCAATTTTTTTTATGCATATGCAAACTTCATATGTTTGCTGTATATGCGATAGTTGGCATATTTTTCTTTTTTGTTCCATGTCGTTATGGGTGATGTCCTTCAGTAATTGCAGGTCAAACTCCCACAGAAAAACAAGATTCATGCATTGTGATAAGGATTGGCCTTTTTGAAATAGGTCTGGCTGATAGTATTCAATGTAAAGTTAAGAAGATGCATCTTTTGAATAATAGTGCATTTCATTTGATTTTTCCTGCAGGTTATAATCTTACTTTCCGATTTCATTTATAGTCAACTTTGTTCAGCTACGACATTCAGAGAAAAAGATATGTCACTGGACATGCATGTTTTACCTTCTTCGTCTTACCGATAAAATGTCAGCTTTAGGTAGCTAGGTCCATCTTTACAGAAGGAGCTGTGCAGCCTAGGCTTTAAGTTCATGACTCTGTTACAAATACCTCACGGCTAGGCTTGAAGTTCATGACACTGTTACAAATACCGGGAAGATAACATCCAATTAAGCCCCAAATATCTCAAACACACACATTTTAGATAAGCAAAAGTTTTAAATGTTATAGTATCAAGACGAAGGACCACTGAGGGGATATACAGCAATTACAAAGTTAAGACAGTACTACAAGGATATCAGTATCAGATTTTGCTTATCTCTGTAATTTCAGATGAAAAGTATTGCAGTAAACCTAACTAGTTTAGAAAATAAGGTGAATTGCATGTCCCTGTTCCTAGTCAGGAATGGAACATGGTTATCAAGTGTCTGGGGTCATAAAGTGTGACACAGTAACATTTAAACATGAATGCATGATGACATTTCCATAGTAAATTTATATGCATATTTATGTGTGTTGAAAGAAGTAATCAGAGAGGATATATTAGTTCCCTTTCTTAGATGTTATTTATAATATCACAAATACAAAGAGGCATGTCCCTAACCAATGTGGGACTAAAGAACATAAAGAAACAACTCTCAATACTCCTCCTCAAGATGGGCAAAATATATCTATTAAGCCCATTTTGTCACACCCTCTAACTAGGTCTACTGAGCTAAGTTCTTTAGTCAAGCAGTCTGCAGCCTGATACTTAGTTGTAACATGACATAACTTCAGTGGCCCACTGTTCAGCTTCTCTTTGATAAAGAACCTGTCAATCTCGATATGCTTAGTTCTGTCATACTGCACTGAATTGTTGGCAATACTGATAGCTGACTTGTTGTCACATCACAACTTAATCTTGGCCCCTTGAGGTAGCTTTAGCTCCACTTGCATGTTTTTCAGCCACATCAACTCCGTAACCCTACGGCCATTGCTCTGTACTCTGCTTCAGCTGTTAATCGTGCCATAACAGATTGCTTCTTGCTTTTTCAGGAGACTAAATTACCTCCTATAAATATGCAGTATCTTGAGATAGACCTCCTATCATCTCTGCAGCTAGCCTAAACTAAGTCACAGTAGCCCTCAATATTCACATGGCCACTCCTCCTGAATATCAGCCCTTTGTCAAGGGCACCCTTCAGATACTTTAGGATCTGGTATACTGCATTCATATGACCCTTTCTCGGGTCATGCATGTAACGGCTCACCACGCTCACCGCAAATGAAATATCAGAACGTGTGTGATTCAGGTAGATCAACCTACCAACCAGCCTCTGATATCTCTCACGATTAACTGGTTTTCCTGCCTTAGCGCTCAGCTTGAACCTCTGATCGATCGGTGGAGTAGTAGGCTTGCATCCTAATATCCCTGTCTCTGTAAGAAGATCCAGTGCATACTTCCTCTGGGAGAGAAAAATCCCCTTCACTCCATGAGCTATCTTTATTCCAAGAAAGTATCGAAGCTGACCCAGATCATTCACTTCAAATTCTTTGCTCAATCTCACCTTGAGCTGGGCAATCTCTTTCTCATTATCACCTATGATGATCATGTCATCTACATACACTGTAAACATAGTGATGTGGCCCCCACTTCTTCGAAAGAACACAGTATGGTCGGCATTGATCTGCTTGTATCCCATACCAACCATAGCCCTCCTGAACCTGTCGGATCATACTCGAGGAGACTACTTTAGCCCATACAGAGACTTCTTCAGCCTGCAGACCTTACCCACTGTCTGTCTTATGCTAAATCCTGGTGATATCTCCATATACACCTCCTCCACTAGATCCCTATAAAAATGTATTCTTCACATCTAGTTAGTGTAGTTCCCATCCACCATTTACTATCAGAGAGATCAGTGTCTGAACAGTGCTCATCTTCGTCACTGGTGCAAAAGTCTCATTGTAGTCAATGCCGTATGTCTGGCTGTACTGTTTTACCACCAGCTCGTGCCTTGTAGCGTTCAACCTATCCTTCTGGATTCTGCATAACAGTAAATACCCATTTACATCTCATTGCTCTTTTCCCTGCTGGCAGTGTCTCCAACTCTCATGTGTAGTTCTTCTCGAGAGCCCCCAGCTCCTCGTACATGGCTGCCTTTCACTTTAGGTCCTTCTTAGTAGCCTGTCAGTTGTTAGGTATGGTAGCAGAATCTAATAATGCAATGAATGCTCTATGTGAAGGGGATATGTTAGAATAAGAAACAAATTGAGTAAGATCCTAACTATATCTTACAGGAGGATTACCCGCATTACTGCGAGTAGTCCTCCTTATAGACACTGATGTGGGTAGAGGGGTAAGAGTAGATGGAATGATATCACCTGAAGTGGAGGATGATGTAGGTGTCTCAAGAGTTAGAGCAGAGAGACACAAGAAACTGGGCACTAACACTGTAGGCATCTCTGGCACTGTAGGCACCTATGGCACTGTAGGCACCTCTGACTGCTTCCCCCTCTTTCTGTATGTACGCAACTCCCCCTGAGTTGTAGGCAACTCCCCCTGAGCAGTGAGCCTAGCACCTCTTGTCTCCTCCTCCTCCCCTTCATCTTCATCCTCCTGCTCCTCTAAGTAAGGGACCGAAATTGGGATTAACCCCTTTGAGCTCTCACCATTCTCCCCCTCTCCTCTCATACCTCCAGTATCAGGTGAGTCTCCAAAGGGTGAAGTTACCCCCAATGTGTAATATGGCTCGAGCTCTTGAAACTGCACATCCATGCTGACAAACAGCCTTTATTCCACTGGGCTCCAACAGACATACCCTTTCTGTGTGCCAGCGTATCCCACAAACATACACTTCATAGCCCCGAAATCCAGTTTCTTAATAGATGGTCTGTTGTCCTTCACAAAGCACACACAGCCAAACACCTTTAATGGTAGGGTCCCCCCGTTGTCTCCTTTCAGTGTCTCACGCGGAGACTTCCATTTCAATACACTCAAAGGCATCCTATTGATTAAGTGAGCAGCCGTCAAGACTGCTTATCCACACAATGTCTTTCAGACATTCATTGCCATCATAATACTCCTAGCAACTTCTACGAGATGTCTATTCTTCTCTCTGCTACCCTATTCTGAGCTGGGGTGTATGTGCATGTAGTCTGGTGTTGTATCGCTTGAGCTGACAGGTACTCTCCAAATATTCTGTAGGTATACTTTGTCCTATTATCTGACCTCAATACCCTTACCACTGTATCATACTAAGTCTAGATGTGCCTATGAAAGTCTTTGAAGCAATCAACTACATCATTCTTATTTTTCATTAGCTACATCCAAGTGACTCTAGAAAAATAATCAATAAATTTAACAAAATACTTGCATCCATTTATAGAATTTATTGAACAAGGTCCCCATACGTCCCCATACATCAGAATGTATCACCTTAAAACTACAGGAACTCCTATTACCCGAACTAATATAAGAGCTTCTACTAAACTTCCCAAACTCACAAGCATCACATTGAAGCTTCTGTTAATTTGCTTTTTGAAATAATGTTGGATACATTTTACCCAGAATATTAAATGAAGGGTGTCCCATCTATTGATGATGTAGCATCAACTCATCCTCTGCGCATACCTTAGTTCCTCCTGCTCCCGTCCTCTTAACCATAGATGTCAATGCTGAGTCCATCCCTTCACAGTCCAGGTACCTTAGCCCGCTACGCCATATGCCAGAAAGAAACAACACATTTCAGTTGAAGGATAATGGCATTAATGGATAACAGGCTAACAGGAAATGAAAGAACATGCAAAACATTAGATAGTGTTACAAAACCTGTACAATTAACAGTGCCCTTACTGACCACAGCCTGTGATGTACTATCTGCAACCTAGATACTCTCTGGCTCTGCCAAGTGAGTATAAGATGAGAACTCACTAGCATTACCAGTTACATGTCTGGATGCTCCAGAATCCATTATCCAGTCTGTGGATCTAGTGGTAGTCATGGATGCAAGGGCATGTGTGTCGTCCATACCTTGCTTGGGTGGGCGTGAAGAACGTAACTAGCATAGTCTCATCCAGAAAAAGCAGTAGATGCACTCTCGGACACGTCGCCTAGTGCTCTCTGTTTCCTTCTTAGTGCCGCTAAGAGAGTTCAATCCTCCTCAGTAAAAGTCATCTTAGCTTCTTCCTCCCCCTCTACCACCGACAAATTCACCCGATGGCCTCCTCTTCCACCTCGCCGGCCTCCACGACCACAGCCTCTGACCTGTCCACGTCCACCCCAGGCGATCTCCTTGGGTAGCTTAGAGCACATCTATCTCAGATGTCCTACCTCTCTACAATTGAAGCACTGCCTAGTCTCCCTTCCAAATTCAGTGTTAACTGAGTTTGAGACCACCACTACTGACTTCTCCCCTGAAAGTCCACCTATCCCAGCCTGTAACCTAATACGGCTCTCCTCTTGTATCATGGTCGAGACTGCCTCCTCTAAAGATGGAATCTTCGTCTAGGCTAGTAGCATTGCCGTCCTCTACTCAAATGATGGAGCCAAGCCTCGGGGGAATAACATGGTCCTCTTCTGTAAAGAGGCACTGTGCTCCTTGCACTCAAGGTGCTTGCAGCTTGCTAGGGGCGAGAAGTGATCGTAATCTAGCCACAGGCACTCTAGCTCCGTGGCATACTCCTGTATAGTCCTCTCTCCCTGAACTGTAGCGCTAATCTCCTTTTCGATCTAGAATAGCTTAGGTTATTCCCCACTCCATCATAGGTCCTCGTCAGCTTCTCCCAGACATCTGTACTTTCCCAAGGCCATCTACCGTGGCTGTAATTGGCTGAACTACAAAATTGAGAAGCCAGATATACACCAACATATGAGTAGACTTCCACTCATCTCTTCCTGTGGAGGTCGGTCTTCTCCCCCCATCAGATATCACTCTAGGTTTCTCCCTGCAAGGGTATATCTCACCCTGCGCGACTAACTCAGATATGTCGCTGGCTCTTTGAGCTTCACGTCAATAGGTGGAAGCTCCACCTTCTTTGGCGGTGGCTTTGTTAAGCCCTCTCTCGCTATCATTCTCATGAATTGTATCAAAGTTGAAACATCCTCCGGGTTCAACTTCTTGATAAGTTCCGCCATCGGGTTTATGCCGGTCTCCATCGATCTAATTTGTTTTTGGTTCCCTCATACTGATTTTACAAATCTAGATTCCACACACAGCTTTCAACTTTCCTTGTCTCTAAACATCACCCTCTTCTCATCATCCATCTTACCCCCCATTCATCTCATCTCCTCAACACGATGGGGGGCTACACGATCAAGGAGATTATTTCACGAAGAAAATAATCGCCAAAGTAAGTGAAATCGACCAGATGAAATCACCACTCTTCTCAGGATCAAAGCATGGTTTGATCCAGAGGGGTCAAGTGTAGATCTCATCCTTAGATCTCTTGAACTTTAGGATTTTGGATCTTGGATTTTGTGAGGAATGATGACTAGGGTTAGGGGATTATTTCACGAAGGAAATAGTCACCAAAGGAATGACGACTAGGGTTATTGTGGCTCTGATATCATGTTGAAAGAAGTAATCAGAGAGGATATATTAGTTCCTTCTCTTAGATGTTATTTATAATATCACAAATATAAAGAGGCATGTCCCTAACCAATGTGGGACTAAACAACATAAAAAAACAACTCTCAACGATGTGCATTTGCATATGTAGTTCCATTAGTATGAGAACATGTATGAAACCGCATGTGTATGAAGGAAATAGATGGATGCACGCAGAAAAGCATGTATTCTTGCATTCAGCATATGATATGCTTAGAAATGTTATCACAATTTTTAGCAAAGTGTGAAAAGTGAATGTGAAAGTTTTGGTATATACTAAGTAAAGAAACACAATGAAGAAACATGGACGCATGCCCACCTGCAAGCATGAACGCAGACATGATACTGAATATCATGTGTTGTAGGGTAGCATCCGATCTGCACATCGATTTTCTATATTCCTGGTGACGCCTCCTGTCTTGATATTGAAGGAAATCACTGTCTCCTCATTGTGATCGACTGTCCTCACCCTCATGTACAGCTTCTCTCCACCATAAAATGGTAGAGGCAACAACCTTTTTGTGAATACCATGCCTTTTACGTTCTTATCCTCCCTCCTCAGCCGCAGGCCCAACGGTAGAAAGAAGTTTTCGTTATCCACAACCATCTGAAAAATACCCACTTTATATATCTGTCCCCAGTTGCCATTGTTGTTCAACAACCAAACTTGCACATGGAATCCGCATATTTTCGTGTATGTCAGTTGATCCTTACATGCTCCCATCTCAGGGCAATTTAAGCCATCTCTCTTTTCAGGTAGTGTTATGATTCTGGAAACATCTTCCTTAATGTTGAATGACATCAACTGATTGGAACATTCCCAGTATACAACTCCTTTGACATAAATGGATTTCCCAAGCTTGATGAAGTTTCGGATAGCAACCTTTGCATCAGTTGAAACCCACTTACTAGTGGTTGATGAGAAGATCTCGAATCCAAAATTGAGTATTTGACACTTTGCACCACCTCCATAATTATAACCGAGCTTGACAGGATGGATGAGTTTGTAGCCTGCAGACGAGGTTTCTGACTCGAATGCCAAAGCAACGGAGTTTACACGATCACTGCTGTCTGGGATGATATGGCCCTTGTTTGTTAGAGGATTGTGAACATATAAGAATCTATGGTTGATGGTATTATTCTCTAATTCAAGGCAGAGGAGGCCATTGGTACAGTTGATGAGCCTAGCTCGATAATCATCATTAGGCAAGAAGGAATTGGGATACAATTTGCAAATCGTGACTCCAGAAGTAGTGATTGTGTACACAAGCGTGTTGTCTTTTCCAACGGAGACAAGTCCGTAATTCGGGAGGAACTTGAGATTGTTCCACTTCTTGCAGACGCACTTGAATCTGCAAAGCAGTTTGTAAGGAAGCCGCGGGAGGATTTCACAGAGGATCAGTTCCTCCGGGATCATGCAACCTGCAATTACTGGAGTTGATGTTGGTGATGATGGTTCTCTCTTCTGCTTCTTTGTTTTTATCGTAGCAGCTAACTCATCATCATCCATAGTTTTAGGGTAGCTATGTGCAGGCTCTTGATATTTGTAAAGCCTTGGCCTCCCTACTAATTACTCTCCTTGTTAATCCTGAGCTTGAATTTGAGATCAGTTTTTAGGAGATGAGGAGAGAATTGTTGTTCTGTTATTAAAATCTTAATTTGAGCGAAACGGATTTTTGTTTTGAATTTTATTCAAAGCGGCATCCTTTTTAAATATTGGTTTTTTATCTACATACCCGTAAACTCTACGGCATTTTTTTCAAATTTATCCTTTAGATCGTCGTATTTACAAATTTGCCTTGTTTACTGATAGATTGGGGTCGATTGTGGGTTGTTTGTCACCGTGGCAAACCTTGAAACAAACCACGTTCCTGCCCTCTTTTGACATGTGGCGAGGCAAAGATGAGGACCGAGAATGAATTTTGCCTTAACTATGTACGGAATCTACTAAACATTAAGTATTGGGCTATATTAATTGGTTTCCCATGAGTGTTAATTAGGGGTGCTAAACCGTATCCGTATCCGAGGAAATATCCGTAACCGTATCCGTTAGGATACGGATATGGTTAC
>JBAKGM010000200.1:24839761-24855514 GCA_037177215.1 Asparagus racemosus
TGTAGAGAGTGATTTCAATTTTCTTTGTAATTGAGAGATATACACGTGTAATCTTTCAAGTGTACTCATTTTTGAAATGTTTTGAAATGGAGACAACAAAGAAACTCACTTTCGAGGCAAACAACCCTCCCTCACACTCTCCGCGGGCCCCCCAACGACACACATGTGAGTGGTGACTGAACCTGTTCCCTATGTAATGACAGCTATCCCCATCTAAATATCAGAGAGAAGTTAATGCCAGCTGTTCTTCTCCTTCTCCTAATACCAAAAAAGGAAAAATAAAGCTCTCATCTCTCCTCATTCAAATTACGATGCAACCAACCAATTAAAATCCCAAACCATTTCCCTTTTTTCGCTTTTCTTCGTCTCCACTTTGCTTGTACTATTCTTTCTTCTCTTTTTTGTGTTCGCACCCATGTCAAGAGCATCTTGCTCTCAGAGTTCATTGTCTCCATCTACCTTAATAATGAAGCTCACTACAAGCCTTAAAACCGACCGGACCGAACCGAACTGAAATAAGTCGGTTCGGTTCGATTTGGTTATGCTTCTGGTTCGGTTCAATCTTGGTGCGAACAAAAGTGATCAAAGGTGACCGAACCAACCGTTTGCTCTCCCCTAACCAGCATTCTGTATCCGCATAACCATTAATACTGGTTTAGAGCAACTATACTATTGCATAAGTGCAATTATTAGCTTTAAAATATAATCTTTTTGCCTCTATGATTTTCTACAAATGGTTCTTTTTCTACTTTGGAAAGATTGTATTCCACATGTAAACCTAGACATCTTAGCGCTTGCATGGGTTGGTAGGAGACATGAGAAGGAAAGATGAGGTAGGGTGAGGTGCAAGGAGTTGCAAGAAAGGATATATCTCTTGTGATTTATAATTGGTTGGAGGAAGTGTGAGGAGAGGTACATAGCATTTTCTTATTGGATAAATTTTTAAAATAGACCCTTTCAGAAACTTAATCACCAAAATCAACCCAGTTGCAACTTATTTAGCAATTTTGATCTAGATTTAGCCACATAAGCTGAAACTAGGTCAAAATTGCAAAATATGTTATACGAAACGGGATTGAGGATCCCATATATTTTAGCGGAAAATTAAACTCTAAGGGATTCTCAATCCCATAGAGTTTAAAACTCTACGAAATTACACAGGATTGGGAATCCCGTATAGTTTATAGGATCTCCCCAGTGACAAGATCCGTCTTTGATGCTGCCTTGGCTGATTCCTTTGGTCTCGAGCATTGAAAACTTTTTTCCCTCGGCTGAACTCGCTTAAGCCCGGCTAGATATAGAAACTACATGAGATTCACAATCATGTGTAGTTGGCTAAGTGGTTAGCTCCAAGAGAGTTAAGACTTAAATTATTCAAACAGTCTTGAGTTTAAATCTCATCATCGTCGGCATTATTTTTATTTTTATATTTATCTATTCAGAAGTTAAACATAAAAAAATAATTCATTAATTAGCTAAGATTCGAACCATGGCCTTTCAACTCATAACTTAACTCTTGAGTTGTTAACTACTAAACCAACTAAACAATATTATGAATCTTGTGTAGTTGATATGTTATAAATTACATGGGGTTCCTGATTTTGTATAGTTTTATTTTCTACTAAACTACATGAGATTTTCAATCCCATGTAGTTCTAAGAACTTATTTATCAAATTCGACCTAGTTTCAGCCACGTTGCTGACGTGGCTGAAACAAGTTCGAATATGATAAATAAGTTGCAATAAGGTCGAAAATGATAATTATTTTTCAAAATGGTCTATTTTGAAAATTTGTTCTTTCTTGGTTGGTTGAGGGGTGGAAATGGGAGGTGAGGTGTTGAGTTACAATGATATTCTTCTGTGAGGATGAGAGAGATGAGATTTAGATAATGAAAGACAAGTGAGTTTTTGTACAAAATATATGAAGACGTAAAATTCTTTACAAGATAAATTTTTCCTCTCTTCATATTGCCTCTTCAAATCAGAGGAATTTTCTCTCTCTTTACTTTCTAATTCATTTTTGCACCTAACTCTACTCTGCCTAACATTTTCTTGTTCTCTAAAAATTTCTTATCAAAGAGGATTTTTAGTTTTGTCCATTGCCTCACCTCGTGTTCTCTCCCACTAAACCAACCATAATCTCTACCTTGCCTGTCATATGTATCTTGAGCTGGAATGCTTAGTATTTAGCATTTAGATTGATTACACATTATCAAATGATACTTCTTTTTTGATTTGATATGACAAAGTCTAAAAGAGCAAAGTTTGAGTCCTCATGAATTATGTGACACAAAGAATCACATGGTACTTTTTTCTACATACATGCAATAAAAGGGAATCATGATGGACTACTCCAAAGTGATTCGTTATGTAAGACGTGACAACTAGTTTGTCTAGTACTGATGAATGCATTATTTTTTATGATCATAGGGTATATTTGTAACACAAATTGATGATCACTATTTTGATCCATAGGTTATCCTCGAAGTGATCTTATCACTAAATAGTAGGGATTGACGGTAACTTTGCAACAAAAATCTATTCACTATATCCAGATTGCTCACAGATCAATTTGCACCAGCTGCATGCTTTATAATGATATCCACGAGTCAAGGATTTTGAAGCAGCAGGTTGTATTCCTCCTTGCCAAATATAGGTAGGCATGTAATACGAGCGCATATTAAAGAACCCATCTACAGCATCCACACCAAACACAAGCCAAGAAATATGGACAAAATAGTAGAATATCTTACTGAAAAACAGAAATTTCCCCAGTCCAACTACAAGATGCTATTACACTCGGAATCAAGGGGTGAAATGCAACATCAACGCATGCCTCCTGAAAAGCCTTGATCTTCCTCAAAAACTTTGATGATTTATAGTCATAGAAATAAATACACCCGTCCGAAGATCCAGATGCAAGCTCCTTACCATCAGAGCTAAAATTGCACTTGATAGGATATCCCCATACTCCATGTCCCTCGTATCTTTTATACCTGTCTAATTTGAAGGGAGGCCTAGAAGAAAATATTGCTATGTAGTTGGCATTTGATTGTGCGACAAAACAAGCATTTGTAGGGTGATATCTTACACAAGGACAGGTATAGGCCTCACCATAAACCTGAAATAGAACAAAATACTAAGCATAAGGCTCTGCAAACGGGTACAAGTAAATACCTAACTGATTTGAAACTAAGCAAAACGAGTAATGCATGGTTATTAATTATGTCTTAAAAAAAAAGAGTTAGACAGGGATCCTACCGAGGATTTGACCTTTGAGCCTATCATCAAATCTTATAATCCACACGTTCAGAAGTGACCTATGATACATGCATAGCCTAATGAAAATATATTATATCCTATGTTTTTTGGGTTGCCTTAAGAAATTAACAGCTTAAATCAACATGTTAAATGATGGTATGGAGCTTCAAACATAATAAACATAATGCTCATAAAGCGGGTATAAGTAAATACATAATTCGCTTGAAACTAAGCAAATGAGCAACACATGGTTTGTAAGTATGTCTAAGGAAGTAAAGAGTTTGAATAGGACCTATGGATATGATTTGACTTTCGATCCTATAATAAAAATATAAAATCCAGACATTTAGATATGACCTATGATATCTAAATAGCCTTAAAAAAAATCATATGATACAACTTTTTTTGCATACGATCAATAACTTAGGAAGTTAACTACTTCAACCAGCACGGTTTCAAAATCATGCTGTGGAGCTTTAAAATGAAATTCCACAGTGTTGGTCTTGATCTACATAGCATAAAGCTCCACTAGACCAAAGCATACATTGTTCTTATATCATTGAAATGACAGACGTAATCTAAAGATTCAGTGACATAAATTCCCCTCTTTAGCAATTAGCCCAAGCAATTAGAAGGTTGTTTGCTAGGAAGAAGTTTTATGAGCCCATAGAGTAGGTCTATCATCTTGGATCCTGAAGGAAACGGGCAGAATACACTGCAATTAGAACTTCTGTGATTAACCAATACACAAGTAAAGAACATAAAAACAGTCCAATATGAGAGTATTGGCTGGTTTCTGTAGCAATCTACATAGTCTCATACTCAAGAAATTACACTAGAAAATACATAGGATAACACTTATCACACTATAGTAAGCAGTAAAACTAAACTTACAGTTTCGGGTTGGGGTGAAGGTTACCTGGTTGGATAGAGGAACTTCTCGTGCAACGTCCCATACAATTATAGAATTTTCACTAATCCTGCTCCTTGAAGTGTCAGTGGATGCAATAAAATGTTTTCCATCACTACTAAATTCAATGTCAAGGATTGGACCAAGACCTTTTACATATTCATGCACCACCTTAGTACATCTAACGTCCCAAAGTCTAAGAATGCCTTTTGACCCGCCCGAAAGGAAAAGGCTTGAGTCACTTGGATGAAATCTAATTGTTTCCACTACTTGATCCTCCTTAAACAATTGTGTTTCTGCCCCCTTCTCAACATCAACTAGCCGGGAGGTAGAATCATATCCACAGGAGAGTAGAGATAACCCCTGCAGAGACCATCTCACATCCTTTATTGCTGCATTATGATATCTGAAGATGCGTGCTTTCTTCTGATCTTTGCTCCATATGTTCCATACATGGACAGTTTGATCCATTCCAGAAGAAGCAAGAAGATGGGCTGCATATTTGAATTAATTGAAAAGTACTTGCACACAGTTCTGATACTTGGAAATAACATTGAAAAAAATATTCTCAACCAAAAGCAGAAGTTGCTGAAAAGTGCGGTGCAAAACGCAAGTAAAATGCAGTTTCCTAATTTTCACTAATGGTCATCTAACTAGCAAGTTGAGTACCTATGACAGTGTATCTATGATAAAACTCGGTCATAAGCAAAACTATTGAGTCAAATACACGTGAAATGCGTAAACTTAGTAAGTGTGACTAAGAAGCAATCTGACCAAGTGACAGCATGATGAGTAAAGAAATATTTGCTATCCATAACCAGTGGAAAACTAAGAAACTAGACTCCTTTAAGCAAAGGTAGTAACATCTCCATATTTTTATTCCATTTAACTGTCTCATATCTGAGAGCACAATGTAGCACTGTAGATGAGACCATTAAAATATTAAATATAATAGCAATCAAATAGATATACTTAGCATATTCTGTGGGAAGATGAAGTTTATCTGTAGCTAACCATGACTCTGTGACCATTCTATGGAATTGACAGCACCAGTGTGGCCACTTAATAGAATAGCTGATCTTCCGGCTACTTTGTTGGCATGAACAGTTGTTCGAGACCTCAACAATGACAGAATATCAGATGGCAGATCTGAAACAGTGATGCTTCCAACAACTAAAACAAAGAAAAGATTAAGCAGGAGAATCGATATGTATGTGTAATAATAGAGACTAAGAGGTAAAGAAAGTGACATTTTATCAGTGAACGTCAATAAAATATGTCCAATTAAAATAGAAAACTGTGTCAATAATTGGTAATTGCGATACAAGGAAAGATGCAAATTCCTAAATGGTACAAGCCAATACCATACATCAATTCAAGTTGACCAGAAAACTATGCAGGAATTTACATGTATGGAACATGAGGATGAAACTTTAACTCTCTCAAATCTCTCTTTAATAATTTATGGTTTTTTTCTACTGGAAGCTTTAAACAGGAGACCAGAATCGGTTTTGCTGCGTAGTAGATGTCCAAATTAAAACTTAATTGGGTCTCCACAATCCAATGAGTGTGCTTTACAGACGAACATATTATGTTGTGCAGGCATCAAATCTTTCAGTAAGGAGTCAGAGTAAGGATATTACAACTATGTCACAGGTTCCACGTAGGATATGCGCAAGAATGATTTTTGATATAAAACAGTTTAAATGAACTCAAGAATTGATGGTGGAATTCATTTGTTGGTAGAGAACATGAAAAAGGTTTCCTTTGCACTCAATATGCTTGGTCTTGAGTAGCACAATGATTGGTGATCTCCTGGAAAGTTCTTATTTGGTGCATGAAAAACATTATCAGAACAGAGCACTAGCCAACACAAGCTGGACGTACGCATAAGCACAAGAATGAACAAAGTAGGAAGTGAATCAATGAGGATTACCTTTTGAATATGCAGGTATAACCTATATAATCTATCAGGGTCATCTCCAGAGTCCAACATTCACATGCCAGGGATTATATCACAAGGATGTCCTATGTTACATATCTTAAATAAATATGTCATCCCCAGTGTGAATAGCCAACACATGGAATGCGAATAAGGTACTCCATATAGAGTAGCTCATACAAAATTCAAGAATTAATGGTCCCGCATGGGAGACCAAAAGCGTACTTTGTAAATAATAGTTCATATGAGCCCAAAATTAAGAATAGGGAGCACCGTTTGAGATAAGAGCCATGAAAAAAACCTTGAAGATAAGGCTTAAGCACGCACAAGCTAGAGTAGCACTAAGATGGGTGACCTTCTCACTAACATTAGTCATGACTCTTTGGAGTAAGACCTAATGGAACTTATTAGTAAAAGGGTTAAAACAGGGTAATTATATGGAAATCACATTTCAATTTCAATTTATACATAAACCACCTTTAAAATGTGTTTTTATTGCAATAAATTACCTCCCAATCAAATTTTCTCTAAAAAAATAAAAAAAAAAAGCTTAAAAAATTTAAGCTCAAAGTAGATAAGTCGTATCCTAACAAGGCCTAAACATTAAAAAGAAACGAGTCATGTCACGCGCCTTGAATGTGAGTTTTTAAAGGGTAATTTTGGGTTTTAAGTTAGAAAACTGACAAAGGCATTTCACTGCAACAGAAAAACCTACTTTAAAAGTAATTTATCTACAAATTGAAATCGAAAGGAGGAGGTTTTCTATAATCACCCTCCTTTTAAGGTGGTTTCTAAACCCTTATATAAATCACTCAATATCATCAATGACGTGGCATAAAGCGTCAACAAGGTCCCTTCTTTTTCCAAATCTCTCAAGTCTCAAGATTTTTTTCAAATATGTTCTAGGGTTTTAAGAACTATGATTATGAAATTGTAACAAATTAAGGGCTTTGCGGTACCAGGAGACGTGCTGACCGTGTGAGCTTGAGGATACGGAGCCGGAGGCTCAGAAACCCTAGAAGAAGATGGTGATGAAGGACAAGAGAGCATCGCCCTCTCTCGTTTCGACACGTATCTGCCCTTAGTCTCCTCCGTTGAAACTGGAGGCAGTTGAGATAAACGCGAATGGAATTGATCGCTGATCTTCGGATGATAGGAATAGTATCGTTCTGATGGTGAAGGCGACGATCTCGCTCTCTTTGGCGGTCGAGGAGCAGGTAGAATCTCTTTCGATTGTTCTGCTTCGTCGTCGTCGTCGGAGGCGGCGGCAGCGTAAGCGCTGCAGAGGAGATCCATGGCGGTGATGATGTGATTTGGGTTCGTTTCGCTGGGATTCGCAACTGTTTTTGTTTTGGACTGGGATGCACCTTATGTGAATGGTTAAAATCCGACCCGTTCAGCGTGGTCACGAAATTGCGGGCTGCTTATGGAAAGCCCAATACACACACCCGGTTCTAGGTAAGGCAGGCCTAATGGCACGAGAACCGATCGGAGGTCATCTTTATGAACTTACTCTCCGTAGCTCTGTAGGGAGTAACCCCTTAATAGAGCAATTGTGGTGTATTAATATCATAAAGGGTACGTATGTAATTATGTATATTGATTCATATAAATAGAGATACCGGCTTATATGCTAGGGTATGCCGAAACCCTAATTCTATCGGCTCTCTCTGTTCTTCTCTAAATCTTCACATGGTATCAGAGCGGGTTTGAATTGTGTTCCCGTTTTATTTCTCAAAGGGGTACTCCAGGTTCTGTGTCGAGTCTTCCCACTGCTCCATCTTTTGCTGCCATGTCCCATAGCAATGCTAATGAGGCCTTGTGGTATCCAGATTCCGCTGCATCTTCTTATATGACACCGTTTGAAGGTATATTATCTCGAAAAACTCCTTATACTGGTCCAACTAAAGTTCTAGTGGGAAACATTAATCTTTTACCCATTGCTAATATTGGTGATGTATGATTAAATTCTTTTGCCACATCAATTCGTCTTAACTTTGTGTTTCATGTTCCTAAGTTAAAACACAATTTAATATCTGTCAAACAATTATGTGATGATAATAATTGTGTGGTTAATTTTGACTCCTCTTCTGTGCATGTTAAGGACAAAACCACGAGGAAGATTCTTCTTTAGGGTTTTAGTAGAAATGGTGTCTACCCAATTTCATCTTCTGTTGAGTCCGATTCTGCCACAGCTCTTGTTTCTTTGGCTGATAAACCAAATATATGGCGTTGTCGCTTAGGTAACTGTGGTAGTCGTGTCTTAAATTAGCTTAGGTCCAATAATCTCATTGTGACGGCAACAAACTTTGAGAATAAATGTGTTTCATGTAAACTTGGAAAGTCACATCGATTACCTTTTTGTACTGTTGAGCATTCCTATAGTACTCCTTTATATTTGATTCATTCAGATGTTTGGCAATCACCAATTCCGTCTAATTTGGGATTTCCATGTTATGTTTATTTTGTTGATGATTGTACACACTTTACTTGGATATATCCTATGAAATTAAATTCAGGAGTTTACTCATTTTTGTCACTTTCAAAAGTTGGTTGAAAACTTATTTTCTTACAAAATTCGGATGTTTCAGAGTGATGGTGGTAAAGAATTTGATAACAAAGCTTTTAAACAACTTTTTCTTGAAAATGGAATTTATTTTCGCAAGTCGTACCCCAACACGCCACAACAAAATGGCTTCGCCGAGCGAAAATTGGCACATAATTGAGATGGCACGTACTTTTTTTGATTGATGCTCAGCTACCATCTTATTTTTGGGTTGATACGGTATATACGGCAGTATTTGTGATTAATAGCTTACCCACTCCTATTTTAGATGGAATCTCTCCTTATCAACGACTTTTTAAAAAGGAACCTCAATATGATTTTCTATCAGTCTTTGGTTGTGAATGTTTTCTGAATATTTCAGCTCAGGTTACCAACAAACTTCAGCCTTGTTCTAAACGTTGTATTTCCTAGGATATGCTCCTCATTATAAAGGTTATCGTTGTTTTAATCTTGTTACGGGTCGCGTCTATGTTAGTCGTCATGTTCGATTTCATGAGTCATTTTTCCCTATCCCACCTTTGTTGTTACACCGTCGCATGATTCGTCTCCTTTTTTGTTTGTCACTAGTTCATCTCTGTCCCCATCTAGTCCTTCTATGGAGTCCTCTATCTCTCCAAATTTCTCATCGTCCAGTGTCTCTCCTGTGCATTCCCTCCCACATCCCACACAACCTGTGTGCTCACTGCCTGACCCTTCCTCACCCTGTCCGTCACCCTCATCCATGGCTGACCATGATAGGTCTCCTGCTGCTGGTGCACAACTGTTGCATGCACCATTGTAGCCATGCTTTCCACCCACGTGCACTGCTGGCGTGCAGCCGCTGGTTGCTGGGTTGCCACCAGGGCCTCTAGCAGTGCTTGTGGCTGATTTTTCTCAGCCATAGGACCTTTGGTCAATGCCCGAGTGCCTTAGGATCACGCCTACTACCTCGTTGTCTAGTGTCTTTGTTGTTGCTCAGACTACATCGTCTCCTCTACCACGCGCTCGTCCACCTATCCCTTCTCATTCACACCATATGCAAACTCGCCCTAACTCAGGTATTGTGAAACCACATTATCTATTGTCCCTGTATACTACACTTCAAACCTTTGAACCGTCAAATTTTACAGAGGCTTTGAAAGATAAATCATGGCAATTGCAATGGAAGAAGAATTTAATGCACTAATCAATAATAACACTTGGAAATTGGTTCCGTTTGATGACCGAAAAAATTTAGTTGGTTGTAAGCGAGTTTATGAGATAAAATATAAGTCAGATGGTTCTATTGAGTAGTATAAAGCTCGTTTGGTTGCTCAGGGGTTTCATCAGTAAGTTGGTATTGATTTTCATGAAACCTTCAGCCCTGTTGTCAAACCTACCACTATTCATCTCGTACTGTCGTTGGCTATTTCCTTTGTCTAGGTTATTCACCAGCTTGATGTTAAAAATGCCTTTTTGCATGGTCTTCTTATTGAGGAGGTGTACATGAAACAACCTCCCGGCTTTGTTCATCTAATTTTCCAACTCATGTTTGCAAGCTTAATAAGGTGATTTATGGTCTCAAGCAGGCTCCTTGTGCCTGGCTTCATCACTTTAGTAGCTTTCTTTTATCACTTGGTTTCCACTGCAGCAAAACTGATTCCTCCATGTTTGTTCATAGTAGAGTCTCTAATATTATTGTTCTACTTTTGTATGTTAATGACATTGTTCTTATAGGCAACTCTCCTTCTCTCATTCATCGTTTTATTTGCTTATTATCTGATCAATTTGCCATGAAAGATCTTGGTAATATTCATTATTTTTTGGGAGTTCAAGTCACTCGTACGCCTGACATTCTATCGTCTCAACAAAAATATGTTCACGACCTCTTACGTAAATTTCATTTGCACACTCTTACTCCCTTAGGTACAACAATTGCGGCTAAGACTAATTTATCCCTTACTGATGGTGAGTTATTAGTAGATCCCTCTGTATATAGGAGCATGGTTGTTACTTTACAATATCTTACAATTACAAGGCCTGATATTGCAATTACTGTTCATGTTATTTCCCAATTTATGCATGCTCCTCGTACTACTCACCTCCCTACCATCAAAATACAGGTATTTGCAGGGCACGTTTGATCATGATCTTTCTCTTTGCAAGGCTAGTGGACCGACGCATGTTGTTGCCTATTCTGATGTTGATTGGGTTGGTTGTCCTAACAGTTCACGCTCCACCTCCAGTTACATGGTGTTTTTTGGCCCTAATCTCATCTCTTGGCGCTCTAAAAAGTAACCTACCATGTCGAAATCTTCGACGGAGGCTGAATATTGCGCCCTTGCATACACAATTGCTGAGACGCTTTGGATCAAGCATGTCTTGGTTGAGCTAGGAATTGTCCTTAGCCATCCTGTGAGTCTTTTTTGTGACAATATCAGTGCTACTTATATCACGACAAATTCAGTTCTCCATGATCGTAGCAAGCATGTCAAGGTCGATTATCACTTTGTTCGGGAGCGGGTTGCTCATGGTGATTTGGTTGTTCGATATGTTACCACACATCATCAGCTTGCGGATAATTTTAACTAAGGGATTATCCTTTCAGCGCTTTCTCTTTTTAAAGCACAATCTGTCCGTGTGTATTCCACTACGTCCAGATTGGGGGGGGGGTAATAGAGCAATTGTAATATATTAATATCATAAAGGGTATATATGTAATTTTGTATATTGATTCATTTAAATACATATATCGGCTTATGTGTTAGGGTATGTCGAAACTCTAATTCTATCGGCTCTCTCTGTTCTTCTCTAAATCTTAACACTCCTTATGACGATGAACGTATGAAGTAATAGAGTCTTATCACTTGAAAGAAAAAAATAATAACACACAGAAAGAAAAGATGATAAAACATATTTTGTTCATAAAAAGAATGTTGTTATTTCTACTGAAACTTGAAATTTATGTAACTGACTTATTTAGCATCATTTTGCATAAGAAGTTGTGTATAATATAACTCAAATATTTGATCACACTAATATTATGAGGACAAGTTCTTGAAACTAAAGGTTTTAAAATTTGTAGAACAAAAACAGAATATAGGGTTATCCAAATGACCGGGGCCGATCTGAAAATCTGGGTCCGGGCCGTGCAAAATGTCATGCTCGAAATCAGGCCCTAATCTATAGGGTATGGGTCTGGGACAGGGACCGTGCATTTTCAAAAAAAATTTACTAAAAGATTGTGATTTTTTTACAAAAAAATAAAAAAAAAGAATTTTCGCAAAAGAAGATGTAACTTTAAAAGTATTTACAAAGATGTGAAATTATTGTGAAGAAATTAATTCGTATTATTAATCACTTAGAATAGAATTATACAATTTGCAAATTTTAGAGAAATTAAAAAAATTAGAAAAAAATTCTATTTTATTATTAATATGATAATCTCTAACAATTACAGAAACTGTCTCATTAAAATAGATAAGCACATCCCAACTTGGTTGGCACCTACCTTTCTATATTAATGCCATTTGTAACTCTTTTCGAAATAATTTATTACAAATTTACAGTTCAAAAATCAAAATTTACAAATAATCTTCTATTCCTTGTTCTGCAGCTTCTGCTATCATCAAATGCTAAAGTCTGTATTAAATATGAGCAAAACGGTCGATGTTTTGACGTCTCTTTTTTAGCGCCCATCAATCTTGTAAGCACATTACTATCTATACGATAGACAGATCTAACGATGTCCTGTAGTCATTATCAAATGTCCTGATGCGCTGAAGGCACATTCTGAAGTTACAGTAGAAACCTGCACTGTTATAAATCACGAGTCATGATGTAAAGCACATGATATGAAGTCATTCCATATACTTTCCACTATTGCAAAATATCACATACCTAATTATTTTCCTAATTATTTTGAATCTTAAATAAATGTGCAGCTAAATATTATTCAAGTTTAGAAACTTCCCTTATGAATGATGATCCATCACTACCACCACTATCCATACAACTAGTTAGTTTTCTATTAACATTTGTCTGTCAAAATGAACATGATCCCGTACTCAATCTAGAGCTTGTAGTCATAGGAGCCATAGCTTAAGAACTTCCACCATGTCTAGCTACATACTCTTGATGTGTTGTTATGATAATGTCAAGATTACAAGTACACAATCAAGTTATAGTATAGTTATAATGTCGATCCCATGAAGAATGTGTGTAGGAAAAATTCTAACAATAGTTCTAAATGTGTGTGTGGACAATTAGGAGTGAGAGTGAGGAGAGATCAAGAGAGTGGGTGACTATTTACAAATAAAAGAGAACTAGAACAAAATGGGAGGAAGAGAGTGAACAAATAAAAGAAAATAAAGAATAATAATGAGGAGAAATAAAGAAAATAGAAAAGAACAACAAAATTAAGACTAAAAACTTAACTAAAAAGAAGAACAATCAAAACAAGTAAAATATGGAGGAAATCAAGAGAGAATATAGTAATCTATAATTGAATCCACTAGCTTATTTTATTTAGGATTATGAACTACTCTATTTTTTATCACATTTTACTTTAGATTTATTAAACATAGACTATCAAACTACTTAAGAAAAGTATAACCTATTAAATTATCATCCAAGCAAAAAGAACAAACAACTATATAGTAATTCTAGAATTCATAAGCATAACCTATCAAACCACTCAAGATGGGTATAGATTATCAAATTCTTCTTCTACCAATTAGTTCTCTAGTTGATTATCCTAAGCATGATCATTTTGAGCACAAGAAAGCCATCCACAAATTATAAAAGAAATGAAACTAGCTTCATACAATTCTAAAGTTCCTACAAGATTTAGCTACATTTTTAGAAAATAAATACATTAAAATAGAAACTAGGCTATACAAAGCATAAAAGAGAGTGAATAAAAATAAAAACTAACTACAAAGAGAAGAATAGGAACAAGGAAATAACGATCTAAATTATGAGCATAAAGGAAATCTCACAAACAAAATTAAAGGCGCATATAAGTAAATCTATATTAAAAAAGAGAAAATAAGAAATAAATTCGACAAAACATAAAATAAACAATAAAAATAAAAGAGCATGAAAGCAAATCTAAGCTATGAGACATAAAATAAATCTAATCTATCAATATAAAAATAAAGAGAAAATAGAATCTTAAAACATGAATTTTTAAAGAAAGAAAATAGAAGAGAAAAAGGAGAACTTACATGTAAGGGGGTGGCCCCTTGAAAGCAAATCTTTATTTTCATCTCAATCAACAAAGAAGAAGAAAATAAAATTTAAAAGGTGGAGAAAATTTATTTTTATTAATTGTAAATAATGTTTACAATCTTAGAAGGTCTTCTCAATTAAGAGTAACCATCATCTCCAAATAGAGATTATTATAAAAAATTTTACACTCTCAAACTATTACTCTCTACCCTTATTTATAGAGTATTACAATAAATATTAGCCCTTATATCAAACTTAACCCTACGTAAAATAATTTTAGCATTTAATTCATAATTGCTTACTAGGTTTGATACTAGTATCAATACAAGTATTAATATTGGTATCGATATTCTTATTGATGGATGTATTGATACTAGCATTGATAGTGGTATCGATACTAGTATCAATATTAGTATCGATAATCTAACATTCCAGATGGCTTCGTCTCGTCGAAATAGGCGATTTTTATATATCATATGTTAGATTCCACCTTCTGAATTGGGAGATAATATTGTTTCTTTATGGTTGACCATCCTTAATATGAATTTGATTTGATTTCTTTCCATATTGGATCTTTATTTCATTGGCTTCTATATGCTGCTTGGTCTGATCCTGGGCGTCAATAAAAGGTTAAAAATGAGAAAATTTGAGTTCTTTTTTTAGCTCTTATTCATTAATTCTTTATTTCCTGTAGACTAAGAGAAAAACATGTTATTAGTGATATATTTATTTAAATAGAATAGATAATTAGGGTATAAAAGTGTAATAAAAGATGATGATCAAATATCCTACTCCTAAACTTTTTGCTAATCCTCTAGACGAGAAAGAAAGAAAATCCTAACTCACGTTCGCATGAATCATGGTTGTATGTAGCACATACAACAAGCCTTTAAACCCCGAGGTTACCCTAGAGGATGAGTTGTAGTTTCGTGAGGGTTTGCAGTGAATATACCCATAAAATTCAGTCAACTTGCTAATTTAAAGAAGTCAATATATAATTAATTTACTTGATATGTTTAGACAATCTAATTGAAGCTAGTTTTTACTCAAGAAAATATTTTTATGTATAAGTCCAAAGAAAATCTCTTAGAAAATATTTTCGTTATAGTTTTAAAAAAAGCATGCTAACTCTTTATTTTAAACAATTTTCAAGTCTCTTGATAAATTTTCTTTTCAAGAACATATATACAAATATAACTATATATATAAAAATAGTTAGTATTTTTTTAACACTCTTTATCTGTTGGTGGTTTATTCTACTTTATCGAGCTTTCTAAGTGACCATTTTATGAGTTTTGGGCTAATAAATCACAACTCAATTGGGGTTAGGTTATTAAGTATGGAAATACTTCTCGGACCTAATTACTCGGCCAACTTAGGCTTACTAAGATAAAATCACATTGGAGTTCAAGAAAACTTTTTTGGTGCCCATTTTTCGCATTATTCTTTTGCAAAGTTAGTTTTTTTCATATATATGTGTATATGTGTGTGTAGTTGAACTAGGCTACTATTAGTAATATCTATCATGCGAATACTATCAACCCAATTTTAAAAATCAGAATCTAAAAATGAAAATCTGAATAGATAAATGTGATCTACTATACATGAACTAGTTAAAATAAAATTTTAAATGATTTTGACCTGTTTTGAATTATTTATCAAGAGGCAAAAATTAACCAACTTTATGAAAATTCTAAAATGTTAATTTTGATGACATATTTTGTATGGTTTAATGATGATGAAATTCTTTAGAATTTTATTTCTAACTAGTTCATGTGTAATAGATCACATCTACCAGTTTAAATTTTTATTTTTGAGTTTTGATTTTCAAAATTGAGTTGATAGTATCCGTATGTCGGATACTATTAATAGTAGCCTAGCTCA
>JBAKGM010000200.1:24855614-24870492 GCA_037177215.1 Asparagus racemosus
ACTAAAAAATATTTGTTTAGTGGTAAATGAACTACCGAATCGAATATGACCGAATAGTTACTCGAACAATTATCGAATTATTTGTTAATTATTTGGTTCATTTCCACCCCTACCCCCAGCAACCCCTCTCCCCTTCGTCCTTCCACCTAAAAATAATTATTTTCAAACCTGCTCACTTCCAGAAATAGTATTAATTTATAAACTGAAAGTTCTACCACCATATGCTTTTAGATCCACCCACTTCCTAAACTACCTTAGATCCAACATTGAGAGACTTAATTTTAAAGACGCTTTGTACCTTAATAGTTTGATGCCGATATAAGTTGTTATATTTTGCTATAATTTGTTGTACTATTGTTCAAAGTGGTTAGATGCATATTATATTTTTAAACCAAACGCTTAAAATGTTACTTCTTGGCTTTCTCCACGCATACCTCGGCATCGCACGAGTCAATTATGCTCGTTTCCATCAATTTAGAGGAAACAATTTATTGTCCGAATGCTAACTTATGAAAGAAGAGGAGAAACATACCCAAACACTGATGCAGTCTATGGTCAAGTGTCTTGTTTCATTTAGGCTGATAAGAAAAGCTCTCCCCCAAAGACACTTGAGCCGCAGATCGGTACGCGACGGAGACATCTTGGAGCTCTTGTATCGGTCCACAGGCTTGTCTAACCACACAAACTCGCATAGTTTTGGCGCTAAGATTTCAAAAGAAGTAGCAGCCTCCGCGCGTATGAAGGTGTCACTTATGGTGATGGTCGCCAGACTTGGGCCTAAAACAACAAGGTCTAGGAGACCCTTGCATCTATCCACACAGAAAATCTCAAGACCGGGACAGGTAACGTCGAGCTGAAATAGACCGGTGCATCTTCCCATCTTCCAAATCTTGAGGTCCGGGCAAGATAAGGAGATGGCATCTCTCTCCGTGTCGACAAACCTGAACCCACGAAGAGTCAGTTCCTCGAGTGCTACGAGCGTGGCAGCTGAAGCATGAGGGCGAGGCCAGTGTAGAGTCTGGTTATGAAACACGGTGAGAGACAGGCGCTTCAGTGACCGGAGGTGGAAGATGCGGGGTGGGAGCTTGACGGGCTCCTTTTGCTCCGAATAGATAGCAAGGTCTCTGACGTTGCGCTTTATTGCGATGTACATCCAGCTCACGACCCGAGACATGTCGGTGCCCTCACGAGCGGCTACGGAGAAGCAGTTGAGGTTGCTGGCGTCAGAGAGGAGGATGAATCGATCCGCAAAGTTCATGAACCGGCGGTGGCAAAACTTCCCCGCGACGCCCTGGACCGAGAGGGGAAAGTCGAGTTCATCGAAGTGGAGGTTGGGGCAAGACGACCACACACGCGCCCATCTTCGAGAGAGGACGCAGGTCCGCGCGGCGTGCTTTGCCGTCAGAAAATTGAAGATGTGATGGAGTATTTCGTCGGGGAGAGAACTTAGCCTGTCTTCTCGCCTTGGTTGCCCCTTCGGCGCGTCCATGGCCTTCGTAACTCCACTGTGAAGGGAACAGCGAGAGGGACCCAAAGTCAAATCGAAAAGTTGGAAGCTGGGGAAAAATTAAAAAAAAAAAAAAAAAAAAAAAAAAAAAAGAAAGAAAAGAAAAGAAAACCAATTCTATGCCACTGTGATCCATAACTACCTACAACTTTTTAAGATGCGAGGTATACCTCCTGAAATACGAGAAATCTCTTGAGAGACGTGAATTTGAGAGCGTGCGGTAAGACGATAATAAAAGAGAACTAGGGCCGGCTGTTATTTTTCTCTCTGCACTTCAATGGTATTTTATAGGGTTATTTGTATATAACCCCTTAAATAATCATCAATAAGCGCAAACGTACCCACTAAATCTCCCGAAAATCTATTTCTACGCCTAACCTCAGCCCCTCTCTCTCGCGCTCCCCATGCCCATTTCTTGAATTGAAATCAAAAGAATGGAAAATGATGGCGATCTCATCTCCCTCTTGCTCTCCTCGATGCCCTAATTCTTATCCTTTTTACACCTCGCTCTCTACTCTCTCCCCTATCCAGTTCTCAATTCCCTTCTTCTCCTCGGGAAGAAAGTGGGCCCACAAAACCCACCTCCTTCTCCGCTCCTCTCCCTGCGCCGTCTCCAAACAGAAACCCTCATCATCAAGGAAGAAACCCTGCTCATCCTCCAAGAAAACGAGACCTCCAGCTCAAAAACTTGCAATTTCAAGAAACAACGAAGACGGCGATGACGGTGATAATGGGGGAAGTCGATCAAATCCTCCCTGAGGGCCACAGGGCCGGGTCCTCATGGCATCCTCAAAGAAAATTGCTGCCATTGTTCGGGCTTCTTGAATACTCGAACTAGGGTTTTGGGGTTTAGGCTTTTGAGTTCGGGAAATGATGTGTTTGTTTGTAGGTTGAGGCTGCGAACAATTTGCTGCTGGAGTGTGTTATTAGGAGGGTTTTTGAGAGCTCTGGAGGTCAGGAGTGCATGCTTTTTTGCCCCTGGATACGTGAGTGTGGCTGCGCTGCGAAGTTGAAAACTTTTTTTTTTTCCCTTTAGAATGTGGTTTTCTAAAGGAAATGGAGTGATTGTTTCCTCTGTTGCAGGCCTGTGCAGTTTTTTTGAAGAGCTCAAATTTTAATGGATGGTCTGCTGTAAGACTCTTACCTTTGTCCATTAGTTTGCTAATAGTGTGGAGTCTATGAATTAAGGGCTTGTTTGGATTGGGGGTAACGTGAGTAAAGGGAAGGTAGGGGATATGTTAGCAAGGGGGTAAGGTAATGGAGCGGAAAAAACTTTAGATTTTGTTCCCCCCAAATTGAGGTGTAATGGAGGGGAAGGTAGGGGAATGTAACTCTTAAAAAAAGAGAATATTGCAAAGATGAAATAGCATGTAAGGTATTTACGTAAATGTACATATATTCTCTTACCTTCTCTTTACTTTATTAGACTTCCCCAATAGGGTGAAATAAGTTCCCCTTGATTCTCCTTATTAATTTCCCAAACAAGTTTTACATATTCCCTTACCTTTCCTTAACTTATCCTATGTTCCCTTAACTTTCCTTCACTAGGTGCAAATCCAAACAAGCCCTAGCAGTTTTCTTTCTTTAGTATCAATATACATTATATAGCCATGTTTCTTTGAGTACCGGATGTTAGTTTCTACTAACTCCTAAAAAAATATTGAAAATTTTTGAAAAAGTTTGGACTTGTCCTTCATCTAGAGAACCTATGTCTTTAAAATGTCTGACACATAGTTACCTCAACCATAGTTAACAATCTCGTTTACATAGACCTTTCTTATAAGGAAGTAAATTTACTATTAGTTTGTTCATCTATTCTCCAACATTGTTAACTTTGTTTTGCTTTCTCATTGTTATGATACTTGGTGTTATTTGAAGTGTTCCAACTTGTTGGGGGTAGTCCATTTCTTGACCAGTTCTTCTAAAACTTCTGTGAAACTTTATGTGTCAACTTATGGCTAAAGAGAGGAGTGTTCTGTGTATGCTTACAAGGGAGTTTAATAGTGTCTTGTCTACTGACCCCGGTAATAACACTTTATCATGCCCTTTTGGAGATCGGTTCAGGAAGGGTGGGTGGGAAGGGGGTGAACATAATTCAGTCAACTAAAAGGAAATGATTACAAGGGAGTTTTTGTGCCTTTCCTAGTAGGTACAATAGGTTTTTGGTTGTAACTTCTAACACCTCTAATCTTCTTCAAGCCTTATCTCTTAACTAAAAAGATACTTCGAGAGGCATTTGCGATTCAATTTAGCAAACAATAGCTTTCCTGATGCCTTGATCCGGTATCATCAATTGGTCATCAATATATCCTAGATAACTACTTGTATCTTGTTACATTGGAGCCCCACGGTGCTTTTGTAGGTTCAGATACAAGAGTTCCTTATGGGGGTAAACCCATCTCCCTTCCTTTTCCTTGAAGCTCCTGATGGAGAACCTTTATTTACTACAGAAATATCTTAAAAATTCTTTGCCAATCTTCTTTGTAGAAAACATTATATTTCAAAGTTCCAATCTCATCAAGTAACTGTTGCCTATTAGAGGGGCTTAAACTAAAGGTAAATGGTTAACAAAGAGTCTCATGATGTCTTCTAGCACCTCATGCAAGAGTCTCATATGTGGTAAATTCACGTTCTCCCTATAAAGTGTGGAAGACTTCCTTACTAGAAAAACTCCTCCAAAAGCCTTTGCCAATCTATTTTAGAGAAATAGTTATATGCCCCAATTAACGATTCCATTCACAACGATTATCTACTGCCTCTTGAAAGACATTTAAGTATATGAAAAGGAAATGGCTAAATGAGAATTTTATGGCATATCTCTAAGATTTCCTTCCCAACCAAACAGCTGCAAATGAAAGTCATTATGGTTAATGCTTGTCTTCTAATTTTTCAATTTAGTCAATAGGTAAGTTGAGGCTTCTTAGTCATCCATTGAACAGATCAAAGTCCAATGGATTTCTTGATAACCATAAATGGTATAGCACATGGTGTTGGGCTATATTTCTTTGCTATACTTGAGAGCACAACATGCTTCCTTCAAGTGTTAGATTTGTGTTCTGATTTTATTTCCCTATAATATCTTCTTTAAATAATGTTAATTTTTCCAACATTCATGTTTTGATAATAGAGATGCAAATATTCAAGTGTCTAAGGGGTAAAACAAATACAATTCACCTGATAATCAGCCACCTCGTAGGTGAAATCGCCTGTGTAGGATTTGGATGTAAATAAACAGCTTTTTCTCTCTTACAGGAGACAATGCTGAGTTGCAAGATGTTTACATTTGTTTAATGCTACTATTAGCCTCGGTTACTAAATTTTGGATGATAACTTCTGACAGAAGGTGTTTGGTTTTTGCTGGATTATGGGTACTCATAGTATTTTTTGGTAGGAATTTGCATTATAAGTTGTGGGAATTTGAATTTTAGTGATGTCTTTGTTCTGATTGTTTGGGAATATTTCTTTTCTAGATAAAAGCCTGTTACTGAGCTGAGATGATGGATACCCATAGATCACTGATAGATTCGTGGGCAGATAATCTAGACGCTTTTGATTTGATTGATGGATTTTTCTTTGGTTGACATTAAATAGACATGTAGTGGAAAGGCACCAATTAAAATCTTCATAATTTTCTTAAGAGGAAATGTTTTCTATGAATACCATATAACCTCACATATATATCCCAAAAAAAAAAAAAAAGATATAAAGAAAAAGAAAAAGGAAACTAAGAAGAGAGGATAGGTTGGTAAAATATCGCTTTTATTTTTTCTTCCTTTTCACTGCCCTGTTTTACCTTTCAGGATCAGTATCAAATTCTTAGTTGATAATTGCATGTGCAAGAGTATCACCATGACATCTAGTTGTAAATCTGGTTCATGTCTTGAGAAGGGGCAAGGGAGGGAAGGAGGGCGAGGGAGAGAGGATGATGCAGGACGGGTTATGAGATTTGAATGGATCCAATTTGAAAACTTAGTTAGGATTTTGTTCTATCCTATTAGAGTTAGGATAATGCAGTTGGTATATGGTTTAGATAATTAATTAGTTTTCTTTTGTATTTCTTTAGATTTGATTTGTTGTTAGGAACTTATTTATTTCTATTAGATTATGGTTTGGTTTCTTTATAAATAACCTGTATCCTTTCTTTTGGAGGCAGACAATAATTAATAAAATTTGATTATGAGAAATCTCTTTGAGTGCATGTGAAGCGCTAGAAATGTGAGTTGCATTTGGGTGTGAAGCCCTCCTCTATCTGTAATTTTATTATCCTTATTCTTTTGTTTATCCCAAATCATCCATGTTCATTCCTTCTCAGTTTCCTGCAGCTATCAAACAGCCCCCAATAGCCCCCAATTTCCATGTGTTAGTGACTTCATCATCAATCAAGCAGCTTTCCCCTCCTTGTTTTCTCTTTTCCTGTAGCAACGGCGACACTGTCATGCAACAACACCAACACAAAGTCGCCTTAGCCTAATGAAAATCATCAGCCTAATCTCGTTTTTACAGGAAACAGCCTCTGTCTTTTTATTCATGCTGCAAAGAACGACACATTCTTTGTTGTTTAGCATTCAGAAGTCACGATAAGCTGTTGCAACCATATTCTTCCTCTTCGACCCTGAGCAATCAATGTGGAGTCTATTAGGATTTGAGTCCTCTCAGTCTGATCCTCATTATTTTGTATCAGAGCAATTTGATTGCACTGGGATTTTACTTAAGAAAATCTTGCTTAAAATGAATAAGATAAACAAAAAATAAGATAGATTGATCGAGAAAGAGAATTATTAATGAGAGATGTCATGAGCTAGGACCAGAGTCAGAATTAGAACTAGAGCTAAAAGTTGAAGTGATCAAGTGATAGAGCCCGAGCCCGTGCTTGAGCCGAAATTGAAGCCCGAACTTGAGCCTGAACAAGAAATAGAGCAAGAGACAGATCACGAGCAAAATTAGGGTTTTAACCTGAGCCTGAGGCTGAAATCATGATGCATAATCAGATCAATGTCCACTTAGATTTACTTCAAGTTCACTTGGTTATCCCAGATGCTTCTCCACTAACCCAATATCAAGTTTTTCAAATATTGTTGAAGACCCTACAGTTCATGCAACAATTTCACTCACTAATTAAAGGAAATTATATATACTCTCCCATTATAAAACTGGAGGTCGTGTTTTCTCCAAGAATGGGAGATTTGATGCAAGACAGTCTTATGAGATTTAAATAGATTCAATTTAGAGTTAGTTAGGTTTTTGTTCTATCCTATTAGAGCTAGGATAATGCAGTTGGTATATGATTTAGATAATTGGTTAGTTTTCTCTTCTGTTTCTTTAGATTTGATTTGTTGTTAGGAATTTATTTATTTCTATCACATTATGGCTTGTTAGTTTCTTTATAATAACCTGTATCCTTTCTTTCATAGGCAGACAATGATTAATGAAATTTGCTTATGAGAAATCTCTTTGAGTGCAAGTGCTAGGCATGTGAGTTGCCTTTGGGTGTGCCCTTGGGTGTGAAGCTCTCCTCTATCTGTAATTTATTATCCTATTCCTTTGTTTATACCAAATCATCCATTGCTCATTCCTATTCAGTTTCCTGAAGTCATTAAACAACCCCAATTTTGACACGTAAGTGTTGTTATCATCAAACAAGCAGCTTTCCCCTCCCTGTTCTCTTTTCCTGCAGCAGCAGCGAAACTGCCATGCAACAACACCTACACAAAGCCACCTTAGCTTAATCAAAATCATCACTCTAATCTCCTTTCAACAGCAAACAGCCTCTGCCTCTCTATTCCTGCTGCAAACAGCAGCACATTCTTAGTACAACCCCCCTTTTCTTTTTCTTTTTCTTTTGTGTGTGCGTGTGTCAGAGGGGGGGGGGGAGGGTTTAGCACGCTTACTTTTGCCCAATATCCAAAGACATGGTGTCAGCTGGCATCTTGATGTGTCTGAGCATTTATCACTTTCGAACACAAAAAATATTCCAGTTAATTTTGCTTATTTTACTGTGATTTATATTGTTTTTCCGTAAGGGCTAACCTGATAACTGAACTTCCTTTGTTACTTAGAACACCTGTTACTCTTGGGCAGATAAATGATGAAGTAATTGAAGCCATCATTCCTGCTGCTGCATATGCACCTGCTGAGATACATATGCATCTTGTAGTTAGTGGGTAGAGATCCTGACTTCTATCTTTACATTTGTTTTTAGTAGTTCATAGAAGTATCTAGTCTGAACATAATACTTTGATTCAAACATTTTCTGACTCTTAACATTTTCTCTGTATCAGTTCATGACAAAAATACTTTTTTCTTTTGCAATTTATTATGTCAAATATATTTATGTATTTTTGTTTGTTGGAGTAAATTAGCAACTGAAGATAGAGTTAAATGATAGCAGTAGATATACATTTATATTGCAGTTATGAGTTTGACACCAAGACATCCAGAAGAAAGTTCAATATATAAGTCTTAACAAATTTAGATGAGAGTTTTAAAAATTCTGTACATGTTTAGGCTTTACCTTAAATATAGGCTAGTCAATTTCCCTTTGAAAGTTGATACAATAATTTTGTTTTTGATTTTCTTTGCAATTTTTTTTTTCAATACTCAATCCTTGCAGCATAAGCTTTTTCTCCACGAACATAGTTTGGAGATTGCTCATGCTAGCTATGCTTATTGTTTCACTTTAAATTTAGAGAAATATGTTGTATAAGAATGGAGTTTGGATTAATTCATATGTTTCAACTAGCTTAATTCATTATCCTCCATTTGTTCTTTCTGACCACGTACAGTCCTATCAATGGATCTAACTGAGCCACATTATGTATTGTCAAGCCGTCATGTTGTGTACATAGAATATGCTCAGTCTTATGATATTTGCTTACTTCCTCATATGTGCATAATAACAGGGTTTGGCTGAGAAAAATTTTTGTGGGACGAATGCAGCATGTTCACTTCTAGGTGTTTATACAAAATTGTAAATTTTAGTGTTATAGGGATTGCATAGGGCAGTACATGCCCAAAATCATATTCAAATAGTGATATATGCACAATGTAGAAATATATATCTTAAATCTTAATTTCATATAATAACACGGTCTTTTGCTAAATGCTTTTTATTTGGCTAGTTAAAGTTACATATAGTGCTATCATAGCAAAGCTATAACCTTCCATCTTCTAGAATCTAACTCAAGAAAGTTTGGAGGACCAGTACTTGGATGATGAGCTAAACAGTATGAAAAGAAGGGTTTATTTCTAGGATTTATGAAAAAGCCTCTACCTTGTATAGATCCTTCCTCATCGTTGGTAACCTAGAGCATTCAGTCTTAGATATCAGACGATTGTAAACTTTAAACAACTTCTCCATGAATCCTCGTGCTCCAAAACTGATCTATTTTGATAGAAACTGCCTAACATGACGATGTCGAGGATTGCTGTGCGAGACGGGTATGCAATCTCATCCACACAAAAGGTGGATGGTAGCAGAATCCACAAGGAAATCACAAAATAGTAACTAAGTTAGAACATACCACGAACCAAGTTCATCTTGTAAATACTAATACTAAATATTATAATACAAGAATCATGTAATTGCATAAAACCATCAAACAAATTTCACTTTACAACATTTGCAATAATCAAGAAACTTACTTTTTTGATTTTTTTTCCCTTCATGTATTAGTGAGCTTTAAAATACCTGTTATCAGAGGAATCATGGACATCTATTCTTTCTGTTTTGTATTGTTTTTGGAAGTTTACAACTAAAGCTCATTGAATCATGCAGATGATGAAGCAATTGATGGCTTGCCTACTGAAGGTGTGGAAATAACTTGCTTTAATCTGGTGAGATTATTTTACAATCTTTTCATTTATGTTCTTCACCACAGAGTCCATAATTTCCTCCAGTCTTCTAAAATATGTCTTGGATTATTATATCACAGAGTGCCATTCTAAGATTAGCACTGGGGAATTCTGTTAGGCTTGATGGTTAAATAAGATACATGATGTGGTGCAATTATAAAATCAAAATTTTAAATGAAATTAACACCGGTTAATAATGTTTGTGTTGATAATGAAACTACATTCAGAATCACAGTGTTCCCACACTGGCTGAGTCAACAGCACCACTTGGCATTTCTAGCCCTAAATATAGATGTAAATAAAGCACCTAGGCTCTTCCATCAGATATACCAGTCCCTTAGATCACCGATATAGATTCTAAGTTCTGTCTGTAATGCCTTGACAAGGATTAGTTAATAGCTATTCATTATTTTGCTCAAACACAAGGAACTTCTGCTCGGTCTTATTTAAATTTTTTTTTTTTTTGTGCATCTTGTTGGTCTAATTTATTGCCTTGGTGAAATGCCATTTAAGGGACTCAGGTTGCAGAAAATGCCTAATGGAGAGGTAAAATTATATTCTAGCAAGCTATTAAGTCATTTTAGAGGTGATACAAGGAGCTAAATCCAGAATTTCTTTACTGATTTGGCAAATTGTGTTTAACTTGGATTCCTATAGTGATACCAAAAATGAAATTGACTACTTTTCTACCTGTGTGAGGTCCAAGAAAACTTCATAGTTATATACATTTTAATCTTTTCATTTGAAGGCCAAACAAGTCCAGGATCATTAGAAGTTTAGCTGATTGGTGATAATATGGAACGAAATATTTCAATTTTATACATGTGCATATTATAATTTGATTATGAGCATTTTGTGTTCCAGAATACCAGTTGAACAGAGAGGACTACCAAAGGAATAAGGAAAAGTTTTAGAAACTATGATGACTAAACGGGTAGGACTAATTTTTAATATCCAAAAAGTGGTTCTAAACAATGCAATAAATTATAACTGTCATCAGTACTAGCACAATGTGCACATAAATATGAACTGGCCTTGGTGATGTTATCTGGAAAAGTCCGAACGGTATTTTGCGTCTGATCAGTTTGCAATGGGGCCACATGATTAGATAGGTTCTCTAAGAAGCATGGGTGTCTCCATTCTTAGCCTCCAATTTCGCCCTCACAGGCTCAGACACATGCAAGAAAAAGAAGAAAAATAAAACCAAATATAGGTTGTATGGATTATCCTAAAGTATATGCTCAATTATTGCTTTTCTTCATTTTCTGCTGCTTCTTTTTCATTAATTCATCTCTCTTTTATAAGAATGCATTTTGTTCCTAAATTTGGCATCTCATGGCAGATGACCGTCATCACTAAGAGGCTGAATTAAGCATCTTATTGTGGAAAATGTAATAGATACAAGGCTCAACTTTAAGCTGTAACCAGTAAGAGGCTAGAATCGCTAGATTAAACATCTCGTTGTGGAATATTTAATCTATACTTGGGCTTAACTTTCTTATGAGATACTAAAGAAGTTGTGATTTTATGTTAGCCTTGTTTGTTAAATGCTTTTTTGATAGCATTTGTTTTTCAGGATGGAGCACATTATATGATTTATACACCATCTGATCCGCTGCTTTTTGTTGCTGTTAAGGTATATCCTTCTTCATTCCGAAATGACATCATTTATGGGAATGATTTTCTTGTGGTCCCTTTTGATAGAACAACATGCCAGCATCTTGTATAGAGCAATATGCTAATATCTATTTTTCTGTTTACGGCAGGTTATCAAACTAAACAATCATATTTCTTCTTGTGCAGGACAAAGATGGCCGGTTGCAGATTGCGGATGATGTATGTTATCTGTTTGACGTTAACTTGGCCTTCACTAATTTGCATTGACTTCCATTGTTAACTCTCATACCCATTTGTGATGCATTCTCTCTATGAAATGACTATCTTTTTCCCACATAAATCATTATGGTACCCCTTTGTCAGGCCTACTGGACATCTGAGGACTGCTTCATTAACTTCTTTAGGTGGAAAAGATATCGACATGTCATGAGTTTGTGTACTTATTCATTTGAGCGTCTTTGCACTTATTCATTTGTAACATGCACTTTCAGCCAAAAATACAGATACATACTGATGTTCTCTTCTATGACATTGTTATCTGCTATAATAAAATCTGGTATGAAACCCGTGACATGTTTATATTATTCTTAGGCAGAAAATGGATGAAGTTGCATAATCTACTCCAACTCGGTTGGATAATTAGAGTACAAAACATGTCTGAGGGAGAAGCTAGTTGCAAGTCTGACAATCCAGTCAGCTGCCTTCTTATCTTATTTGATTATATGTGATGCTCTCCACAATGACCATTATTGCTGGAAGGCTCAGCATGTCCTTACAATAGGCCAAACTACTGATTTATAAAGAAGGATTGTTTCTTGTGAGTCGTAACAGTGACTAGACAACTAGTAGTGAGTTTCCAGCTATCCAAACACCTCTGTTGGGAGAACTCAGTCAAGCTGCCTTGACCACCATCAAAATTTATCTTCATATCCCTATTATGTGAACCAGCCATGGGAATAGAGTTAGTTAGGCAATGAGATCTTCTCTGTAAAGGCATTAATCCCTTTGCACCTGTATGTAGACTTGTCCACAATGGCATTTGTAAAAGCACTTGTAGAATTCTCCATTTTATTTCATAGCATCCCAATAGTAATAAATTAAAAGGTTTGTGCATATGCTCCCCTTGTATTATGGTGGTTTAGCTACTTAGCATCCATGTTGAATTTTATTCGCGCATACACTTTGCCCCATGGTGATGCATTTTTTAGATTTTAAACTTATGTGGAATCATGTCATTGTCAGAGTTATAGAATGATAATAAAGAACATCCCCACATGAATGTAAAGACTTAACGGGAAAAGGCACCTCCATTGTTTTATGATCTAATGTACTAAGCCTTGAACTGGGACGGTAAGTAGCTACACCTTCAACATTGCAACTGCATGGTGTCACTGTCATGGTCTGATGATCTAACGTGCAACATGTCAAGAAACCTAATATTTGAATTTCTGGGTACTAGACATTCATTTTGAACTGTCAGGCTATTTTACAGCAGTAAATTGTTTTATAGTATCTTTTGCTGCTGTAAAATGGACTTCCTGATTTCTAAACAATAAAAGTGAACACGGATTTTCCTGATAGTGATGTAAATGTCATCTGAGATCATGTGAACACCTTTAAAAAGTTATTGCAACTTGCGGCTTTCACGACAAATATTACCATAAATATGCCCTCATTTTAAATTAATCCCTAGATGTTAGTTTTTCTTTTCTTGTGATGCTTGCTTTATCATGTGCTTGTATGAATGCTGTAAAATGGACTAATATTTTTACCTCTTTCATCTTATTTTGATGCCTGAAACCATTTTGCTCTCACAAGTTAATATTCTTGCCAAATGTTATTAACTATCATCTAGTTTCATTACATGTCTAGATATGCTTTTGATGTTTCTAAGCCATATCTTTCTACCTGCAATTTATGGAACCTCGGTAAATTCGCTTCATTATGACTATGTGCTGACTTATCATTGAAGAACTTGGCTCAGCACATTTATGAGCGTTCAACATAAACACGTTCTTATATTTAACTCTATATGTATGGAAACAGGATCTCTTGGAGGACCCTGCTATTGTTGGTGCTATAGACAAGGAAACAGAATTCAATTGTTTGGTGGTATGTAGCTTTTCTCTCTACCACTGTGCTTAATACAAATTCTTTATTTTACTCTCAATCATTTGCTACTCTCAAGCACCTGCTCAAAGACTTTGGGGCTTGGGGGAAAAATGATACTGTACACACTTAATGCTTATATGAATATGAAGTATTTCTTTTTCCTGGAGAAATGATACTTCCTTGAACAATCCCTTAGCAGAATGTTGAGAAATTTTCGTTGTTAGTACACTTCTAGAGATATTAGCACATATAATCAAAGATTTTAAAGGCTTGAAATTGATCAAGCAGTTCAGGCCTTGGATGCTGATGTCAGAAATTATGAGGAATATGTTATTTACTTGGAAGGACTCATCCTATGTTGTTTTTGCCCTTTTAATTTGAATTCATTATCTTTATGCGTACAAGTGACTGAGACGTCCCTTGCTGATTCTTTCTAGGAGGAGTCTGCTCTTCTCGAATAATTGTCGGGCAAGAGATGACGGTGCCAAAGTCTGAAGCTATCCCTTGTTTCAGAAGAATCTGTAAAAGATGTAATTTCTGAAGCAAAGCCTTGTCCGAAAATGTGTAATTTTTGCCCAATTGTGCTCTATGAAATTGCGGTGTATCCCTTTTCTCTCTTTTTTGGGCCGCACTAAGGCATTATGATCTCTCATGTAGTCCTTGCTATTTGGCATGGTTTTCATGATATATTGTGTATATTTCAATATCCATGGCTGCAGCTAGGAATCCATACTCGCGTAGAAGAAGGGTGTAAGTGTTTAGCCATCGTTATTTTCCATTTTTCATAAATTTTTCCAATTTTTTGAATTGCACCTTCCCTTCTAACAGTATCTTTCTTCCGCAGTATGTTGCTATCAATCTTTTGTACTAAAATGTAGCATGCATGTCCTTCTAGCCAAAGTGGATCGTAAAGATGAATGGGGCTAAATGGTCTCCCATATTTTCCAAATGGGTAGTAAACCAATGGATTCGGCTCCTAATGAATACTTTACAGCTTTTATCCCATGCTTGTGAGAGTAAAAATTTTAGTTGTCAGATAGTAAAAGCCATCTGATCGGTGACTCCATGAACAGTTTCTTTTTTTTAAGATTGCCTGCGTGATCTCTATTATGCATGATAGTTTGATGCAATATCCTTATCGAGCTATTATTCTTGAATTTGTCTAATTATCAGGCGCTTGTCATTTAAGAAGAGGTGCTTCTTGTAGTAGGTTGCTCAAGAAACGGAAGCTGTGGATATGAAGGGGACAGCATCGAATCCTTCCCATATTGTAGGAAATCAGAGTAAGTTCTATTGAATATACTTTGTTGCAAACTTTTGCTTGAAAGGATTAGTTTTCTCACATTTCCTTACAATTTGCTTTCATTATCAGGACGACAAAATGCATACAAGTGGTCACTGGAACAGACAGGATTCCTACTTCACAGAATTAAAGGCTGTCGTCATCATAATACTGTTTCCTTGAAAACTTACCTTTTGAAGGCTGTAATTATCTATGAGCAGTATTTGTGTTTTATTTCTTATACCTCATGCCTAAGAATCAACTACACAGGTTGGGTCCAACATAAGCCCATCTCTGAATCACGAAGAATCTAAAGTCTTATTATGTAGTCATGTTTGCTCTACAACACTTAAATCCCAGAGTGCAACTCAAAATATGAAGCTTCAGTTGATTTAGCGATATATATACCAAGCTTTGGATTCAAGAGAAACAAGCAGTTCTCTTTTTTTTTTTTTTTTTGGTGGGGGCGCGGGGGGGGGGGGGGGGGGGGGGGGGCTCGCACCCCCCCC
>JBAKGM010000200.1:24870822-24894266 GCA_037177215.1 Asparagus racemosus
CCCCCCCCCCCCCCCCCCCCCCCCCCCCCCCCCCCCCCCCCCCCCCCCCCCCCCCCCCCCCCCCCCCCCCCCACCCAGCACCTTAAACTGAATACTCAATAAAGCTCTAGAAGAGCCATTGAGCTACCACCTCCACCTCCTTGGCCTGCGACTTTCGGAAGGATAAAGAGAAGGGTGATGAGTAATGAGCAGATATAGTCTTGCGCGGTGACATTGAACTCACTTCCTTCCTCTTGGAAGACTGCATCATAATTCTTCTATGTGGCAACGATGAGCTCACTTCCTTGACTTCCTTTCGCTTGAGCGACTGTATCGGGAAACAACCCTGAGACACTGGAGGACCTTGGCATGGAAGAGTCAGTGGGCTCGGTTTTCTCACATAAGGAGGAGGACTAAGTTGTGGCAAGGGCTTTTGTTGAGTAGTATTATAGAGCTTTGGGATGCCTGGCTCAATTTCCCATTTGAATGGAATGGATCCTGGCCTCTTGAAGGATTCATCTCCTAATGCATTTTTGTTGATGTCCATCAGGGGACTTGGTTACTGTCATGTGTGAGGAGAGGAGCTATATAAGGGTGTAGGATGTTGAAAAATGAAAAGAGTAGGTGGCTTTGATTGATTTTTTTCTAGTTTGTTAATTGACATTGATATAGTATTTGTGACACCGCACATGCAGCAATTAGCGCCGAGGAGGCTGGTAGGGTTTTTCATGATCAATTTGGCTCCGTGGGTCCGGATTTATTGTTAGGTCAAGGAGGAAGAAAAAAGAAAGAACTATATATAGCTTACCTTGAGTTGCGTTATGAAATTTTTTAGTGCTAGATGGGTTTATGTACAGTGTCTTAGAGGGGGGGAAAATTCTGAGGGAAATTTGGACCCTTTGACCCGTGTATGACGTAGAAGACAGTCATGTGATGCGGGCCAATTTGTAGATTGTGCTACTATCGCTTGATATTTCTAGCAAATGGCGAACCACCGGTAGTTTTTGGAATGCACTCACATAACAAAGCTTGGATAACGAGTAAAGAATCTCCCAAATACGATACCTCTTGCTGTATTAACACCTTCTCAGAGCCCCTGAAATTCTTCCACCAACGCATTTTTTCATATACACAATCATAACCCCCTGCACTAACTGCTCCGTTGAAGAGCCGTATAAGAAAGCCACAACCCTCTCCGTTAATAGTGACATCTTTCCTCTCTCAAGCTCTACTTGTAGATATGTATAAATCAAGTTTGATTGAATAATGTGCATTATGGTGCCTCTCTTTTGTTTTTGTTTTTTTATTTCCTTTCTTTTTTTTCTTTCTGGGGAATTCTTACATTTGTTTATACCACAGTTATAACAATAAACATTAAGCTATACTTAGGATACATCACAGTTCTTCAAATAAGAAAATTGCACTATAACTACTTGTTTCATTACAGAGAACTTCATGAAGAAAAAGTACAATGTGAAGGCATGCCAAAATAACGAGAAATTCTTGATGCCTACACTCCTCCAATAGGAAAGGGGCATGTGGCGCTAGAGGGGAGAATGTGACATCACATTCTCCCCTCTAGTGATACATTCCCCCCTCCTATTGGAGGGGTGTAGGCAACACCTAAGAATTTTTCCAAAATAACACCCTATTAACAACGCTCCATGGTTTCACCACAAGCCTCGCTTATTACATCCGTTGCAATACACAAAACATCACAGTTTACATCAAACTAACAATCATCTTAACATTATGGTACAAAAACACTAAGCAATATTTGTTCCACATCTACAACATTATAAACTTATGGGGGGTTTTTGCCTTTAGACCCAATAAATGATCCACATTTATCTTTAAACCCAAGTATTTTTGCTAACACGTGTAGGCCCAAACAATTTTTAGAATTTGGCTCTAAACCCATTATATCAAATATTCTCAATCTGGACACTGTATCTGAGGGGGGAAAAGCAAACTTCCAATACTACCCTTCCCCAACTTATAACCCCTCTTCAGCATATAGATTTCCAATCTAGATCGAGCCCACTTCGTCCCATTTTCTCTAAGTTTTGTCAAACCCTAGCATAACTCCGATAACCATTTGTTTATACGTTGTAGAGATCCTCCGACCATCACAAAGATTCCCTGAATTCCTCTGACCATCACAAAGATTATGTTTTATTGCGTGCATGGTGAAGCTATGGAAGCTAGACTTGTAGCCATGCTTTTGTCTGATGGGAGAGTCTCCTAGCCATTTTGGAAGAATTGATATGTATTTTTGTGTGTGTTTATAGCTTCACATGTTGGTTCTAATTATGTATTTTGTGGTCTTAGTTGTATTTTGACAATAATATTGGATATGGTGGGTATGTCACATTTATTTTACATCCTTGTGTATTTTGTGATCTTGGATGTATTTGTGGTCTTGGTTATATTTTGTTTACACAACTATATTTGAAATGGTGGGTATGTGATGGTCTTGGTTATATTTTGTTTACACAACTATGTTTGAAATGGTGGGTATGTGATGAAAGTATAGCATGTTATAAAGATAGTTTTGCAAATTATTCTGAAAGTATAGCATGTTATTCTAAAAGTATAACAGATTCTTATGAAAGTATAGCATGTTATTGTGAAAGTATAGCAGATTATTCTGAACATAAAGCAGGTTAATCTGAAAGTATAGCGGGTTATTCTTAAAGTAAATCAAGTGTTAATGAAAGTATATCAAGTTATTCAAAAGTTTAGCATATTATTTTGAAAGTATAGTATGTTATTATGAAAGTATAACATGTTATTCTAAAAGTATAGCATGTTATTCAAAAGTATAGCATGTTATTATGAAACTGTAACATGTTATTCTAAAAGTATAGCATGTTATTCTGAAAATATAGCATGTTATTCTGAAAGTGTAGCAAGTTATTCTGGAAATATAGTATGTTATTCTAAAAGTATAGCATGTAATTAGAACAAACACAATTATACCAAACACACTAATTAGATTACATCCTCATCTTGACATTCATAATAACTACCTTCTCTCTGCAACTTCGATGTATATTGAACGTTATCAAGACACCATCATCATCACATACACACACAAAAACTTCTTTTGTGTGTGGGACTTTGTAAGTCAAGCGCATTTTATTTGCACTACAAGCAATTAGATTTTGCACCTCGACCAATAAATCATTGTAACGCCTATTGACATTCAATTTAAAAAATTGATTATTTCCATCAAAATCCGTCAATGCACAGTACAAATCTTCATCCATCTATGTTTGTCATAAAAAATAAACAAAATTATGCAAATTTCATCAAAGATTGGCAACTTACACCAAATTTAACAAACTACAAATTTTGGTCTCAAAACAAATTAAAATCAAAATTATGAAATTAAAATTATAATTTTGAAATTAAATCATAATTCTACAATAAAGTTAACATTTTGATTTTTTTTTTTTGCATTATTATTTCGTATTAACTGTAATAAACAACTATCAGAATTCATGAATAATAATGTGAAATAATTTTGATGAAAAAAATGAGAAATTAATGCTACGAATTTAGGAGTTGCGTAAAGGATAAAATTTATACCCTAAAATACTAAAAAAAAGAAATGAATCTCCACTGAAATCAAGCAATCAAAAGCAAAGCATTAATGGGGTAGCGGAGTTATTGATGGGTTCATTTAGGGAGAGGTGGGTGTAAATTTGAAATTTTTGTAAAATTTCAAGGGGGCCCATATACGTATGTTGCGTTTGGAAACTTGGGTTTAGAAATAAATACATAAAGATAATTGAGTTTAATGGTACAAAAAAAAACGTTAAGTCTAAAGATAAATTAGGGTAAATAATTGAGCGCAAAGACAAAAACCCCCCTAAGCTTATTCCAGGAATGGAATATCAGCAAGGCCCTCTCTACAAGGCACAACCTCAGTGGATCGATTGGGAATCTCCTCCTCAATCTCTGATGCATCTATAAATGTGACAGCAGTGTCTTTTTAAATGTGAGGTACAGCACTGAGAATGCGAATATTGCCATTAGAGGAAACACATTGATGCCGATGAATACAATTGCAACCTTTGGCAAGCTGTTATGTATAAAAACCTTTATATCATAGTGTAAATTTCTGAAAATAATACAATCTGAACAAAAGAAACTTCCAAACTTTAGAAACAGGCTGCAGTATTACACTGCTCTTCAACCACACATGATTCAGTCATCAGAAGTTGATTGCTGAAAACGTATGAGCAGCTCCCAATGGGAAGTTAATTGCATGTAGAGCTCCATTTACAACTCAACCTCTTAGAGCTTCAGGATCTTGGATTCCACCAAATTAAAACACACAAGCAGCTACGATGAGAGTTTCATGCGCTTGAAAGTTCTGGGATTGCATTTCTTTTGACTGTTTCTACGACTCTCTCAAGATTCATAAATGAAGTTATCTACTTAACTCCAAACATACATACCAAATAGAAGCTGAAGTTAATGGAAGCTTTAACATCCCATAATCCAGCTCGATCTGTCCCATAGAAAAACAAAGCTGGGGAAATTTTGTGCTTATTGAGTCTTATAAAAACCTGCAACATAAGAAGTAAATCCACTCATAGCAGCATCAGATCTGTAACAAAGGATACACAATTACAAGGAATTAGTGTCGGAGCCAATATAATAAGCTAGATGCTAATCGTACAGCCAATATAACAAAAACTCTCGCACCTAAGTACAAAGAGTAATTGAAGATCCTGTAAAATGTAATTGTTCGGTGGTAAAAAGAAGCTGAAAGATAATGAACTACGCACAAAAAACGAATCGAGTGAGCACAATTTGAACACTAGGAAACGACAACTTATAAAAAGATAACTCGACAGAAACGAGGGGAGAGTATACAAAGATAAAGGCAAGGAAAAATAATTCCCCAAAGGAAGTAGAGACAATATGGAGCAGGATAAATTTCCTCACATCTTCCTCCTTCCAAACATAAAAAACAGAAGGCACAACCAGTCTACAACCTGAATCAACTTTCGGAAAACGATCAGGCCCTTCAGTAGGGACTTTACTTAGTAATAAAACTGCCCCTCTGTAGGATCCATACAGTCAGATCTATCACATTACTGCCCCTCTGTAGGATCCATACAGTCAGATCCACCACATTCACAAACACATAAATCATAGTTGGGAAACTCAAGATAACACTAGAGGCATTAACAAATACCATAAAATGAACAAGTCCCATATCTAACAAATATTTACACACGCATACACCCGCACACGCCACCAACCGAACATTTGACAATCCTGGCTATATGATTTCTGTATTCTGTACTTGGTTCAAACACATGATTATAAACAGTTACTAGAGAAGGCAACAGTCACTCCTCCAATAATGCAAACTTTATTTTTTCTAAAACTAATAATTCAATCTGATATCATTAAACAGAAATGATATAATTAACGTGCTGCTATATTTAAAGGTACCAAGTAGCAGGTTTGTGGGTCCTAATTCATGTTTACTCCATACACCCAGTACATTAAAAGATTCAAACTTTTCATTCCTCTTTCTAACTGTCTTTTGTCCTCCGTCATGCTCTTCGTTTCTTCAATTCGATTGCCATCCTCTCTTCATACCCATCACTTTCCTTACCCCCTCCCAATGATTTACTCATATGGTCGTGCCCAAAAAGAGAGAACGAGGTTAACTATCCACTGAGTTACTCATTTTGTTGATTTGTTAAGTCAGTTTTCTAACTAGACTGAATGGTTGCCATAAACTAAAATGATGCCAAGAGCTAGTTCATCAAATCTGAGAGGAATATAACTGGTGAACGTACATAAATAGAACATACATTAAATACATATTTCTTATAGAAGAGAATGTGTCCCATGTTTTCCACTTGGATGACACATTTTTCCATATTTCTTTGAGAAGAGAATGTGTTCCCATGTTTTCCACTTGGATGACACATTTTTCCACTCCAATTGCATGGTGTACTATTATTATTACTACCATTATTATTTATATAACACATGTTGTACATATTGTTACTGTTGAAATCTTAACTGGAGCAGAGAAAGTGCTCTGTATTAGACAGTTCAGCTAAACCTTGTCTATAAATGACCGAAAGTACTATAAGGACGCATGATCCAAAACTAATTTCCATCATGTATTCTGCTTATAAGCTACCTTTTCCATCTTTGCCATCCAGTTATATCTTATCTTCACTTAATTATTTCACAACGAAGAAATATGAGCCATAGCAGCAATCTGCAGGCAGACAGTGTTCGTCTCAACCTTTATTTAATCTTATATGGGGGTTCATTCTGTATCATTCATATCCAAAGAGATTCATGGAACAACCTTCTTGTTCATATCATTGAGTTGATAACATTTGTACCCAAAAGTGGATGTATAGCCAAGTAAAAGCCATGGCACCAACCATTCTTTTCGTACAAGCGTATGATTACTTGTTGAAAATTTGATGAAGGACCATTGCTTCTCATCTCATTATACTTCTTCTTACCTCCAAAATGGACTGGTCACATCACCCAATATAACAATTTGATGCACGCCTTGTCTAGAAATCTCCTATCGAAATATTTCTCAGGACAAAAATTTCCCTATCATCAACCGCCATGGACATGTACGCTCAACTCGTATGCAAGGTAAACTTACACTTCCCATCTAGAAGTAGTAATATTGCGCTAATTGAGGAGCGAGAAACGAAATCTCTCTCCCCTGCCAACAGTGGTTTCACTATATCCTTGATGGAAATCAATGAGATAATGCAACCAAAAAGCAAAAGGAAAATTCACAAGTATGCAAACAAACTCTTGACATTGTTATGCCGACTCCAGGCTTCAAGGAATCCATAACATCCTAATTTCACAGGTATGCAAATGAACTCCTGACTTCATTACACAACACAGCCACTCTCCAAGAAGTATAAGTATCTTTAATATTTACCAAACAGACTGAAGAAAAGACAGTTGGGAGATATTTTCTAAAAAATAAAGACATCTTACGTAATCCTTTTAGGATAACTTATATGCCACAGAACCACCAAGAAGCAGCATATGTTTAGCGTATTAAGTGTTGGGACCCATATTGGAATTTATTTTTTATTTTTTTATTTTTTATTTTTATGAAACATGGAAACTTGGCAAGGTTGTGGTCTTACAGGTTTGGTCCCGTCTTCAAACACCACAACCGCCAGGAAAACCCAGGGGAGAAGGTCCCACCACAATTCCATTCCCACCCCTTAGTTGGTCAGGATTCGACCCAGGGATCTAGGGGAGGAGGCAGCTTTATAGTTGCACCCCAAACCGTGGGCTACCTGCGGTGGGAAACCCGTATTCGAGAAACTTGAAAACGCCTAGGGCCTGTTTGGAAAATCAACTTAAAACTGCTTTATTGGAACAAAACCAATTTAAGCTCTGGCCCTAGTTTGGCCAAAAACTGGACGACTTCAACTTTCGAAGGCTGATTTTTGGCCTTGCACTTGTTTTGTTCTGCACCCAGAAGTGAATTTGACAATGGATGTTACCAGAGTTATCAATTGTATATTTTTCTTCCTATAAAGTAGCACAACTTCATTTTTTATGAAAAATGAACATATCCTCTTGGTAACCTCAATGAAAGCTTCTACATTCACAATTTTAATAATAAGAATAATATACCAAACAAACGCACACCATAAAGTCCATGACTATCAAATATGTGCCATGCTCCCACAACTTCTGTTAATAAGGATCAATCTTCCAGAGCCCGCATAAATATGCAAAACAAGATTTTGAATAACCTTTTTAGTGCCCTTTTTCCACATAGGAACTGCGATTAAGCAGAGACTAAAAGCAAGTGCCTATAAAATAATACCTTGACCAGTGTGTTCCGTTATAGAAGGGCTAATCTCCTTGTTGAGAAAAGATGGGTCATTCCTGTCTCCTGCAAAGCAATTTATTTTATTTATATAAAACAATTACGGCAATAGAGAACAAGTAGCAATTCAGAACTACTAATATAACACCAAAAATGTAGGTCTACACGATACCTTTCAGTTTCAGGACTCAGTTGACTATGTATATTTGAACATAGGTTAGGCATACAAGCTCCAGATAATCCTGGCTCCACCATTCCACTTTCTTCTTGCTTTACCACTTCTTCCTAGTAAGATATAAAAGATTTACTGTGAGAACATTGAAAAGAATTATGCTATTTAGTTTTAGTATATAGTCTTTCAAGTAGACGATTTTACCTTGCGGTTTTCACTAATAAATCCAGGAATTTTCTCAGAAAGAAGACTCATGTACCGTTCCATAGCTGCATCAGGATTCATGTTTCCCAGTCTTTGCCAAGCATGCCTTAAACAACACAGTCATTAGCTCTGACATTCAAAAATTTTATCTCTCTTGCCTAATAAAGTGATCAGCAATCAAACTACAACCAGAATCAAACTACAAGCAACTAAGTGAATTTAATGCTGAAATTAAATGCAACTGGTCCTTGCCCTACTTATTTAATGGGATAAAACCGCTTCATTAGGATAAAACCACTTCATTAACAATGAGACCACAGTTTAGACAATTATGCATAAATATTTGGTTCAGATTCTTCAGAAATGAAACATAATAATGATCATTTTCCATGCTTATATCTTTTCATAACTTAAAGTAGTAATCACTCACATGGGTAACTTTTATTTTTCCTGTGCTCTATCCTTCTATTTTACATTGCCTGTTCCCATTTGTGTGAGTCAGTTTCACGTTTTATGATTGCCTTATTAATATAAACAACTGGAGATATTTGTCAGCAGAATTGATCAGAAGAAAATAATACCCGAAGTTTTGAAATTCGGTATCAGTTTTTTTTTTTTAAATTAATTTTTTACTCACGGTTTCTATGCACTCTAGATTTCTACAGTTCTGACTGAGGTTAGCCTATAGCTTAAATCCACACCTCCCCTTCCCTTGTTTCGATCTAAGATGATCAGATAAACAGTGCAAACAACAATTATCTAGATAAACTAAACAAAGTCTGACCTGTCTCCATATTCATCTAAAAGAATTACTGAATTAAATAATCACTTATATTAGGAAGAGATAGGCATACCATTTAGCCCTCGCAGAAACTTTCAAAGCCATTGGCTGTGGGTCATAGCAAGGGCCCTCTGTAGCAACCTTGAGAAGCCCATACAGTTGCATTTGCTCATCACCGCTCAGGTTCGACAATGCAAATTCACCACCCTTGCTACCAACATAAGCCGCCGCCTCGCAAAAATTCTTCTGCAGTTCGGTCGGTTCGATTCCCTCCCAATCATCTTCCTCATTGAGTAGTGATTGCTCCTTCACATCACTTGTACTTTCAAACCTCGGCTCAACATTATACTCTCCGGATTCATTCTCTCTAACCAGAATTACATCAACTCTTTCAACTCTTGCCTCAACTGCCTCTGTTCCAGTCCTACCTTCCTTTTCTAAATCAAGTTGTAGCTCTTTCGCTCCCTGGACAAATTGACGTTCTCTGATCTCGCGCGCTTCTCTCGCAGGGTCATGACCAATTTCTCCTTCCGTTGATCCAACAACAGTATCTCCACACTCACTCTCTCTAACGAAGAATACGTCAACGTTTTCAACTTTTCCTTTGGTTCGGAGCAAATCACCCAGCCTCCGCCCAACCAAACCGACTCCTTCTTCGATCAGAAAACAACTAGCATCTTCTGGAACCCTAGCTCCGCTTACTTCAGCTACCTCCCCTCCTTCACTAATAAGACCACCATCAAATCTTTCGATCTGGACCTCGTCATGACTCCCTTCAGCTGATATTTCGGCTGAATTGACCTCAACAGCTCCAACTCCCCTCTCTTCTTCGCATTCCATCTTGTGATCAGACCCGTTATTTTCCGATGGAACCTCATAAGAGCGGATAGAAGCGTTACCTCCTCTTTCGGCGAAGAGCTTGCCGAGGAGAGAGGCGAGGAGAACGGAGAGGATCGCGGTGAAGAGGAGCCCTTGATAGAACTCCATGGCGATGAGAGAGGAGAGAGAGAGAGAGAGAGAGAGAGAGGGAGGTTGAGGGTTTTAATGATGGCGGTGGGATTTTGGAAGCGGCAAAAAAGCATGTTCACCGGTGTTGAATGACGGGTGGTCGTCTTGGTGGGTCGGGTCGGGTCCCACATTGAATCCGACCCGTGACCAACGTTGTGGCCTCGTGCCGGTGGCTTTGACGATCTGAGTTCGAACTGGATAGGCATGCAAACGCGATGGTACATAAGTTGGGCATGTTTAATTACATTGAAAGGGATAATCTTTACGGGACAATGGCTAGAGGATTAGCTATTAATTACATTTATATCCTTGGGGGTAAATTATCCTAGAGATCATGTTGTTTACCCAATATTCCAAATGAATACACCCAGTTATGAGTAGTTTCACTTAAATTTCATATAGTTTCAACTCTTATTTTTTGATAAATCTATTCTCTGTCAATTTTATTTTAAACCTATCTTAATTCTATCTTAAAATAGGACTTTAAAGGTCTAACAATAAATTTAACAAAAAAAAATAAGGGCTGAAATGTTTCAAAACAGCATTTCAAGGAAAAAAAAAATCTCATGTTTGCCTACCTCAGGGCACTAAAGTGTAACTTTTAAAAACTTTAAGGTATTTAAATATAACAATCACAACCGAGGGTATTTATGTTAATATTGAATAAACAATTAGAGTATTTAAGTATAATTTGCCTAATATCCATTTCCCAGTCATTGATATAGATAGACATGGAAGGGGGAGCATGAAAGTCTTTTTTTTTCCCCACCAGTGTCCAACTGCTTTCATGTCAGCATAAGCCTGACTCACGGTTATGAAAATAAATTGTTGCCCACCATTAAAGGAAATGGGGGAAAAAGATCTAAAAATGTAAATAAAACAAAAAGGGAAATGTGAAGATTGGTTCGATTATGGAACACAATGTGAGATCAATTATGGAAGTCCAGGTTAAGAACCGTACTTACTATTTAAAAATATTTTTTTTACAGTAAAGCAAACAGTTGCTTTTAAAGACCACCTAAGAGGGTCTAACTGAGTTGATAAACTGCCTATGAGTAGTACTCCAAGGTCTCAGATTCGACTCTTCTGGAGAACACCAACAGGAATTTAATTTCCTCGAATATTCGAGGGGTTTGATACCCATGTTGGTGCTCATAAAACCAAAAAGAAAGATGCTTGTCCCGTGGGAAAAAAATTGTACCAGCTACGCACCAGAATTTTTGTTCTCTCTCGTGGGCTAATGTCAAGCTAATCAACGGGCAAAGCAATTAGGGGAAAGAAAGGAACAAAAAAAAAAAAGACTACTACCAACTTCTAGGATATATATGCTTGATTTTGATTACCTAATTCTCTTATAGAAAAATGCTATATTGCAGAGTCTTCTCTAATCACAACTAGTTTTGTCACTCAGAATTCATACTAGAGTACATAACAAAGCAAAATGAGGATTTATTTAAAAATATTCTGTTCTTTTGAACAACGTTAAGTAATACAAGCATCCAAATCCACCCACAAGCATATAGTTTTCAACCACTTACCAATTTACAACTCTATTTTAAGACCTTACCATGTCATATCTTTCAAGAAATGGAAACGTTAACTGCAGAATTGATCTTTAGAAGAGCGACAAGCAAACAAACAAAGAGGAGAGAGTAATCGTAAACCATTTTCATGTTTACTTAAGAATATGTGCATGTACCTAAAACAATGATGAAAGGGACAAGTAAAGCAAAATACACTATGATAACCAAAACCAATGTGAAACCTACATTTTGGCTGGAGTGCATTAAAAGAGGAAAATATTGGAGCTCAAGGCAAACCAAGCACAGTCCACGGTGCAGATTGTCAGGTACGATCACTAAGACTATGATCGACAATCACTGATGGCATCAGAATTTTCAGACTGACATTTGGTGGTTAACCGAAAATAAAGAAAGCAACATGTGTGCTTTCATGATAGACGATTGATACCACTTAAGACTAAGTTTTAGTCTCCCACGGATACATCAGAGAAGTTGTTTCTATACACCATCAGAAGTGTTGCCTTCTCTGTAGATGATGTAGGAGGAGAGGTGGAAAGATGAAAAAGTTAATAAGTCGCGAAGTTCAATCCTAATGGCCAGAATACCATTTCTATGCTTGCTTGGTCTGTTGACATCTAGGAATAATCCATCCCCGTAATGCATGTGTATATACTATGTACACGTCAAAGTGCCAGAAAGATAGAAAGAAATAACAGAAACCAAAATTGAAACTGAGAAGTACGCAGCCTTAGAGGTGGGTCATAACGGCAACATAAACATCAACATCAAACAGTAAATGAGGGAACTGATCACGAGTTATATCCATTTCCCTCATGGATGGGAATCATCGATCATGGGTTAGGTATTTGATTGTTTTTCCCATCAATAGGAGCTTAAAATTGGATGTATCCAAAGATGAGCCTGTCAATGAACATCTTTATGCAGTTTCTGTTTAGAGGATTTCACCAGACCTCTCACCTAGTTTAATGTAATCTACCCTGAAACTCATGCTTCAGTCTCGTACACCTCATTCCAGAAGTTCAATGGAATATAATTTAGCTGGGAATGTTCTGTCCATAGTTTTCTCCTGATAAAATTGCATGTCGATCATTCTTCCCACTGATCTCTTAAAACCGTTTCAGTAATTACAAGTGTCTAACAATAATCTACTAAACTGTAATTTTATTTCAAGTGTTTCCGCTATATAAACTACTAAACAAAATGATTCGAACCTGCACACAGGTTTTTCTGTGGTGAGGAAATATAAAAGGAGAAAAAAAATCAAGAAAAAGAACTTCCTTCTTCATAATGCGAGAGATGGGATAGAACTCTAAACCTCAGATCTTATCTAGAACGAAATGCCTTCTATCATTTTTATCTCAGACTCAATGAAACTTCAGATGTAGAGACTGAATAATCATTTTGATTTTTACATCCTGCTCTGTGATGCTCCACTCTACCAGTTTTGTAACCAACAATTATTTATGACCAGCATGTGGATATAAAAAGAGATCTTCATCTTTAATTTGGTCAAGATATTCTTAATATCAAAAGTTTATTACAGAGTAAATTGTACATGCACACGAAGATACGACACATATCTTCTCTTCCTTATCTGGACCTATTGGGGGAATTTTTTTTAAATTTTTTTATTTAAAGCCTGACCCTGGAAACTAATTTAAGGTCATCTAACCTGAAAACCAAAAAATATACACTTCATCCTCCTTAAGCTTCTTGCATGTCATTTCAAACATCAAATAGGATAATTCTCTACTTGGGACTGGTATTTTATCAAATTTATCTCCTGAAACTAATTTAGCATTCACTAGCTTGCCAGAATGAGGGTCTAAGGGCTCTTCCATTTATGGTATTCGGGTGATCACTAATATCTAAATACACTCATCACTTTTCTTACAAATCAAAAGAAGAAAAAGCAGGATTTTCTTGCTTCTATTGATGTATATATTAATATTAATTCTTCAAAACGTCTTCCTTCATATGTTCATGCAAGGTACAAGTGGTTTTGGAGTTGAAACATTGTTTCGAAGAATTAATATTAAGGACCTAGATGACCTTAAAATCACAATAATATAGCAACAATTCTAACACTGGATGAATGACGTCTTCTTGATTTCTATACATTAGGAATGACTTCCTACTGATCAGATATACCGTAAGATATTAAGGACCTAGATGACCTTAAAAAGCACAATAATACAGCGAACACTGGACGAATGAAGTCTTCCTACTGATAAGATATACTGTTGATTTTTAATGATCATATATACCTGATAATACAATAATAAAGAGCATGCAGACTTCAGAACTGGAGCCAAAACAAACTGTCAGACTAATGCAGATCATATACATAGTAATGCGAACTAATAATCCGGAGCTCGTACACATATAAACCTTCTACAAGAGGATCCAACATGAGTGAGAACATAAATTTTCAACTTTCTCATAACAAGTCATAGAAAATAAAGTTTTCTTAGAACCTTGTCAATGTTTACTCAATTTGAAGCCATATACAACAATTTGCTTCATTCAAGTTTGCTCAAATTTAGAGTCTAAAACTTGGCAGCTTTTGGACTACCAACATTTAGAAGTTTTAGTTCATGGAGACGGAGAGTGTGCTTCTTCCCCACAAGATGTTGAGATAATGCCAATTCATTTACACAAAGGACACTGCACTCATTACACCATAAAAGCTTGTGCCTTTTCATCTCAGCCTCCTTACTGTTTCCAAAGGTCTCCTCCCATTTAGCCTTGTGCTTCCTCCCTTGACAGTGTTGCTCATAGATGAAGTCATTCATACATGGCACTTGACAAATATTACACCAACATCGGTTCACCGGGCTTGATGAGGACTGCATAGCAAGTGCTAAAGTTTGTGGTTCCTTTAGCAAAGGGAGTGGAGGCTTTTGGAATGATGGTTGTTGCGGTAGGCACCTTTCATACTGTAAACGCTGAGATGAAGGCTTGTTCTGTTCTAATGGAGCGTATTGATTTAAGGGTGATGGAGATTCTTCCTCCAATGGAGTTGCAAGAAAGGTTGCTTTCCTCTTTCTTTCATAAAGATTATTTTTCGGAGGCAGCTCCTAGGAGAAAACATGAAAACGATCATGAATTGAGATCTAGAAGCGAAGAAATTTGACAACAGAATTAAAGGTACGGTACCATTATTTCCATGTAATTCCTTGACAAGGAAAACATTATCTCACTGTGCATACTCTATGGATTGCACCGCCTAGACAAGTTTTATCCGCAGACTACTGTGGAAGTCGAAACAAACAACAAAGCAAAATACGGAAAATCTCATCTTTCTTAAGCAGAGCTTACGACAAATGAGAAAGTATTTACCAATTGAAGTGATATACACTTCATGGTGTGTCCTAGACGGTGAAAAATGCAATGGTCGAACTATATTACAGTAAAATAGATCATGATCTAGTGGTTTCATACATCAGGGAAAAAAATATATATTACGTTTTGTACCAAAAGGAAAACTAAAAAGAAAACATTTACAGGCAGAGGAGAACTCATGCGTACTTTGGTTGCTAAATAAAGAGGCAATGCTGTATGATACACTCTGATATACATGTAACTTACTATGAATGATATGTGGAATGAAGAATAGGCTAAAATGAATCAGTTTTGGGATCACAGTACACTTGCAACTATTTTCTAGTATTAATTTGATAATCATGTATGTAATGGTTGCATGCATATGAATAGAGAAGAGGTATACACATACATCTGAAGACAAGTGAAATTGAGGACCATGAGAGTTCAAAATTTCATCATTCAATTACTGATATTTTTTTCGAAGAAAACTATACTCTTTCCCGAGGATACAAATCAAACTATATTTGAAAAGATATGATAACAATTATAATGATATCAAATAAAATTTCAAGATCCAAAAAATTGGATATATAATAAGGTAAGTCAAAAAACCAGCAAATGCATGGCTAGATCACAATCTCGCGTGTTGGGTTTTGGAGGGCACGGGGTGGGGTAGCAGTTGAGGTATTAACAATGATTCAAAATATTACTAACATATGGTATACCTTTAAGCCATGTGTCACCCAGGGGTAAGATAGGAACAATTCATAGCTCATTTCCATTATGTTAAGTGGCATTCAGCAGAGATTCTCTGTGATGAAGAAAGCCATAGATTCAATGCATCCATCACAAGCAGTCTCTGGCTGGAGGAAAATTAGGTTCTTCCAGATATATTTTATGTTGTATAATTTAATGTAATCTTTAGTTGTATACTCCTTTTGCATGCAATAGTAATAACTCTGCCTACATATCTCTTGCACACTGATTTTAGAAAGGAGAAAAGAGATTATGTTCAATAATTGCTTTGATGTTAATTGTTGGCATGTGACAAGAGAGAACTAGCCGAATTCATAATAAGAACCAATCACTCAATAAAATCTTTTACAAATGATAATAGAAAGAAGACCTCCGAAAGCATCTCTGCTTTACTACCCTATTTGTAGTCTAATAACAAAACTCTATCTATTTCTCATTACTTCCAGAAACCTAGGTCACTATTTATAATGCTGGACTTTTTTGTGCTTGTTATGGTTTTGCGTAATGCTGGAAAAGATAAGGCCTATTCTCACATGATCATCATCTTCGAGCTACCTAAAAAATTGAAGTCCAGTAGAAGTTTCAGGAAGTTCACATCCTATAGAAGACTATAAGCTTAAACATACTCGTATACTTCTTTGAGCAAACCTGCTTATTTAGGCACAGATTTTAATCTACAATCTCCTAAGTGCTATAGGGTGTTGAAGGCATGACACGGTCCAAGTCTCTTCTTGCTTCTGCACTGAAAGAACCATACGGATTAACTGCAGTAGTAGGATACTTGAAACACAATTTTGCAGAATAGGACCAATTTCATGTATGCAAAACCACATATAAATAGGAGAATGTAACTGGAAATGTTCATAGATCCATATTTCCACTTCAAATGGGCACGTTAAATTTTGTAATTTCACGAAGTTAGCAAATTCACCAGAATCATTACTAAATAATTGCAGTGGCACTGGTGTTTGATGGTATAGACAATAAATGGGCAATTCGAAAATAGTATAGACATAGAACTTGTCCAGAAGTAAAGCAAATAAAATAATAAATAAATGATCAACTATCACCTTTAGCTATCAGTTTTTCACAAAAAAGAAGAATCATTTTCTCACCTGAGAAGTTGCTGGAGGGACTCTGGAACTAATAGAAGAATGTAGGGACTTCTTTTCTATTCTATCACGGTATTCTAGCTCCCGCTTCCATGCATCCTCGAAGGATATGTAAGGCCTGATCTCCTCTAGACCAGTAATTTTTTGTTCACAAAAATGTAGGTCTTCTTCTAGTTTCTCACTTGGAGGATCCATGTCAATCGAAATTTTATTCTTTGAATTGTTTGAGCTTTACCTGATTCAAGAAAACACAAAAGATATATAACAAGTTAAGTTATGAATGCCTTTATCTAAAGCAGTCATCCTTAGCATCAGCTCTTATGAAAGAACTGAACATATAATGTCCCTTGATGATTTGTCTAATGAAAATAGAGAGCCAAGGGAACACTTTTATAGTAGAAGGATCAACAAAAAAAAAAGAAATAAAAGGATAAACAAGTAAACAACTTCATCAAGCCAAAACAAATGAGAATTGTTGCAATACTATAATGATGCATCAGCAAGTAATCTTCAATTCTTAAAAATTTCTTGGTGCAATAACTAAATGTTGAATCAGCCACTTCTGCAACATGAACTGACGATGATATCTCAAAGGCAGGAACAAGAAAAAAGATACGTTGAATAAGATATGAGATCAGAATGCATTGGGTAAAAAGTCTTCTTGAGAGAAACCACACGATGAAGAAAAGGAAATTTCTACAGAGCTGACTATTGAAAACCATAAATGTCTCCAGAAACCTTGACATCTGCGTTATACCATTTCTTAGTCTGGTAGCTAATAGAGCAGGAAGTAAGAAGATAGAAGATGGGAAGTAACTGTAGTACTAGTAACCAACTTCTAACTGGTCAACTTTTCACCTAGGTAAAACAAACACTACTGTTATGATGATAAAAAAGCTAATTATGTTTGCACTCAAAAAAAAAAAAAGATTTTCTTTCTGCGCTAAACTTCAAATCCAAATTTGAAATATTATAGATAGCAAAGTTATCAATGTGCAAGTGTAAAGTCCCTTTATGAGCACATGCGCTAGGCGCAACGTGATGCGCACCCTTGAGTGAAGCGAAGTGCACATTGCACACATAAATTTTCAATATAGATAATCAAGCATGAAAGAAAATGTATATGAATTTTTACATAAAAAATATGTCAAGATAAATAATACTACCAGATCACAGAATAAGGTCTTAAGTCATAATGCTAACACATCCAACATAGTAGCAATCATAATTTTACGTATCAGAAGTCAATTCAAGACTAATATCGAAGCAAAATCAAATAGTAAAAAAGAATGAGTTAGGGTCTTAAATTGAGCTACTATAAAGGCCAAATGAGTTTATTTTTCTCTCGAAGATATCGGTTATCATGTATAAAGGCCCTATTGAAAAGTTAAAAGAACAAAAATATGAGGCTATGCCTTGCATGTGTCCTGTATGAAGAGCCTTAGTGCAGGGCACTTGCAAGGCGCAAAAAGATGCTGCCACAACGGATGCGGGCACTTCGGCAGTGCCGGACATCGCAAGGCTCATGAAGCGCGTGCCTTTTATAATACTGAAGTAAGCATTTTCAAAGAGTCAAGTAATCCTAAATGGACAAAAGACTTGAGGAAACTGACATTTATACCGCATATAGTCTTTCTATTTATTCCAATAATCAACAGGATGCAAGCATCTGTTCTAGTAAACTCCACCTTGTCGTATCTAGTAAAGCCCAAATAGTCACTTAAGCAACTAGCAAGGTGGACTAGTGGATTATTATATCTTGATATCCTTGAACCGTTACATATGACTTACTTGTGTTAAGATCATCTCTAGCATCTCTAGTAAAGATCAAACCCATTGTTTTGTATCTTCCAGCTTAAGCCAATAACTCATTACTACAATTGCAAATAACTGCTTTTTCCATATTCTTGTCATTCTATTTATATATGAGCCACATGAATCCACTTAAGCATCCATTAGTTATTATCACACCTGGACAAGTAACTTTCATCGCTGAGGGGTGCTTATTGATTTCAGAAGGAAGATATAGATTAAACTAAAAGAAGCAATAGAAAAACATTTAAGTAGCTCGCCCCAATCTAGGGCGAAGTTGGTAAAGTAACAAGAATATCCCATGGTCTTACAAATCATGGAGGTATATCTCAAATAACTCAAACTTCGAAGTTCTCTCCCAAGAGTTAACCAAGTTTCATGAATGCACGCCTACCCGTTGCTTTAGATGAGCGTCCAATTTGTTACATGAAAAACCTCGTATTCCATTTCGGCAATTGTGTATAAAATGTCCCTTTACACCACATCTAAAGCAACAGGTAGGTCATAGGAGTGTTGTTAACCGACGTCTGGTAGGGGGTCTCTTCTATCTCTTTCTAGCCAATTCCTATTCTCGATGAAGTCCATTGAGTTGAACTATTGACAAGTGAAGCCCTACAACGAGTACCAACCTTAGAGCTATTCCTAATCAATGGCCTTCCACATAGATAACCTAGTTGTTGAATTTCCATGGTAACTAATGTAATTCCAATTAGTGAACCATCCAACTAGCAACTTTGCAAGAAAACCTAACAGATTTTTGTTCAAATTGTAATTCTAAATCAACATTATCAATCAACATGCAAACACTAATCGCTTTAGACCACAATAATCCCCAAATTCATCAAAGAATTGCATGAGAAGATAATTAGGCATAATTTGGGGAATCAGTGATTTTACCAAAAACAGTGCTGCTTCAAGATCATTGCTCGAGGACGCCGAGGAGATGGAGGAGGGAAGAGGTCACATTTTTACAGTAAATAGCTACAAGAAAAATCAAATTGCAGATGAAATGCATGACGAAATAAAATCGAAATAAAAGATAAGAAGATGAAAAGCATCAGTTTTTGCTCGCCAACTTATATCCAGAGGTGTGCGATGCCCCCATATACAAAGCCAATGGAGCTGCTCAGGCGAAGCCCTAGTAAATCTTATTCCCACAAACCCTAGAATGTAAAAATGATGATTGTTTTCTCCAGCAAAAGCCATAAAGGAAAGAGAGAATCAGAGCAGGGTTGAGAATTGAGCTGAGAGATCTTTCGCGCGAATGCAGAGGACAGAGACCCATTAACAGAAGTTTGATCGTCGAGGGCTGTTTGTTTCGAAAATGATATTTATAGAAAATACAATTCCTAGAAGTCTTTTTTTGGTTTCGTGTTTTTTGTGAGTTTCTTGAAAAAGTGTTTTTACTGTGTGGTCCACCCTTGGATCATACCAAAAAATAGAACCTCAATTTCAGTTGTTTAGTTGGTGTTAAAAAATAGGAAATCATACTTATAAGAAATATATAGTTTAGATGATGCCCAAAAAACCCCCTCACCTCCTTACAATAGTTATTCCCATTTATTTGATTTCTAGCTTATAAACTTGGAAATGGGTTCTATTGTTTTAGTGACGTGTCGTGACATTTCAAGAAAACACCTCTAAAAAAAATGGGCTTGAAACAAATAACATAGTAGGATAACTTTCTCGAAAAAAACCTGATGGAGCTTTTCTTGAAATTGGGTTTTCTGTTTTTTCTGTTATTATGCGAGAATGTGAGCTTCTGAGGGAGAGAATTGTGTATAGGATTCTCTATGCAAATAGCTGAGAAAGAGAGTTTAATAAGAATGTTCTACATTTTGAGAGGAATGGAAACATAATGATGTAATTGCTGGTATGGGTAAAGGCACTCTTTGGTTCAATAAAAAAGTAACCTTTTTTGGAAAGAAACAAGTTTGTCAGGTTTCTCACTTTTCCAGCCTATTTGGGTTTTAAGAAAAATAAGCTTGTTTTGGGATGCATTTTCCTTTTTTTTCTAAACCAAACAATAGAAACGGAAAAATAGTGGGAAAAACTCTGTTCTAAATGAGTGTGTTAGAACCTTTCCAAGAGGTTCTCTACTCTTTTTTTTTTTTTTTGGAACCAAAAAGGCTATTTCGTTCATTTCTCATAAAACTAAAAAATGAAAGTCTAACAAAAAAAACCACCTATTTAGGTTTCCAAGTGATTTCCTTACAAAAACAATCGTGGATTTCAAAAGGAAATGGAGTCAAATCAACTAATGAGAGGATACAACCACACCCTCCCTTTTGATTTTAAAGTGAGAGTCAAATAAGGGCTTGTTTTTTTCATTACCTTAAATAATAAGAAACTATTTTTACCCTTAGAAAATATTTTTTAGTGGTTTTGATACATTTCTTGAAAAATTTATTTCTGCGTTTGTTTCACATAGAATAAAGCTTGGAATCTTGTGTTGACAAAATTCATCAATTTGGTTTAAAATCTAAAAACAAGAATCCACCTCTTTAGGAAATGAGTATATTCCTTTTTCTCAATTTGAAATTTAAGAAAAAATCATTGGAAAAAAGTTAACAAGCACCTCAGGTATACTTACCGCACATAATGGACAAATATTTTTTGTTCAAACTACAGTGGTAAGCACATCTAATATTTGAACGTACATGTTGCTTCCAACAGTCAAATAATGGGCAACGGCTATGAGCAATCCTTCACAAGAGATATATACCATGGTAACACCCTCCAACAATTGCCATAGCATAAAAAACTTTATAAACCTAGTTTAAGAGAAATGAAAAAACATGTGGGTTGTTATAGATATGGAGGAGGGGAATGTCATTGTAGAATTTCAACTCCTTTTCAACTTTGCAAAAAAGGACCAAATAAGGGGAGGAATTTCTAGGGTTGTGCAAATCACCAAAATATTCAATGTAAATTTTTCTCTTGGGCAGATGCATAAGTAGATGGGGCATTCAGCCAAGTCTCGAGTAATGATGGCACAAATGGAGATCATAGATATAAGAATGGCATGAAAGTGAAAGAATTGAAGAGAAGATTAAAGGAAATTGAGCATGAAAGCGAAAGAATTGAAGAGAAGATTAAAGGAAGTTGAGCATGAAAACATCTTTTCAAAATATGTATCCTCTTCGTTGTAGTTTTTTGTTTGGTGTATGTTGTAGTAAATATTCAAATATGTCGCATGAATATATATTTAAATAAATAAGGTCCAATTTATGAATGTAGATTGTTTGCAAATAAGGCTCTGAACATGGCACAAAACCATTTGTTGATATAAAAAATCCAAAATATATCCAAACCAAATCGAACAATAAAAAAGCATCATAAATATGCAGCAGACATAAGTACCAATGTCGGAAAAAATATTCAGAAAATCATGACTATGTCAAAAATTATCCAAAATGAAAGAGAGAAAAGTCTTTTTAGCTCAGACCAGGGTCATTGCAAACGAAGGTAGCCTCGCTTAAAATTAGTGATCTATATTGGTTGTTATTCTCAGGAGTTCAAAACTAAAATTCACAGCATATAAAAGGGACATTATCAGGATCGAAAGCCTCGCCAATATGGATAAACTAATGTAGGCCGCTATTCTAAATTATTTTTTGACCACTCATCGTTGCTAACTTTAAAAAAAGAATATTCAAGCATGTATGTATCAAAGACCATTCATCAGTGCACCTTATTAAATTTCCAAACCACCTGCCTGCATGTATGACAATATCAATTTCAACTGCCAAATTAAGGACATATAAATACATCACTGCACAATGAGATAGATATCCAGCATACCAATTACCACTGCATCATCACCCATCAAAGAAAGATCAAAGATAATAAGCATATTAATATGCTGCTGCAATAAAAGTTGTTAGCATCATCATAACATCATAACATATGTTTTCAGACTGAAAAAGTAGAAAAAGATAACAACAAGCATTATAGAACTAATGCAGTTAAGTAAAGTTAGCCACCACCTCACAAAAAAAGGCCCGTCAGCACTACGAAAAAGTTACCAGCCACCACTACACAAAAGTATGTAAGCTACCACTGTCAACATAACCAAGTCATCAATGCAAAAAAGGAGTAAAATACCACTGATAAAATGAACAAGCAAACATGGTGTATATCCCATATGTGAGAACAATGCCCAAGGCCCACACCTTCGTTCACAAAAACGCGTGAACAGTAACACGCGTGACAGTAACCGTTTTTTAGTCCCACATCGAAGTTTACAAGGCCTAGATGGGAAAGAGAGCACTATATATTGGGACCTAGGTTGAGGGTTCAAAGTGGCTTGGTGCTTTGGGAATATAGGTGTGAAGAGGGTAATTTTGAGCACTCTTTTGAGAGAGCTATTGTGAGAAATCTAAGAGATTATTAGAGGATTTTATTTGTGAGATTTGTAAACTCTATTTGTATTCTCTTTCTAATAGTAGATTTCCCTCTCCTTGCCCCGTGGACGTAGACAATTTGCCGAACCACGTAAATTCGTGTGTCTTGCTGTTTAATTGATTTGTAATAGCTTTTAGGTTATCTCGACAGGTCAGTCCTAAAACTGATGAGAGGAAGAGTAAATATCTCACAATTTTGAGATATATGCTTCAGATTCTTATTTCCTTAAAGAAACGAAATTTATTTGTAATCTTATCTCTTGTTGTGCACCAGAGGTGCTGCCGAAATTTCCGCTGCACACAACAAGTGGTATCAGAGCGCCCAGGTTTTGACTTGGGGCTTGTTCGAAGGATTTGCTGAAGGATTCTTATTTGAAGAGTTAGATCTATAACATGGGTGAACCAAGCACATCGGGATCGTCTCTTATGAAGGCGATACAAAATCTGAGCATCAATAACACAAAGAT
>JBAKGM010000200.1:24894366-24907673 GCA_037177215.1 Asparagus racemosus
GGATTCCCAAAAATTTTATGCCATCCAAAAATTATCCATAAAATTTTTATAGATTAGGTAGGAATCCATAAAAATAAAGGGATTCCTAATCCTATTCTTCTCCACTAGTGAACCAAACACCCCCTTACTTTCTCCTTGTGAGTAGTATACTTGTGAGTTGTCACGAGTGACTTTAGTGTGGCATACAACAGAATGGTAAAGTATGTCCATGGGGTTAAACATTAGCTTAATCTCTTAAATAGGGCTTAAACATTAGCTTAATCTTAAATACCATACATCAGGTAGAGTAGAATCAAAGCAGTTTTCAAAGCAGTGACTAAACCCCCACCTGATATAATTTTATTGATTTTCTACATACATAGGCACATACGCACAAATTTATTTTAGAGCTAAATCTTCTAGTAATTAATACTTAGCTCGCACAACGGGGGCGGTCTAGTAGGTCACATAGCAAAGCCAAATCGCTCCCTCGTAGAGGGGGCTGGATTCGATCCCCATGTGCGCCAAAGGAGCGATAAAAAAATTAAAAGAAAAACTTGGCTCGCACAGCAACTTTCTCATCAGCCCGAACCAACTTCTGATCAATCTCTGCACTAAAGCTCTCTATCGCGTCCTCCGGCAAACACAATGGAACAAACGGTTCCCTTCTCATTTCTAAAAGCCACATAAAAGCTCAACACTCCCGGAAGAGCATCAAACCCTCCGGCAGCAGGCCCAATGTGCACCGGCAGGCCCCACCCGTAATCACTTCATCAGATCCCGCATGCGTTGTGTCCAAAACAAAGTAGACATTTGGAACTCCGTTCATCGCGAAGGGAGGCCTACCCTCGAGAACCATTAAATCAACCATTGATCTGATAAACTCATCAGTAGCCTTAGCTTTTGCTTTCTTAATCAAATCAACAGCACAACTCTATGGGCTGTTGCGTAATTTTCTGGCCGTGGACAATACTGCAGGATACACAAACGCGTTGCCATCCACTAGGCAGATGAGGGGGACTCATCCTGGATCTCATGTTTATGTTGAACATGACTCTGAGCTCGTCGTTTAGGTCCAAACACAGAGCTATTGTGCGAGCTCACCATATGTACGCTGCAAGAACCTCGAACGAGATGCAAGGAACGGTACTTGCTTTTCAGGGCCGTGATATGCTTTGTACCTGTTAAGAGTTGAGGAAGAGATGTTAGTTAGTGATTGTTCCTATACACATATTATAAATTATTTGGGAGCTGGATCCTCTTGACTACCAAAAGGTAGTGAAGACATCAACATTTCTAAATCTTTTATTTTCTAACGGGTAGTTATGATTCATTGCAAAATTTAACAGTTACTTTATCTCTCGTGTGTACTGCACTTTTTTCCTACTTCTCATTCAAGACGTATCACAATCGCCAATGAAACAATAAAAGTTTAACTAAAATAGTAATCTCTTTGCCACTTTTTGAGCATGTAGAGAACCTACATATAACTGTGTAAAGTCTTAGAAAAGTCCAACTTTAATATAAAGGAGATTTAGATAATTTCCACTACCAAAAAGTAGCAACGATGTTACATTATTTTTAGCCACGCATCTAATATTGGATAGCTGGTGATTGTGATTCGTCATGCATGAAGTGTCAAAACATTAAATTTTGAAAAGAACCACAATTATCCACCAAACAATGGACGATTATGATTAAAAACAATGGTCTCAAAGTGTAATCAATAAAAGAAAATGCAAACAAGAAAAAATACTATATCTAACGTTACCAAAGAAGAAGGATTTGTGTGCTAATTGTTGATCGGGTGGAAACGGACTGCATAGGGATTCAGGAACCGTATCGACCTCCCTGTGAATTTGTGTCATGTGTGGGGGGTTTCTTGCGCTGAGCAGTTCTTGAGCCCATACGAGAAGTATGGAGGGCATGTGCGCACCGCATGCCAGCTCGCCGACTGTTGGTAAGGAATTGCGTTATGCCTTGGGTGTCGGACATCGTGTGGTTGAGGCGGGCGATGAAGATGAAACCACCGCAGGCTAGTCTAGTCACAAATGCAACAGGACTAACTTGCCTATTTTTGGATCACTGTGACTTTGCTCAATCCGACATAATCTCCATGCGATTCTCATTCTCACATCTTGAATCTTGATCACATAAAAATGAGATGGCATGTGGTTTCCAGTGAACAAAAGTACATGGCTATTACATACAAAGCTATTACAATGCTCAGCTGCTTACTGACAATGTCATGACCGTTAAATTTTATTTATCCGTTTCAGAATTTATTGTAGCTGAAAATATTCATTCTAGAGTTTCTTTTCAACATTTTTTACTCCTCTTCACAATATATAAACTATCATTTAGTTTTATTTGCTGATGCTTGTTTTTCAATCAAACTTGAATAATTAAAGGGATGTTATTAGATTATTTGTTTCTGGCTTAATTATATGTACATTATACACCCACGCACTTCTAGAAATATGGTTGCATACCTTGAAGATTCTAAAAGGTTGGCCTTTCCCTTGACTTTAGCAACCCATGTTTTAAAATGAGAAACTAAACTCTTCTGGTCCTTAACATCTCAGTTATCATAGAATTATATTATGGATAAACCTGCTACTTATCACGAACTCTCGTCTTTAAATATCATAAAATATATTCTAAATTTTGAGGAATGCAATAAATAGATAGTATGAAACAGGAATAAATGCTTGATGAAAAGTATTACAATAGTTTCAGCTATCAATTGTCAAAGATTCTCCCATTGCGCCAAAACTTTGAAGTAACAGTGAAAATTGAGAATTATAATTTTACACATACACTAACGTGCTAATATGCTCCCAATAGGTAGGGAGACCCTTTTATCGGTCAAAACCTGTACTGACGCAGTGGTATCTTTTTTCAAAATTCACTTTTGATGCTTGGCTAATATGGTTTGAATCTAGGTAGCTTTTATACATGTCAATGACCATTTTATTATACCAAAACTCCAAAGTTATAGTGAAAATTAGGGCTATAATGTTATACTCTAGTTATAACAATTGTCTTTCAAAAAATGTGAAAATTCATATAATTATGAAATTTACTCGCTCTTTACCTGAATCAAGGGCAGAGGGCAGCCAACGATATCCTCCGACCGCGAAACATCACATAACAGCACCTTTAACCATGGTAGTGGTGGCGGTAACCGCTCCCCAAAATCCTCAAGCCTCACATTCAAATCGGCCTCGATGAACAGTACCTCGTATCCGGCATGCTCCACCATCAGTTTCCTCCCTGCTCCCCCTCTCAGCCTCCCAGCAAGTGCGCAGTGGAATACGAGGGCCTTTGCGATGGCCTCTTTGATGACCGAAACAGGATCATTTTTTAAATCTGTCTATTATTAATGAATAGGTTACGCTTGTTTTGAATGAAAATTTACAATTAGTGTAGTGTACAAATAAAAGCAGTGTTAATTACTATCTAAGGAGCAATTATAAACGATCTTACGGTTCAAGCGACAGTTCATCGTAACTACTGCACACAGTGGTACAGACAGTCGAGTGAAGTCAATGTCATCCAGATGATGTTTTCTTAGTCAAGGAATCCTAACAAAGTCTGTGGTTTGGGATAAATTGGACCTTTTTTTTTCTTTTTCTTTGTTGGAATTTCTTGTTGACACATTCAAAATAGCAAGAGCCACAGAACAAATTTTGCTTTATCTTTATGGGTTTCCTTGTCACAATTTGACCAATAGTTTATTCTCCATCCCAGCTATCCATAGTCGAAAATGATTTCAAGGGTAAACGGAGCATGGTATACTCAAAAGAACCAGAAAATATGGAGGTAGAAGAAAACATGAAACAGTATAATAAGGGAAGAAGAAGAGGGAGTATGTGAAAGCTCTCACAGCATGCTTAAGCATATGATCTAGAGCCATTTTGAAGCGCTGAAGAATGATTTGGGCTCCAGAAAGATGATACTTTGCAAATGTTTTAAGTCAAAAGGACAAAAGAAAATCTTACATATAAGGAGGGCCATCGAGCTAATAGTCTAAAAGATCAACTATCGTGTGCTAAATTGTCATATCGTTGTATGTCCCAGTAATGTAAATCTCTAACAACAAACGGAGAACAGCTTCAACTTTTCGAGCTACTCTTGAGACATTTAAAAAACCCAGGCATTACTTTCTAGTGTTCTAACCTTATAATGTCCATAAGTATACATGAGTAAGGTGTAAAGATTATTTCTAGATTAAGTGCTGAAATACTAGTAAGTGCACTCATGAGTACAGCAGAATGTGATCAAGCATTTGGTACTTCACAAATATCATCTAATAACAACAGAAGGAGCTTTGAACATTTTGGATCATGGAGTAGCTATGAACTTTATTCAGTTTAATTACTATTTCAATTGCAATGCAGAATACAGAATAATTACAGCTACCTGAAACATGCAACGACCTCAATTTCTGTCAGTAACTTGTTTCATACCTCGTAGCCATCAGTGTTATCTGCATGGTCTTGTGCAAAATAACCACAAACAGGACAAATTGCATTGTTCTCAATGGTTTTAATGATATGCGAGCTCTCTATAGATGTGACACAAGGAGAGAGCTGACATTTTTAATTAGAATTCCAGAGCAAAATTAACAGATCAATTAAGTAGGACTCTGGCCACATGGATGAGGGAATTTCATTCAAGTTTCCATTAGAAGAACCAAAATGTCACATCCTTTAAAATCACATAAAGCAAGCTCCTTGATAACTAATATCATTTTCTGTCTTAATTTCAATCCCTATAATACCCAACACTGCATATATGTCTTCCAATTTTAGATGATTCTTGTCATGAGCAATGAATCTATGAGAAATCCCATCCACCTCAATCTCACTAAACCCTGCAACCTTCCTAATTCCTCTCTTTCCCATAACTTCCCTCATCGTCTTCGCTTCCTCCCACTGCCTCGAACCGGCATACACACTCGATAAGCCAACATATCTCCCATCATTCTCTGGCTCCAATTCAATAAGCCTCCTCCCAACAATCTCTGCGGGCTTTACCCACTCATGAGTCCTACACCCACTCAACAATGCACCAAGAACTGAACTGCTCGGTTCAATAGGCATCATCCTCACGAACTCGAATGCCTCCATAACTCGCCCTGATCTACCCAATACATCAACCATACAAGCATAATGCTCTATATGTGGTTTCAATCCCTTTGCTTCGAGCGATTTAAAGAGAACCCAAGCCTTGTCAACAAACCCTGCATGAGCACAAGCACTCAGCAAGCCTAAATATGTTATTTCATCAGGCTCAATGCCCAAAGTCTTCATTTCATGAAACATTGCAAGAGATTCTTTGCCCATCCCATGCATGGCAAGACCACCGATCATCGAATTCCAAATTAGGACATCGGTTTTACTTCGTGGGACTGAACGAAACACCCTTCTAGCCTCCTTAATAGATCCACATTTGGCATACATGTCCACCAAAGATGTAGCTATTGGAAGAGTTAACTTCAAACCCTGATTAGTCAAATAGCGATGTATCTTCCTCCCTTTATCAAGCGCACCCAAGTGAGCACAAGCACATATGACACTAACCATTGTAACCACATTCGGCTTTGCGCCAGATGAGGAAACTTGCATAGCTTCAAACAGAGCAAGTGCTTCTCTATAATCTCCACCCTTCACATACCCATCAATCATGGCGCTCCATGATACCACATCTTTCCCTGGCATTTTATCAAACAAGTCCCTCGCAGATTCCAAATCCCCACACTTCGCATACCCATCAATCAACCCAGTCCAAAGAACAGAATCCGGGTGAGGAATTTCATTAAACGCTTTACGGGCATCAACGATATCACGACAAGAGGCATACATATGAATCATGGAGTTCTGAACAAACTGATTGAGCTGCAACCCAAATTTCACAACATGACAGTGGATTGAAATTCCAAGTTGGATCGAAGAAAGACGGGCGCAGGCTTTAAATAGAAAGGGGAAAGTGTGGTGATTAGGTTGGATTTGGGAGCGCAGCATTTGGGAGTAGAGAGAGATGGATCGGTTGGGGGTTTTCGTTCTTGAGAAGCCGCGGATGATGGCATTGTAGACGAAAGTAGTTGGCAGGTTTGCTTTGAAGATGGCGTAGGAGTAATCGATGTCGATGGACTCGGAGGTTGCAGTGAAGAAGAGGAGTTTTGAGATTAGAGAGGGGTCGGCGGAGAGGTTGAGGGCGGTGATTTGGGCGTGGACTTGTTTGAGTTGGGATAGGGATTTGGATTGGTTGAGTGGGGAGATTAAGGAGGATGGAGTCAGCATTTGAAGGGAAAGTGGCGGGAGAGATTTTTGTTCATCGGGGCATTTTTGATAGGAAAAGGAGAGCATGAGGGTCAATAATGTAACTATACGTATAAAAGAAATGATTGGCAATACCTTCTTGAATGTACATTAGGAACTTACATGTATTACATGTACTGTAAGGTTAAGACTTCTCTGCTATTTGTTGACTGTAATATAAGTACTTATATATAAATATCCAAAATATCAATGAGTACGCGTCACTGATTTGTCCGTTACGGTCCTGAGAATTATATCTGTATGGTGATGATTTCACATGTAGTGATCAGGATTGTGCAATGTCAGTGACCTATCATCCAACTGGGGTGAGCAAACGGTTGGTTCGGTCATTTTTTGACTATTTTTGGTCAAACCAAACCGAACCAAGGTAGATTCAAAACTAAACTGAATCATGTCAAATTGTTTTGGCGCAATTCGGCTCGATTGTTCGGTTTGGCCTTAGACATATAAAGTTAGAGAATTTTTAGCTTAAAAAAAGATTACTACTCCTTCAAACCTTTTACACATCTCATATTCCAAACCAAAGAGAAAACTCATCAAATCAACAACTTTGCAAATTAAAATCAAGTATTTATCAACTAACATATATAACAATATTAGTATAAATTATGTATTCATCTTGAATAAGCATAAGTTTTATATAATTATGTTGAGAGCAGTGTTAGGAGCTAAAAGGAGGATCCCAAGCCCAAGATCAAATGTGACACTAGGAATGAATGATGCAAATATGAATCAACCAAGAATAGCAAAGATCAACCAACAATAATCATAAAAGAACACTGGATTTTTTATGTGGCAAACCCCTCCAAATCGGAGAGAAAAAACTAGGAGACTAAAAGTCCATGTCAAGAGCTCCTATAATCAAAATGGGTTACAAGAACCTTTTCCAAGACTAGACAATGGGTACATAACCCCAATTCCAACAACAATGGAATCAACCTCACAGAACAAAGAGAAATTGAAAATCTCACCTAGAAATTTCACTATTGTTTGGAGCCGATGCTACACAAAACCAATTAACGATCCAAGCATTCAAAATGAAATTCGATGAGTCTTCTACCTGCTCACCAAATTTTAGCTCAATAGGACCACGAATGAACCTCTGATCGACTAGTTGATTGTCGCTAGTCGAGCAAAAATACTACAGGACTGAACACTCATTTTTGGGTTCTTTCAACTTTTCTCCCTAGTGAAAACTTTATCTCACTCCATTTGATCTAACCCACACATGGGGGAGGCATAATAATGGGCCAAGTAGGTCAATGAGCTTAGTTAAAACCCAAACTATTGGACAGGCACCCAACATAACTTTGGGTCATCCTCCACATGGAATAAAAACCCAACAAATCTCCCCCCTCTCAACTATGTGGAGGTGGTCACCATTCAGGCGATCAAACGACAAACAATAAGATTCTCCCTTGGTTCTAACTTCATCAACATATCCAAACCATTATTGTCTGTGTGGACTTTTTCAAGCTCTAGTAACTTAGAATCCAATACATCTTTTATCTAATGATATCTCACATCAATATGTTTCAACTTACCATGGAGTGTCGGATTCTTACAAAGGTGGATAGCAATTTGGCTAAGCAATACATACAGCTTTTGGGTAAAGCCAAGCTCTTGGACAAATCTCTTCATCCAAAGTAACTTCTTACAAGCTTTTGTCACTACAATAAACTCCACTTCTGTAGCAGACAATGCAATGCACTTTTGCAATCGAGATTGCCAAGTCACTGCTCCCTTAAAAAACCAATCAAATAACTCAAAGTAGACTTTATAGAATCAATATCTCTAGCCATATTTAAATCTGAATATCCAATAAGAATAAGCTTCTCAGTCCCAAAGCAAAGTCTCAAACTATAAGTACCTCGAAGGTATCTCATGATCCACTCCCATGATTTGAACGAAAGTGACTGATAGTACCAACAGCATGAGCAATATCTAGCCTCGTGCATACCATAACATATATCAAACTACACACGGTGGATGCATAAGTAATCGTCTACATATATTATTTTCTTTTTTGGTGGAAGGACTGTGCTCGACACTTAATCTAAAGTGTGTAGCAAGAGGATTAGTCACTACTTTAGCTGTGTCCATCTGGAACCTTTGAAGCACTTTCTCAATGTACTTCTCATGTGATAACCATAAGTTTTAATCTTCTATCATGAGTGATCTCCATGCCAAGAATCTATTTTGTAGACCCCAAGTCCTTCATAGAAAAGGACTTACTCAATTCCTGCTTCAACCTATTAATCATGGAAGCAACCTAACCAAGAATAAGTATGTCATGAATAAAAAGCAGCAAAATGATAAAACCATCCTTGAGGAAATTTTGCACAAATGCATAATGGTCAGTTGTAGTCTTCTTGAAGCCTTGCTCCTCATAACAGACTCAAACTTCCTGTACAGCTGCCTTGGTTCCTCTTTCAAGCCATATAAGCTCTCCTACAATTTGCACACAAGTTTCTTTTTCTTTTTTTTTTCTTTAGCTCTGAAACCCTCTGGCTACTCCATGTATATCTCCTCTTCCAAATCACTGTGAAGAAAAGCCATTTTCACATCCTAAATCAAGACAGGTAGCCAAACTAAGAACAACTCGAATAGAAGACATCTTCATGACTGTACAAAATATTTCCTCAAAATCTATCCTCTTTTCTGCTTGAAGCCTTTAACAAGCAATCTAGCTTTGTATTAGGAGCATGAAGTATTCTTATCTTTCTTCAACATGTATATTTATTGATTCTGCAAAGCACTCTTGCCCTTAGGCAATTTCACCAACTAAATGTATGGATGTCATGCAAAGATTTCATCTCATCTTCCACAGCTTTAACCCACTTCTTATTTTACTCATCTTCCAAGGCTTCTTCATAATACTCAGGTTCTCCTCCATCAATCAAAAGTACATACTCATAGGGAGAATATCTTTGGAAGGTTGTCAATTTTGAATAGACTTCCTTGGTGGAACCACTAAGAGAACTGTAAGTCCTTGTTGCGGATCATCAACAATATCATCTGCAGAATCATCCACATCACCTACATCCTACTGGTTATCATGAAACTACTGACCATCCTGAACATCAGTTTGTGTATCATTTTGAACACTAACTAGAGTTGGTAGATCTATATCAATTAGGCCACCACCATCAGTAGACACAGTCTTCTCAGGCTTCTCAATATCATCAATGGTTTGATTCTCAAAGAACACCACATCTCAGCTTCTGACAAGCTTTTTCTCAATTGAATCATACAATCTGTAACCAAAATCATCAAGGCCATAAAAAAGAAAAATGCACTGTCATATCTGCACATCTAGCTTTGACCTTTCATCTTTAGGAATATGTTCAAATGCTCCACAACCAAATACCCACAAGTTATCATATGATATATCCTTGCCAAGCTAAACTCTATCAGGAACATCAAGAGTTAATTGATCACATGTACCACAACAACCAATGCCTCACCCTAAAGGGATCTCAATAATCATGCATCTGAAAGCAAACACCAAACCTTCTCTACCAAAATCCTATTCATTCTCTTTGCCAAGCCATTCAATTGAGGAGTCGTCTGATTTCTAATACCATATCACCTACAATACTCATCAAATGGTCCACGATACTCACCACCATTGTCCGAGTAGACACACTTCAACTTCTTCTTAGTTTGTCTTTCAACCAAAGCATGAGACTCCTTGAATACATTAACGCCACATTTGGTATGTAGGAATGAGTGGGAATGAAATGCAATTCTAACTTCTCATTCATGCTTACCAAAACATGATGCATTTTTGGATGCTAGAAATGCTATTCTCACTTCTCATCAATCCTCACTTAATGTGGGAATTTCTATACACAATGAGTTATCAAGGAATTGATATCCCCACTTAAATGAGAATTAAAATAATAAAATAAATTCTAGATTGCCCTCTTAAAGATATCCCCACTTAATTCTCTAATCGCACTCAAAAATGAGGATGGGAATGAGTATTCTATTCCCATATCAGTTCCATTCCAATCCTACATTCATTCTATTCTCACTTGACTTACACATACCAAATGAGGCGTAAGTTGATCCTTTATCTTTAAAATATAAACCTAAAGCTTCCCTGAACGGTTATCGAAAAAAGTCACAAAATAAAAAGCATCACTATATGACTTTATCTTCAAAGGACGACAAACATCGAAATGCACTAACTCTAAAATACCTGATTTTCTTGAAGATTGATGGCTCTTGAAAGAAACTCTACATTGCTTCCTAGCTAAACAATGAGGACACCTTTTCAACTTTGCATTTTGCACTCCACAAAGTAAGCTCTTATTGGCCAAAATATTAAGTCCTTTCTCACTTATGTGACTAAGCCTCCTGTGCCATAACTTGGTGACATTCTCCTCTTCTACTGCATTGACAACACCCTTAAAAAGTTTTGCTTCCACCACATACAAGCTAGAAGACTTCTTTCTACGAGCCACAATCAAGGAGCCTTTGGTGAGCTTTCATTAGCCATCACCAAAAAAGTTACAATAACCATCAGTGTCAAGACTCTCTGTCAATATCAAGTTTAATTGAACATCCGGCATGTGTGTCACATCTGTTAGAATCAAACTAATTTCATTGTTGGTCACCAAAGAAATATTTCAGATGCCAACAACTTTAGACAAGCCATCATTACTCATCTTCAAGACACTAAAATCACCCGATGCGTAAGAAGTAAAGAACTCCCTTCTTGATATAACATGAAGTGAAACTTCACTATTGACAATCCAATTTATCTGTTGGCAAGCAAGATTAATGTCATTCTCATCACAAATAATGACAAGATCAAGAGGATGCAGCGGTGGCACAATCATTATTGTCATGATCATTCTTCTCTTGCTTCTCATTGCTATTCTCCTTATCCCTCTTCTATTAGAAACACCTCCATTTGATTGTCCTAACTTGCCACAATAATGACATTTCACGTCTTTGAATCTTGATCTTGACTTGCTTCAGCTTTTATCTCTATCTTTTAGACCCTTTCTTTTACTTCTCCCCCTATCGTCGGCAAATAGAAGCTCATATTGTGATGACGAAGCTTGATACTTTCTCCTCATCTCTTCATTCATTACACCACTTTTAGCTAGTTCCATTGTCACAATATCTTTCGGAATGGAGTTATAAAGGGACATTTGAAACGTCTCCCAAGAATCTGATAAAGTGCCTAACAACCAAAGACCTTGAACTTCATCATCAAGCTTTATACCCATAGCCAACAATCATTACGTAGTCCCTTGAAATTCACACAAGTGGACAGTAATAGTGCCCCCTTCCTTATATTTTTAGGGTTATTGTATACAAAACCACCACAAAATATAGTGGCTTTTTAGAAAATCACCACAAAATTTTTTAGTTTCATAGAACCACTATAAAATATAATGGTTGTTCAGAGAACCACCACAAAATTTTTTATCTACATAGAACCACTATGAAAATATGCTTTCATAACAAAGTGCCACCAAATTATAATTTCGTATCTATATCATGTTAAATTAAATAATATGCTAAATCTCTAAAATTATAATTCCCAATTTTTTATTATATTTTATTAGACCAACAAAATACCTGAGCACCGTTGACGACCCAGATGGTTGGGAGGTTCCAATATGGCTTCCACTATCTTGGGTTCGATTCCCGACGGCCTCATTATAAAAAACCTTATTTCCCTTTAAAACTTTGTTAACTCCCTCAAAAAAGTTTTAATGCTCTCCAAATACTCTCACTAATCTCTCTAAAATTTTGTCGTAATGGGCATTTATGTCATTTTATACTATTATTTAATAAAATACTGATTTAAATTATGACTTGGTGGGACTTTGTAAAAAATTTATATTTTCATGGTGGTTCTATGGAAAAATAAAAATTTTGTGGTGATTTTCTTAAAAAAACTAGTATATTTTTTTGGTGGTTCTATAAAAATAAAAAACATTATGGTTGTTTTCTAAAAACCCACTATATTTTGTGGTGATTTTGTATAAAAAACCCTTTTTATTGATGTGTAGATGGTTGTATTTTGCCCGCCCACACCCCCCCCCCCCAACCATCGAGAAAAATTCTAGCTCTTGCATTGAACATTGTCATCTACCCACTGCCAAATACAGCCACAGACTTGTTCATGCTCCAATCCCCATTCTTCATTGGTCTTAGAAGCAGGCTTCTCCTTAGCAAACACCGGTAAATGCCAACTCTTCACATACCGTATGTCTTTCATTTTTCCCTTCAAAATATGAAAATTTATGTCATTCACGCTAACCATTCTACTTTATTTCTATTCATGTACATCATTCAATCAAGGCAAGCTAACAAAGAGACCAAAATCTCTTTCAAGCAATTTTGTAAACACCTTATATGCACCTTGCTCTGATGCCACTTTGTTGGGAACCAAAGGGAGGATCCCAATCCCAAGATCAAATGTGTGACTTGGAATGAATGAATGCAAATACGAATCGATCAAGAATAGCAAAGATCAACCAACCATAGTGACAAAAGAACAAAGGATTTTTAAGTGGAAAACCCCTGCAAATCGGAGAGTAAACACCACGGGTCTAAAAGTCCATCTCGAAAGTTTCACTATAATCAAAATGGGTAACAAAAAACTTCTACAAGCTCACAATGTACACAATGGGTACACAACCCCAATTCCAACAATAATGAAATAAACCTCACAAAACAAAGAGAAACTAAAAATCTCACCTAGTAAATTCATTACTATTTGGAGCTAGATCATGAAGATATATCAAACCAATCGAACCATTGAAAGAAGTTCGACGAGCCTTCTACCTGCTCACAAAATTTCAGCTTAATCGGACATCAGATGTACCTCCGATCGATGAGTTGATGGCCACTGGTCTAGCAGAAAAACTGTAGGGCTGAGTACTCTCTTTTTGGGTTCTTACAATTTTTCTATTTAGTGAAAAGGGAGGGGGGGGGGGGGGGGGGGGGGGG
>JBAKGM010000200.1:24940264-24952343 GCA_037177215.1 Asparagus racemosus
TATTGCAAATATGAAAACATGAGGGGTTGTATGTAAAAATGCATAGGATACATGTCCTTAGCTCAATATGTAGGGAGGTGGAGGTGGCATATTAGAGTGAAAGGAGGGGCATATGTGTCCCAAAGCTAGTAGGAGAGGATAGGGTGATTAAAATCCCTATTCCTCTCCCTATTTTAGACCTACAACACAGACAACAAAACAAAGAGAAGAGAAAGGAGCTGCAGGCAGAGAAGAAAGAAAATGAAAGGAGAAGGAAAAAGAAGAAAAATAAAAGAATGAGATATTCTGAAACTTAACTACTCTTTAATCCAATCTCTTGTCAATGTTTTCTTTGTATTTAGAATCAGGCAGCTATTCTTTTAATGATTAATCCAGTCTTCAATGTAAATACCTACTTTGAACCATATGCATAACCTGTCACTTCAAATCTACCATCCAATCTTAGCAAAGACACTGACTATACTAGCCTTCAGTAGCTGGCTGCAGTATGAATCCTGTGACAGTGATTAAAGCCCTCATTTTGCCAAATTCTTTTGCTGATTTCAATTAGGTGATAGGCTGATAGCAAACAAAACTTTAGTCTGTGCTTCAGTTGGATCAGAATCTGATTTGATTAAATGATTGAGAACATGTATTATTAGCAAAACAACATGCAACATGTAATCGTCATGCGTCACCACCTCAAAGGAAAAGGAGAAAGAAAATAATAAAAAGTTGAAGAACAAATAGCACAAGATTGTCTCAAATAGATGAGGTAATGAAAGACTTTTGTGTTGAAAGAATTTATCTTTCGTACGAAATATATAGGACTCAAACCTGGATAACATAGTCATGTGGGTGTATTTAGTGTTCTCTTGCATGGTGAAATCATTTTAAGGACATGCCTATGAATATACTTCCTAGGGAAAGCATGTAATATGTTAAGGTGTTTATTATTTTGGGAATTTAAGAGTTTATCAACCAACTCCTTATTTGAAAATAAAATCATTGGAAGAAGAAGAGAAAAAAAAAGAATTAATGTATCTTGCAACAAGAGAAGTTAACACTAGTGTAGCTCTTACATATGATATACAGGACCTTAAGTTAGAAATATGTAATTGTGAACTTCAACTAATACTTAGGATTGAAATTGTAGTTAAAATAATTAAGAAATCAAGATAAAGTTATAATACCTTAGTAAAAATATAAGTTTATGGATCGTATAGAAAGTTCATAATGTCTATGTGTTTGTTCCAGGAAAGCTTAAAAGGGATTAGAAGTAACTCTTTGAAGGACCCCACAGGGAACTTAGATGTTGCAAAATAGTAAGTGTGGATTACATATCCTTTAATTTATATTGTACTCATTTCTTTATGAGAATTACATCTTTTATGGATATGAGGTTCATATTTATGATATTATTTAAGATATTTTATGGTTCTTATAGTCTTGAATTGATTCTTGTTGATATTTTTATATTGGACAATTGATTTAGTCGTTGTAGACCATATATGGTTAGAGAGTTTGATTAAATGATATTTGATCATGTTGAGGTATATGTTGCATTGTTCGTTGGCCAATGGTATACACCAAGAAATTAAGTAAATCACGGGTCTATCAAGGGAGTAGGGTGTTATCATGGGTAGATTGTGTTGTAGGCAGTCCGAGCCGGTGCTGGTATAGGCAGTTTGGTTGAGTATGACATAAAAGGCAGAGCATCACAGTAGACAACCTTCTTAAGCAGATCGTCATTGTAGGCCGTTTAGTTGTCAAGATAGGGTGTGATATTGTTTAATTTTTGTATAATTTTCTTGCTTCGACAAAGTTTATAAACATTAATCAAATAATATATTTTATGATATGCATGGTTTTGTCTACATAAATTATTGCATATGTATCACTTACTAAGCGCATGGAAAGTCCACCCCAAATACAACATTTCAGATGAGCGTTACTTGGGGGAATGGTGTCCAACATGATTTGAAGATGTGAACCAGACTGATTAGTTACAATTAGTCCTCTAGCCAGTATTTTGGTAATGGTGTGGTCCCTCTTAGAAGAATTTTGTAATGTATATATTTGGCTACGACTTCTATTGTATATTAGGGAGTTTCGGAATAATATATAATGTACTTTTGATCATGTATAGTTGGTGACAAATAGTATAATGTATAAATCAAGGAAGCAAGTTTGGAATATGAAATTTCAAGTTTGTGGATCATATATTATTTCAAGTTTGTGAATCATATATTGAAAATGATGTTTGCTAGAATATTTGAATTAGGCTTCACAAGTCCTTTGTCAAAAAGATTTGTGGCTGACCGTCATGTGCCTTGATTTTAACTATAATTTAGTGTATGAAAATATTTGATGTTGATTCGATGCATCACAAGTTTTCACATTTTCTTAAAATTACATATATCAATTTTCCTAACTTGTGTGTGTGTGTGTATGAGAGAGAGAGAGAGAAATATGGGCATTATGCTTGATACCAAGAACCAAGTTTGGTGCTTGGTAGTGAGGTGGAGGAATCTCAGCTATAAATGTGGGTGAGATTAGGTGGATAGAAAGTACACCTCATGTGACATCTTTTCTCTTTGTACTTTACAACATTGGATATGGGGTTGAAATTCCTCCACCTTGGTACCAAACACCAACTTTGTGCTTGGTACCTATATATATATGTGTGTGTGTGCGCGCGCGCGTAGAGCGAGAGAGAGAGAGAGAGATGTAAAAGAAAATGAGTGTCCTTACTGCCAAAGATAAAAGTGATGCCTAGTACTAACGTGGTCACTTCTCAACCACACATTTGAAATTGCCCCCTTGAAAATGGTTCCCACTTGATTATGCACTCGTTAGATAATTAGATGAGAACTGGCCACATCACTATTAAGGACCAAAGTTGGTCATCGGTATCAAGACTACCCATGTTCCATAGAGGAGTAACTTGAGACTAAGCAAAAAAAAACAACCACCATCTCCACTAAATATGGTCTCTCTCATGGTTTTCCTTAATGTATTGAAAAAAATAGTAACTGTTTGTAAGTTGATAATACTGATATCAATATAAAATAAATATTGTCAGTTCATTTCTTTTTTTTAAGGAAGCATATAAGATTTTATAAATATAAAATGTAAGATTTTTAGAATTTTGCAAAGATTAGACAAAAGAGCAAGATTGTCACTTTATTGAAAAAAAATTAACCCATTTATCGCTCATGCCTTGCTAAAGCTAAACATTGGTTGTTTTTCAAAAATGCGCAGAGTTGACTTAATCCATGTTTATCCCGTATCACTTACTTATAACACGGGTATGATATTGGCCTTAACATTGCAAACAGCACCCAAAAAAATTTGGGATTTGGGGTTGTGCTATAAAAAGTTCATACAAATTAATGTTACATAATAAAGGTTTAACAGAAGATTAATGTCGAAAAGGGAGAAACTATGTTCTCAAAATACAAGGGAGAAATCGCAACTTACAATCAGGATACACAAGAGACGGGTCTCGAATCCTTTCGAATTCCTCATACACGTTGGACTCAAGAACCTCCTTCGTCATCTCCCTCCATGGAATGTTCGATTTCTCAGCCGTACTTTCAAAAAAATAAACCCCAAAATCAGCACAAAATCAAAACTCTTAGGCCGCGCATTGTAAAATCTTTGATAATCACTGACCTTATGAGAACTTGTCTAGCTCCCAGCTTCATGAGAGAATAGAGAGGCTTGAAGGAGATGAGAGCGCCGACGAGGCGAGAGAGCGGAGTCTCCCCCGTCCACCGCGGCCGCTCCAGTTGGCCCTCCTCCGGCGTCGACGCCATTGAAGAAGCTCTGATCGAGGGTTTTGAGAAGGAGGAGGCATTTCTTGTCTTGGGCTTGGGACCGTGGGAGATTTTGCGAGGGGTTTGGAGGCTGGGGAGAGCTCTCGCCGCGAGTGCCATTAGGATTTGGTGCTGTTGGGCGGCGTCGTGTTTGTGGTGGGATGTATGTTATTGAGCTGCCACGTAATATTTGTTTTTTGCAAATTGAGGTGTGGAAAAAAAAATTGATGTTGTCTGAGTTGTGGTCGTCTCACTTTCAAATCTCAATATGCGCGTGAAAATAGAAAAATCAAGAAAATTTTTATGGTCATTTGACTCATTTTCTATTTGTTTAAAAAAACAAGTGGACGGCTTGTTTGGTTAATTAAAATAAACCAAAGCTTAATTGTACTTAAATACTCTATTGTTTCACCACTTTTGTACTGAAATACCTTAAAGGTAGGTTAGTTATTAGAACTCAAAATTAGAACGGGTATAATTCGTAAGATAAATTTTTTATAGTGTTAGTCAAATATAACTTGAATTGAAATAATATTTTAATGTATTAGTCAAATAGAATTCTAGTCGAACAAGAACTGGGATAATTTTTAATATTATCTTACTAATTGCTCTACCTATATTAAAAAAACATGAGTTCTCCTCCGCCAAATTAGCCCACTTTTTAACTTTGAACTAGATGAGAATAAACTAGAACTTTTAAATTGTTGGAAAATTAATTATAGTTAAGTCAAAAAAATGAATGTTTATAATACATAATGCATTATTATAAATTGTTAGCGCATGCAAATAGCTCTTCCGATGCTTATAGGAAAATTTAAATAAGTAACGTTTGATTAAAAAAAATGAATAAGTAACGTTTTATGCATACACATAACTCACACTGAATAATAGATATTTACCCAACATCAACAATAGTTTGTAAGAATTTTAGTAACAAGTAATGCATAAGATAATGATGGGAACAAATACATTAAATTCAATTAGTATGAACTGGGGGAAATGGAGATGAAAGATTAATGACAAGAGATCAGAAACTTGATATTGATTTAGAAAATTTGTGATTTGGAGCTAGAATACAGGATTGTATATGATCGAAATTAATTTATAGTTCATGATTATTAATTTATACTTTAGTATTTGTGATGATCAAGGATGTTGCCCTATTACTTTATACTTCATGGTTGTTACTTGGCTAGTTCATTTTACATGCTTATTGATAATAATAAGTACTAACAATAAGGTTATATAGTTTAACTAATAGTTACTCTTTTATAAGATATATTAATATTACTTTATATAACTATCAATTAATATTCACAAGCTTCAAAATATATAAATAAAGGTACCAAATCATCATAATACATAATTATATACTTTCTAATTACTTCAAATTATCCCACATCATTTTACCAAAATATCCCACTTCTGAATAATTATCCACGTTTATCCCGTTAAAATATTCTACTTGCATAAAATTATCCCACTTGAACACATATACCAATTGCACTTGAAAAGTTTCAATTAACTAATACCCCCTAAGTTGTAAAAGTAGCATTTAGATACCCTAGTTGTCCACCGTTTGAATATGGTAAACACTGTTAAAAAACCTATTCTGACAAAAATACCCCTCTATAGAAATTTAGTAAAAATATGGAGGGTAGGTATAATGGTAAATATGACAATAAATAGTGTCAATACAATTACGAAAATGGCACTTGCTAATTACATGAAAATATTCCTAGGAATATTCCCACATGTGACTAATAAAATATACTATCATGCCAGATTTTTACAACTTAGAATATTAATGTGCTTCTTTTATAACTTAGGGGATAAAAGTGCTATTTTTTACAACTTATGTGAATGTGGTGAAGACAATAGGGTATTTAAGTGCTATTTAGACAAAAAGAAAAAGGAAGCCCCTTGGAAAAGGACTCACATACCCATTTAGAAAAGAGTTTTCCCCTTTTTTTTAGTTTCTATCGTTTGGTTCAGCAAAAAAAAAAGGAAAACTCGTCTTAAAATAAAGCCATTTTTCCTTACAAGTTGGAAATTGTGAAACCTGATAAGTGTGTTCCTTTTCTTTCAATTCAATTTTCTAGAAATAGTTCCCCCAAAAAAAGTTTTCTAGAAATAGTAAGGTGGCATATTAAGTAGAATAATTTATGAATTTTAAGAACAGACATGGAATGATTAGTGGCGGATGTAGAGAAGTTTTCTTAGGGGCACAATTACCTAAAAATAATAACATAATACTCAACTCATTTGACCTGGTCAGAAGTTAAGAAGAGAAGAGTAGGACCTAAAAAGCTTGAGGTAGAGGAAGACCGGGTGGCAATTCAAGCTACGGCAAAGTTCGTGTGACGGTACAGAAATCGGCAGGTGTAGGTGGGGATTTTTGTTGCTTGATCTTTGAAATTAGAGTTAGTGAAATAGTAGATACACGCAGAGAGAGGGGGGAGGCGGGTTGGAGGGAGGGAGAGGGAGAAGGAGAGAGGGAGGAGGTGAGAGAGAGACTTTTGAGAAATATTCTTTTTTAGTTTAGGGTTTTGAGTTTTGGGTATTTGGATCAGTTTTGAGTTTATAGTGTTCAGCCATATTCAATATGAAATTTAATAACCTTCTAATTTCCAATGAGCTCATACAAAGGGCTACTAATTGCTTTAGTGTTTCCATATAATTTGGGGTGCAAATGTTTAAATTAGGGGGGTGAATTAAAATATAAATAGATTTATGTAGTAATATATAAAAGTTTAGGAGTGCAACTGCGACCCTAGTGGACTATGTCCATTTGCCCATGGGTATGATGATGCGGGCATACGATAGCCTAAAATAGTGCAGGTTAATACTAGATTAGATATATATTCCTTAAAATAGAAATACTAATAAATATTAAAATAACTATCATTTTTAATTTTTGTGATCTTCTCTAGAGAAGTTTTGGTTTGAAAGAAACAGTTGTAGAAAAAGAAAAGAAACAGAGTTAACTATTAATTTCTTTGCAATTAATTTTTGTGTTCAGTTTTAGCCATAAAAAGTTTTTTTCCAAAAGTGATGAAGTTAAGTATTTTTTTAAAGAAATATTCATTCAATGCTTGCTACTAATAGTGTTAGAATCTAAGGTGCACGTCCAGCGGGGGCTGAATAGGGTTTCCTATCATTTTTCAAGATTACACAAAATACGCAGTGGAAAAATAAATAGTAATAATAAAACAATAAGCAACTCAACAAACTTAAAATCAACCATAATCAAAACATACAAGATTTTATAGTGGTTCGGATAAACAATCATATATCCACTCTTCCTTTTTAATCGAGTGCTTTCTCACCATGATAACAAGTTTTCATGAATCACAAATCCGATTCAGTAGGCTTACAAGACCGAAATCACTGGTTTGACATAAACTTACGTAATCAATGGTCCATTCTGTGAGTTCTGTTTTTATTTATTTTTTCTTTTTTTTAGTTAATTTTATCTTTTTGAAATATTGGCCACGGCTTTTGTCAAAACAGGACTATTAGGCAATGGTAGCACAACTGGCCCACCAATTTCCGCAATGGATGGGGATGGGTCGGTGAGAGAAAAAGAATGCAAAACCTTCTTCGGTGGCTTCGTGTTGCCTCCGCTGCTCTTTGTAGGTTTGTTTCTTTGATGTAAATATTTAAGCACTGCGCATGGGCTTTTCTTTGGCGCTGACTCATAATGTGCTTTGTCAATATTTGTTGGGGAATTTGTTAGTGAGGCCTTTTGCAATTGCTTGACTACATAATACACAAGTGATCCTATATGGCATTTTCCATCCCCTCAAAATAACGGTCTTTATAAATTGTTTCTTATTGTTTAGAGGATTTGTTGATGTTAGCGATTATGCTTGGAATGCCAGAAGTGGCAAACTTCGATATACTTTATGATCTACTTTGATCCATATCCACAAGACATAATCATATTGATTCCTTATTGACTTTCAGGTCTCAAATGATGATTTTTCTTCTCATTATTAGATATTCATGTGACATGCGTTGGTGAATACACACACAATTCTGATAGGTGAATACAGGTACAGGTTTCACTATATTTCTATTATCTTAAAAATATTATAAAGGTTTGATATTTATAGAGAAAAGCCTTCATATAAAGATCAGACATTTATTTTTAACAAGATTATTTTTGTAGCCTAAGTGCAATCTAAGATGTCTACGCATTTGGCATTGTATATTTAATCACGTTAGTTTAGTTTATTGTTGAGCTCAAATTACTTCTCATTATGTTCCAAATTTTGATGCATTTCCTGAAGAAATGTTATGATTTATCAAAGATGATAAAGAGAGTAACATTTTGATTTCCTCTACAAGGAATACAATGAGCAAACTTGTGAAAAACAAGTAAAAACTAATCCACTTCGAAATGGTAACCAATAGTATTCAAAAACCTAATACAAGTTTAGTAGCATGGTTTCTTTTATAAATTTTCTAGAAAAAGTTATCAAATAACATCCCAGCATGTAAAGTAAAAGCATATTCTCCTTTCTTCTCTACATTTTTATGGAGTTGTTATCAAATAGTAATCCTCTTGGTAATATGTATAATTATGTGAGCTAGTGTAAGGTGTTTGATGTGTCTATGTGAAATGGTTATTCATTTATTAAAGATGGTAATGTGAAACAGTACAAACATAAGTGAAAATAATTATCGCATTGCTTATATAAAATGATAATTATTTAATTATTAACAAGTTTTTTTTATTCCCAAGCTAAATTATTCATTAACTTGAATTACCCTTAAATAGTTTTCTTCCTATTAAATCTGATTTATTGAGTGAAGGTAGCCCTTCTTTGGATTGTTTACAAGGAATTCTTGATTTAATGTTGGATATAATGGTTGTTCTCATTTGTGGATGAGTTAAGGTTCTCGCTATTCAAAAAGATACTAGATGTAGCAATCTTACCAAATTGTACTTCTAAGTTCATTCTCTTTGAATTTATGCTTTCCCATTCATCATAAGTTGACGAATATCCTTGACCAGTTAACTGTGATTTTTTTTTTCTCTATTATTCCTCCATACAATATATCTTCTATGAATTATCGATCAAGTTATTCCTCATGTTTAAGGTTTCATTAGTGTTGCATTTTTTAGGAAATAACTTGCTTACTTTGCAATTACTACTATCAAATAATTTGCATTATCTATACAACTATATAAAGTGCAGGTAATTTAAAATTTGGACGAGTGCTGGACATATTTTCATTTTCTACTATACTTAGAAGGGCAAAAAGGTAATTTAATTTGAGGCGTCTTTCTTTTTTTTAAAGCTTTTTCTCTCGTTTTTTATAGAATATTCGATATATCATGCAAATATTTTATTTTTCTTTTCTTTCTTATCTTTTGGTTTTCTAGAATGTTATATACCAGACTCCATGAACATAGGATATGAGCCCATATAGTTACATATCTATTATATTTTAGATTCTGAAAGAAATATAAATTAAAATTATAAGTTGCTTTTACCAAAAAAAATGTATAGCAAAAAAAAAAAAAAAAGAAAAGGCCAATGAATATAAAAGTATAAAATATATCTTTTTATTTGTGGAAATTATAAGTTTTGTGCATCAGGAACGTATATTTTATTCTGAAACAAAAGAAATAAACATATACAAACAATATCTATAGATGCCTAAAACCTTATCCTTCCCTATAGGATGCAAAAATACTTTTTCTTAGTTTGAAGATATCATCACATTACAATTATAATCAAATCGCTGATACATTTTGAAATATATAAATTTATCAAAAAAGTTTTACACCGCTTGCACGTGCATATGCACATGCAATAATACTAGTTATCATTAATAAATATATTTATAATTAGTATCGAATGATCTAGATGCTCCAAGGTTGCCATCTCTAGATGTCAAATTGTATGTTGGAAGAATTGACCTCAGATTGCTTCAAAATGTTATTATCATTGCTAAAACTTTTTACAATGTTGAAGCATATGATTTGCAATATCTATGTTTACATATCACTTTTATAAATGAAGTGGCAGAAGTTGGGATAATTGTTGTAAAAATACTGAAGAAATTCAATGACAATTTAAACCGGAGTGTAAGATTTTGCCCCATAAGTTGCATGAGTAAGATAGTTTGACCATAGTTACTTCACTATGCGTAATAATTGCAAAATTTTACCTTTAAGTTTCAAATTGCCCTATGTCCTTTGATATCTATTACACCTCTATTGATTTAGAAATGCTGGTATGACATGCGCGATGATGTTGAACATGGAGTTGGCTACTAACCTGAGGTTCTCTCTTTGTAATGCCACCTTCAAAAAGCAGCTACCAACAATTTTTCGTGAAGAATGTTAGCTATTGTCCCATGATTTTCAGTATAAATGAAAAGAAGGATATTTTTATTTTTTACATTTATAGGATATTTGTTTGTAAGTTTTTGTACATTTAACAATCGCTTGATGTTTAAAATAATACACAGTGAACAACGAGTTAATTTTGTTATAGTTAATTTATTTGAAAGTTAATAAATTCCTGAGAAATCTACAGTCATTTACTTATGAATGATTATATTTCTTTGTGTACTATTATTTTTATTTTCTTTATCGTTCCTATTGGTAAATAATAAAGCAAATATGTTCAGGTAGGATTTCTTTTTCTTATGTTTATGGTTTGAATTATTTTCTCAAATGTCAATGCATTTTAATTTTCTAGATTTTATATCTTATATAATAGAAAGTGATGAAATACATCTCTTGTCTAAAGGTTTGATTTAAAATTTTTTTTAAAACACATTATCTTACTCGGTTCCTTAAAAATATTAATTAGTATATCTTTAATTTGCTAACAATCAGAACCAACCCCCACCCCCCCCACCCCCACCCCACCAAAAAAAAAGAAAACCTTTTAACAATAATTATATAACCTCAATAACTTTTAAAATATCAAAATATGTTCAAAATTTTCTTTTATTAGGATTTTTTTAATCAAACTGCCCTGAAAATGTGAATCTCAATTTTCATTGGCAAAAATAATATTATAATTTACCTATTTAGCATGTAAAAATTTCGATTGATGTTGTTTAGGCGGGTTTTTGATAATGTCTTAAAGTTAAAGTGGATCTTTTGATAACCGCCAAGCTTAAGGGTATATTCTAATATTTTGAAAGTTGTGATGGGTTATCTGATGATTGTCCAAAATTAGGGGTTACTTATGAGTGAAACAATATTGTTATGCTACCAAGATCTGTTTTGGTTTTTGTTTAATTTTCTGATTTAATTTTATTAGTATTTTATCTTTTTTATTTAGAAAATTGTGACGTTGACCTATTTGAAAAAATATTACAAGTTTAAGAATTCGACAAATCCGTGCATCGCCCATGTAGAATGGAACAGTTGGCTTGATCTATGGATCCCAAGGTTTGTATGACTAGGCCCAAAACATGTCTAGATTGTGGATGTAGACTTTTGGCCCAACCCAACAAAATAAAAGGAGCGAATCCCTCAATATCTCAAAAATAGTTTTAAAGTCTAAATTTAATGTTGTTCGTGGAAAAAAAAAAGTCTAGACGATCCTGCAAGTTAGCATCTCCTGACTCCTTTTACATTAGCCACCCGATGAGAGATGCTGCCTTAATCATCTCAAAACTAGTCATTACCTTTTCCTTTTCTTTCTCTTTCCCCATTCCAAATAGAACCTTAAAAATAGGGGTTAATTTAGAAAATAACCTCTCAACTACAAGTGTCTCAGAGAATCCCCGTCAACTAATTTAATTGGAGTAAACCCCCTACAATTCAGCGGATGTTGTAGATAACTTTTCACAACTTTGAAAATTTAACTTAAACCCCTTCAACTATGGTGTGTCTTAGCAAACTCCCCAACATCATTGCTTTAAAATGTAAAACTACACCAAATCCGCTATGGGGGGAATAGAAATTAATGCTCATTTTGGTACGATTGAGCAATCTTTTAGCCTTCTTAAGTCACATGCTTATGATATAACACATTAGATTTAATATTGCTAGTTAAGAAAGTTAAGTGAGAAAAGTTAAAAAAGAGATAAGTCAAAGTTTAAAGTTGAAGGGGTTATCTTCAACACCCAAATCTAAGAAGGAATTAATGAAATTAGAGTAGTCGAGAGAGATTTTCTAAAATTAGCCATTAAAAATCCAACATCATCATCTCCTTAGTGGTGTCCAATTGGGCCCCCGGCCCGGGCTTGGCCAGGAAACCCCGCCCGGCCCAGGTTAAAAAAAAAGTTTTAAATATATA